>CM060687.1:148968147-149350647 GCA_030686995.1 Artemisia argyi
CGTCTATTTTGGTTTGCTCTTGGTTGAGGTGTTTTAGATCTAGGGTAAGAGTTATTGGGTTTCCTAGGTGGTGGAGTTTTAGATCTTGTTTTAGGTTTAGACGATCCTACATCGGTCTTTAAAGATGGTTTATAAAACGGTTTTATTTCTTCATCACTAGCAAGAGGTATTTTCTTATCATTTATGAGTATATACTTAGGATTAGATTTTGGAGGTTTTAGTTCCTTGAGTTCTCTTTCAAATTTAACATTTTTAATTTCACTTGTTGAAGCTTTGGTTGAGTTAAATCCTAAACCGGTTTTATCTCTGGATACTCTTTGAATACTTATAATTTTACTAAGTGAGTTACTAATATTTTCAAATTTATCAAGTTTGCAAATTTCTTCCCTGAGTTTGTCGTTTTCACTTTTAAGCTCTTGACATGATTTACATTCTTCAAAAATTTCCTTACCTTTTTCAAGTTGATGTATTTTAATTTTTAGTTCAAGTACTTCATTTTCTAATTGGTAGTTTATGCATTTTAGTGATTTGTTTTTAGCCATTACTTGTTGTCCTAGTTTGCATAATCTATTGTATTCACTATCTAAATCTTTTTCATCCAATGATAAATTTTCATCACTAAAGTATTCGGTTTTGGAACGTACCTCACTTGATGTCTTTGCCATAAGACATTTCTCTTCCTTTGTCGTTTCTTTCTCATCTTCATCACTATCACTCCAAGCTCCTCCAACAAATGCTCTTTGATCTTGATCTCTTGTCATCATTGGACATTTTCCAATGAGGTGTTTCGAATCACCACACTTGAAACAATTTCTCTCATTCTTGCTATACTTATCATCTTTATTCTTTTGAGATGCTTTCCTTTCATCGTGTGGTTGTCTAACGAATCTTCCTCGCCTTTTGAAGAATTTCTTGAAATCTCTTACGGTCATGGTGTATTCTTCGTCATCACTTTCGGAAGATGAGCTATCTTCGTTACTAGATTCCTTCCTAGCTTTCAAGGCGATTGACTTGCTTTGCTCTTGTTTTCCTTTGACCATTTCGGAATCCTTCTTTATAATTGCTTCGTAGACTTTCAAATTTCCAATTAATTCATCAAGTTGCAACGTTGACAAATTCTTTGATTCTTCAATAGCCGTCACTTTAGCTAGCCATTTTGGGTGAAAAGCCCTCAGAAACTTCCTAACAAAATTCTTACTAGAAAAATTCTCATCAAGTACTTTTAAACTTGTGATAATAGTGTTAAATCTAGCGAAAACATTATCAATTGATTCCTCTTCCGGAATCGTAAATTGCTCATATTGTTGAACAAGTAGATCTATTTTATAATCTTTGACTTGATTATTACCTTGGTGAGTTATTAATAAAGAGTTCCAAATTTCTTTTGCGGTTTCACACATAAAGATCCTCTCGTACTCTTTACGTGGTAGCAAATTATAAATAACCATTTTTGCTTCATTATTTTTAGCAAGTTTTCTTTTTAAATCATCATTTTGTTTTTCAAAAGGTACGATTTCATCTTTCTTTGTTTCGGGGTTATTTTGAATAGGTAAAAAATCACCATTAGTAATAACATGCCAAAGATCTAGATCTTTTGATTTCACATAAGTTTCGAATCGATTTTTCCAATATAAAAATCCATCACTTTCAAATAGTGGTGGTCTTTGCATAGATTGCCCTTCTAAATATTTTTCAGATTCCATAGATCGTTACAAGTTTTAAAATACAATATATTTTAAAGATCTTGCAAGACCTGGCTCTGATACCAATTGTGGAAAACTAGAAGGGGGGTTGAATAGTTTTACGTCCGTTTTAAAATTTATAAAAAACAAGTTTGTTTTAAAAACTTCGATTCTAGTTTATATGATCTCAATACTTGCACTATATGAACAATTATATAGTAACTAACTAACTAAGTTAATATTGTATAAGTAAATAAGTAAGTAATGAAAAGAGTTGGAAAGATCAAACAACAACACATTGATTTATAGTGGTTCGGCTACAAGGTCACCTTGCTTGTTCCTACTCCACTCCCCGAGTCACCTACTCGAGAGTTTTCTTCACTATGTCAACAAACTCTCTTATGGCGGAGAAAACCTTACACACCAATGTATACACCACAACTTCGTCACAACTTAATCACAACTTCTTCACACCAATCTACTTCACACCTATCTTCTTTACACCTATCTTCTTCACACCAATCTACTTCACACCTATCTTCTTCACAACTACACTACTTCACTACTAAACAACGTATTCTCCCTACACAACTTCTATTTCTTCTAAACTACTTATTACAAGCACAACACAACTTCACTAATAATATACACAATATACACAACTACTCTTCAATACTACTTGAACTTAGTTATAGAAGGAGTATTCTTCTTTTGCACTTTGGATGAGGATGGATGAGAAGGGATTGAATCACTTGAAACAAGGATTAGTATTCTAATGATCAAAGGGTTTTGGAAGATGTTTAGAGAGCTTTAGATCTGAAATCTTTGTTCAAAAGGTAGGGAAAATTCCAGATTTAAGGTGGTATTTATAGGAGAAAAATTCTGACAGATTCTGACACAGGAGCCTGGCCAGTCCCCTTAATTCATGGCCGGTCCCCTTAATTTTAAGGGGACCGCCCCTTATAATTAAGGGGGCCGCCCAGCTGTAACGGCCAAAAATTCTGTCATTTAGTGGGGAAAGTTTATTTAGTGAAAAACAAACTGATTTTGGTTAAAAATTTGAATTCATATATTTAGTATGATTAAAACATTTTTCTTTATTACCAAAAGTGTTTTTCAAAAATATATAATATGTTTATATAATTAAATAAACTTTGTATTAATTAATTAAATACCCCTTTGATCATGAGATGTATTAATCACTTGTTTATTCATACCTTAAGTGATTAAGTTGGATATAATGATATAAACTAGCTCAATACTTGTTTACGTAGTAATCTTACGTTTGATGATTTTGTATTTTGTGATCGTCAAAACATAGAGATATCGAAAAATATAAATAACGTTTTTATGCATTATTTATGTCAACAGAATGAATTAGTTCAAGAGTTAGTTCTTAGTTAGTTATAGTTTAGAAGGAGAATAACCATCTCGAATCGGTTTCTATCAATGGTGCTTTCATCGACTTACTCGACACCTCCAAGACAATGCCCACCTTCCCTACAAGAATCCATGGCCTCCTTGGCCGACAATATATCCAAATTCATTGCATCTCAAACTGCATTCACCGCCCAACTCAAGATTAACATGGAAAAACATAAACAAACCTTAGCCTTCATCTCATCTATCTACCAGGCAAACCAACGAGAAACCAACACACCAACTATCGCCACACCACACACAAGCACACAACAAGTTATCACAACACCGCCACTAAATACCAAGAAACTTGAAATCACCTCAACAGACGTTGTCACCCAAAACATCACTGCCATCAACATGACTACAACCATCACCAAGACCGACATCGGGGTCACCACCTACACTCCTCCCGTGTTGTCGCCAATAATCCAACATGATATGGTCACCTTCCATTCAACCAACATTCATCAAACCTGTGACTTTTCCACACTGGAGGACAATTTAGAAGCCAAACTAGTTTGGTTTTCGGTGTCACACCCCCAAAATCGTGTCCAGCGGAAGCATACGTGTAGCTGGGGTGTAACTCAATCGGTAACACAACACAAGTACAAAAATGGTTTTCACTTCAATCATTTAGAATAAAATAGTTAAGTTAAAAATATTGTATTTACATCGTTAAAAGTAGTGCGGAAGTAGGCCCTTAAAATAGTTTAAAATGGTCCCCAAATGAATAATCAGAGTCTTCTATGACCATGCCATGCCCTGCCAAAACCTCCAGTAGCGTGCCATTAGTTAAACCTGAAAATACATGCTAAAGTGTCAACACGAGGTTGGTGAGTTCATAGAGTTGTTTAACAAATAAAGTTTATAGAAAAAAATGATCACACAGCAAAGGCATCGTAAATCCACTCAGTTACAAGTCCCGCCATAAGAGACTTGTAACCTGTGTGTTTACAACCCACTGCCAAATAGTTGCATGTTTAGTAGTCAAGTACACGTGGTCAATATAGTTCACAATATGGGCACATAGTATATAATAAAGAATGTGGCAAGGCTCCTAAAATAAATAATATGCGTTCCGTAGACAGGGGAACGAGAGGTTGGCCGACCTCAAATAGCGCTATCCATACTACCTACTGCCCCACACAAGGAGGCCGCACGAACGGTACGTATAAACTGGAGTGCGAACGGCAAACCAGCAGGAGACTAACAATTGCTGATGCACGTACGGTACATCTTTCACAAACTATTATATAGTAATAAGTCAAAGTTACTCCGTAGACAGGGGAGATTTTATGTTGCTCCGAACATGGGAGACTTGATAATGCTGCTCCGTAGACAGGGGAGACTTTGCACTGCTCCGAACATGGGAGACTTTAGGTTATAGTACGTACGGTACTTTAGGGTCAAAAGTTTAAGTCAAGTTCAAAAGTTCAAAACAAGTTATAAGGTCAAGTAGTAATTCATGTAAAAACGAGCATGTATTCTCCCCCAAAAAGTTAACAAAACAATTTAAAAGAGTAGGGGCTATGACTCACCTGGTACGATAGTTACGAAGACAAAAGTGGTTATGATGGAAATGAGGCTCGGTCTCTAACCGCAACCTAATATGAATGATAGTGATCTACTTAGATCATGAAGTGATTGAAGAGAATATGCATGCACATGATACCTATACCACTCGTAACTTGAAAATACTTGTTATTGTCAAAGTAAAGTATTTTCCATACTTAGGAAAAATAAGTCCAACTAGAATAATAAAAACTTGTCGTAATATATCGTATATAAAAATGTTAGTGTTATATTCCTTACTTTGGAAAACCTTGAGATAACGTCTAATCGCCGTAAAGATAAACTTATAATCCTTAGTACTTCATTAGTTATGAATATAACTCTTGAATAAGAAATCTAGAAAATATAGCATTTAGTACGTAGTTATATTATTTCTAGTAGTGACTAAATATATATATATATATATATATATATATATATATATATATATATATATATATATATATATATATATATATATATATATATATAGTTTTGACGATTTTAAAACATGTATAACTTGGTCGTTTTAAGCTCATTTTACTCGTTCTTTATATCCACGGATTCGTTTTAGTATATACTAATATATTTTCGATAGCTCGGCTCTACTAGGTTACGTTTAACGCCTCTATTTGCTCGTCGAAAACTGTCAAACAGCATGCAGTTTTTCAGAAAATAGTTTTCGTCGTTAAATTCGGAAAATCATATCTCCTTCGTTATTAACTCGTTTTAATCCGTTCTTTCGCCAAAAGTTTCGTTTTTAAAAGTATTTTCTAAATCTTTGGTCAAAAATTATTCATCATCCACTGATTTTCCCACGTTTCAAAAATAGGGACAGTAGGTAAATATATTGTTTCAAAAACCACTTCTAGTGTTCCAATCTAGTTCCAACTTCAACCAAACCACTTTCAATCACCACAAATCTAGTCTAATCTTACCATACACCTTCTTAGGGTGTCATGGGTTCCTAAACATCATAAATCAAGTGGATCTAACAAGGATCTAACTATAATCCATTTCTAGGGTTCAAAAGTTAGATATATATATATATAAATGAGTGGTATAACTAACATATGCATGTAGATCTTGAATGGAAATCATATGATCATAAAAATAACATGAAGAAATTATGAACAAGAGTTTGACAACTTACATAGAAAGATTATAGAGCTTGGATGAGTAAAACCTAAGAAACCTTGAGTTTTTATTACAAAACTCAAACAAGAACAACTAAAGGAACAAGATAATAACTTGATCTTGGAAAAATGATGGATTCTTCTTGTTGTTGTGTTCTTGGCCGATCATGATGAGAAGAGAGAAAAGAGAAGAGTTTACTTGCTTTTGATTTGGTGAAATAAGATGAAAAAGTGAGTTTTTGTGTTATATATTATAAGAAAAATTGTATAAGTAACTAATTTGTCAAATAATGCATGGACAAGATCCACCATTTAAGGAAATCAAGGGGGGGGGGCTGAATTTGGTGAAAAAAAAGAAGAAAACATGTGACTTTAGTAAGATAGTTGGTATAATGTGTAGATATTATTAGTTTTAGGTGATACCGGGTACCGAGTTAACTAAAAATAAATTGTAACGAGATAAAATAAAATATAATGAAGTTGTAAAAATTGTAAAATAATATTCGTGATGAGAATCGGAAGTTAAAATAATGATCGGGTTGAAATATCGCAAACCGACGGAGTTATAAGCTCCGACCGGAAAACGTAACAGTTGATTTGAAAACACCGGGTAAATTAATAATATAATTTTTATATCATTATTATGAGTATAAAAATATGTTAGGACCATAGTTGAGATTGTCGGATCAATTATTTAAAATAATAGCTCATAAAATAACGTTTATTAGGTTGATAATCGTATGTGTACAGAAATGACGCAACTCACGTATAAATGACAAATTTTCTCCGGAGGTGAATAGTGTTTTATGAATAGTAAAATTTTAAAACGCTTCTTAGAATCACAAACCGACTTCGAAAAAGATGAATAGTGAAATGATGAATAGTGATCGATGAATAGTAACCGATGAATAGTAAATGTGAAAGTTCGGGAAAAGACCAGAGTTTATGAGTTGTGACAGTCTCTACCCCTTAAGGGAACTTCGTCCCGAAGTTCAGTTAATGTTGGTCTCTGAAGTGTTATAAAGGTGAAGATTCATGAGATGAAATGACCAGTTGACGTGCTTCCAGGCGGCGGTTCACGAGGTGATGAAAAGTATAAGCGTTCTGACAACGAGGGTATACACATACATAAATGTAACATTTGGAAATTGAGTAGAGGATTCAATCCAGACAGAATTTTATTATAACCATTCTCAGTGTTGCAAAATTCATTTCTGAGTCGGATATAGGTAGTCAGCCTATGTCCCACTATCCCGGGTTGAATATAGGTGACTAGTCTATATTCCACCGAGGTTCCATGAATTTTGAAATACTCAGCTCAATTATACTAATACTATGTCCTTCACAAATACCAAGACGTACAGAAAGACTAAGGCAGGTGACCAAACTCGAGGTCAAATGATGAGACTATGCAAGGAGAAACATAACAGGGTGACATATATGATACGTGAACATGCTTATATGAAAGACAATGATAGAAATCAACTAGAATAAGTGAGTATAATATACCAGCTAATGAGACACAATCTCATCACCTAAGTCAGCAACAAACCACAAGTGAGGCTTCAGCTTGGCAGGCAGGCACGTGACGGTCATAGGGTTAAGTTTTTTTTTTTAGTAAAAGTAGCTATAGTCTAGGTTTTAAAAACACTTAGTTCGCTATAGCCAAAGCTCTGATACCAATCTGTCACACCCCCAAAATCGTGTCCAGCGGAAGCATACGTGTAGCTGGGGTGTAACTCAATCGGTAACACAACACAAGTACAAAAATGGTTTTCACTTCAATCATTTAGAATAAAATAGTTAAGTTAAAAATATTGTATTTACATCGTTAAAAGTTGTGCGGAAGTAGGCCCTTAAAATAGTTTAAAATGGTCCCCAAATGAATAATCAGAGTCTTCTATGACCATGCCATGCCCTGCCAAAACCTCCAGTAGCGTGCCATTAGTTAAACCTGAAAATACATGCTAAAGTGTCAACACGAGGTTGGTGAGTTCATAGAGTTGTTTAACAAATAAAGTTTATAGAAAAAAATGATCACACAGCAAAGGCATCGTAAATCCACTCAGTTACAAGTCCCGCCATAAGAGACTTGTAACCTGTGTGTTTACAACCCACTGCCAAATAGTTGCATGTTTAGTAGTCAAGTACACGTGGTCAATATAGTTCACAATATGGGCACATAGTATATAATAAAGAATGTGGCAAGGCTCCTAAAATAAATAATATGCGTTCCGTAGACAGGGGAACGAGAGGTTGGCCGACCTCAAATAGCGCTATCCATACTACCTACTGCCCCACACAAGGAGGCCGCACGAACGGTACGTATAAACTGGAGTGCGAACGGCAAACCAGCAGGAGACTAACAATTGCTGATGCACGTACGGTACATCTTTCACAAACTATTATATAGTAATAAGTCAAAGTTCCTCCGTAGACAGGGGAGATTTTATGTTGCTCCGAACATGGGAGACTTGATAATGCTGCTCCGTAGACAGGGGAGACTTTGCACTGCTCCGAACATGGGAGACTTTAGGTTATAGTACGTACGGTACTTTAGGGTCAAAAGTTTAAGTCAAGTTCAAAAGTTCAAAACAAGTTATAAGGTCAAGTAGTAATTCATGTAAAAACGAGCATGTATTCTCCCCCAAAAAGTTAACAAAACAATTTAAAAGAGTAGGGGCTATGACTCACCTGGTACGATAGTTACGAAGACAAAAGTGGTTATGATGGAAATGAGGCTCGGTCTCTAACCGCAACCTAATATGAATGATAGTGATCTACTTAGATCATGAAGTGATTGAAGAGAATATGCATGCACATGATACCTATACCACTCGTAACTTGAAAATACTTGTTATTGTCAAAGTAAAGTATTTTCCATACTTAGGAAAAATAAGTCCAACTAGAATAATAAAAACTTGTCGTAATATATCGTATATAAAAATGTTAGTGTTATATTCCTTACTTTGGAAAACCTTGAGATAACGTCTAATCGCCGTAAAGATAAACTTATAATCCTTAGTACTTCATTAGTTATGAATATAACTCTTGAATAAGAAATCTAGAAAATATAGCATTTAGTATGTAGTTATATTATTTCTAGTAGTGACTAAATATATATATATATATATATATATATATATATATATATATATATATATATATATATATATATATATATATATATATATATATATATAGTTTTGACGATTTTAAAACATGTATAACTTGGTCGTTTTAAGCTCATTTTACTCGTTCTTTATATCCACGGATTCGTTTTAGTATATACTAATATATTTTCGATAGCTCGGCTCTACTAGGTTACGTTTAACGCCTCTATTTGCTCGTCGAAAACTGTCAAACAGCATGCAGTTTTTCAGAAAATAGTTTTCGTCGTTAAATTCGGAAAATCATATCTCCTTCGTTATTAACTCGTTTTAATCCGTTCTTTCGCCAAAAGTTTCGTTTTTAAAAGTATTTTCTAAATCTTTGGTCAAAAATTATTCATCATCCACTGATTTTCCCATGTTTCAAAAATAGGGACAGTAGGTAAATATATTGTTTCAAAAACCACTTCTAGTGTTCCAATCTAGTTCCAACTTCAACCAAACCACTTTCAATCACCACAAATCTAGTCTAATCTTACCATACACCTTCTTAGGGTGTCATGGGTTCCTAAACATCATAAATCAAGTGGATCTAACAAGGATCTAACTATAATCCATTTCTAGGGTTCAAAAGTTAGATATATATATATATATATATATATATATATAAATGAGTGGTATAACTAACATATGCATGTAGATCTTGAATGGAAATCATATGATCATAAAAATAACATGAAGAAATTATGAACAAGAGTTTGACAACTTACATAGAAAGATTATAGAGCTTGGATGAGTAAAACCTAAGAAACCTTGAGTTTTTATTACAAAACTCAAACAAGAACAACTAAAGGAACAAGATAATAACTTGATCTTGGAAAAATGATGGATTCTTCTTGTTGTTGTGTTCTTGGCCGATCATGATGAGAAGAGAGAAAAGAGATGAGTTTACTTGCTTTTGATTTGGTGAAATAAGATGAAAAAGTGAGTTTTTGTGTTATATATTATAAGAAAAATTGTATAAGTAACTAATTTGTCAAATAATGCATGGACAAGATCCACCATTTAAGGAAATCAAGGGGGGGGGGGGGCTGAATTTGGTGAAAAAAAAGAAGAAAACATGTGACTTTAGTAAGATAGTTGGTATAATGTGTAGATATTATTAGTTTTAGGTGATACCGGTTACCGAGTTAACTAAAAATAAATTGTAACGAGATAAAATAAAATATAATGAAGTTGTAAAAATTGTAAAATAATATTCGTGATGAGAATCGGAAGTTAAAATAATGATCGGGTTGAAATATCGCAAACCGACGGAGTTATAAGCTCCGACCGGAAAACGTAACAGTTGATTTGAAAACACCGGGTAAATTAATAATATAATTTTTATATCATTATTATGAGTATAAAAATATGTTAGGACCATAGTTGAGATTGTCGGATCAATTATTTAAAATAATAGCTCATAAAATAACGTTTATTAGGTTGATAATCGTATGTGTACAGAAATGACGCAACTCACGTATAAATGACAAATTTTCTCCGGAGGTGAATAGTGTTTTATGAATAGTAAAATTTTAAAACGCTTCTTAGAATCACAAACCGACTCCGAAAAAGATGAATAGTGATCGATGAATAGTAAATGTGAAAGTTCGGGAAAAGACCAGAGTTTACGAGTTGTGACAGTCTCTACCCCTTAAGGGAACTTCGTCCCGAAGTTCAGTTAATGTTGGTCTCTGAAGTGTTATAAAGGTGAAGATTCATGAGATGAAATGACCAGTTGACGTGCTTCCAGGCGGCGGTTCACGAGGTGATGAAAAGTATAAGCGTTCTGACAACGAGGGTATACACATACATAAATGTAACATTTGGAAATTGAGTAGAGGATTCAATCCAGACAGAATTTTATTATAACCATTCTCAGTGTTGCAAAATTCATTTCTGAGTCGGATATAGGTAGTCAGCCTATGTCCCACTATCCCGGGTTGAATATAGGTGACTAGTCTATATTCCACCGAGGTTCCATGAATTTTGAAATACTCAGCTCAGTTATACTAATACTATGTCCTTCACAAATACCAAGACGTACAGAAAGACTAAGGCAGGTGACCAAACTCGAGGTCAAATGATGAGACTATGCAAGGAGAAACATAACAGGGTGACATATATGATACGTGAACATGCTTATATGAAAGACAATGATAGAAATCAACTAGAATAAGTGAGTATAATATACCAGCTAATGAGACACAATCTCATCACCTAAGTCAGCAACAAACCACAAGTGAGGCTTCAGCTTGGCAGGCAGGCACGTGACGGTCATAGGGTTAAGTTTTTTTTTTTAGTAAAAGTAGCTATAGTCTAGGTTTTAAAAACACTTAGTTCGCTATAGCCAAAGCTCTGATACCAATCTGTCACACCCCCAAAATCGTGTCCAGCGGAAGCATACGTGTAGCTGGGGTGTAACTCAATCGGTAACACAACACAAGTACAAAAATGGTTTTCACTTCAATCATTTAGAATAAAATAGTTAAGTTAAAAATATTGTATTTACATCGTTAAAAGTTGTGCGGAAGTAGGCCCTTAAAATAGTTTAAAATGGTCCCCAAATGAATAATCAGAGTCTTCTATGACCATGCCATGCCCTGCCAAAACCTCCAGTAGCGTGCCATTAGTTAAACCTGAAAATACATGCTAAAGTGTCAACACGAGGTTGGTGAGTTCATAGAGTTGTTTAACAAATAAAGTTTATAGAAAAAAATGATCACACAGCAAAGGCATCGTAAATCCACTCAGTTACAAGTCCCGCCATAAGAGACTTGTAACCTGTGTGTTTACAACCCACTGCCAAATAGTTGCATGTTTAGTAGTCAAGTACACGTGGTCAATATAGTTCACAATATGGGCACATAGTATATAATAAAGAATGTGGCAAGGCTCCTAAAATAAATAATATGCGTTCCGTAGACAGGGGAACGAGAGGTTGGCCGACCTCAAATAGCGCTATCCATACTACCTACTGCCCCACACAAGGAGGCCGCACGAACGGTACGTATAAACTGGAGTGCGAACGGCAAACCAGCAGGAGACTAACAATTGCTGATGCACGTACGGTACATCTTTCACAAACTATTATATAGTAATAAGTCAAAGTTCCTCCGTAGACAGGGGAGATTTTATGTTGCTCCGAACATGGGAGACTTGATAATGCTGCTCCGTAGACAGGGGAGACTTTGCACTGCTCCGAACATGGGAGACTTTAGGTTATAGTACGTACGGTACTTTAGGGTCAAAAGTTTAAGTCAAGTTCAAAAGTTCAAAACAAGTTATAAGGTCAAGTAGTAATTCATGTAAAAACGAGCATGTATTCTCCCCCAAAAAGTTAACAAAACAATTTAAAAGAGTAGGGGCTATGACTCACCTGGTACGATAGTTACGAAGACAAAAGTGGTTATGATGGAAATGAGGCTCGGTCTCTAACCGCAACCTAATATGAATGATAGTGATCTACTTAGATCATGAAGTGATTGAAGAGAATATGCATGCACATGATACCTATACCACTCGTAACTTGAAAATACTTGTTATTGTCAAAGTAAAGTATTTTCCATACTTAGGAAAAATAAGTCCAACTAGAATAATAAAAACTTGTCGTAATATATCGTATATAAAAATGTTAGTGTTATATTCCTTACTTTGGAAAACCTTGAGATAACGTCTAATCGCCGTAAAGATAAACTTATAATCCTTAGTACTTCATTAGTTATGAATATAACTCTTGAATAAGAAATCTAGAAAATATAGCATTTAGTATGTAGTTATATTATTTCTAGTAGTGACTAAATATATATATATATATATATATATATATATATATATATATATATATATATATATATATATATATATATATATATATAGTTTTGACGATTTTAAAACATGTATAACTTGGTCGTTTTAAGCTCATTTTACTCGTTCTTTATATCCACGGATTCGTTTTAGTATATACTAATATATTTTCGATAGCTCGGCTCTACTAGGTTACGTTTAACGCCTCTATTTGCTCGTCGAAAACTGTCAAACAGCATGCAGTTTTTCAGAAAATAGTTTTCGTCGTTAAATTCGGAAAATCATATCTCCTTCGTTATTAACTCGTTTTAATCCGTTCTTTCGCCAAAAGTTTCGTTTTTAAAAGTATTTTCTAAATCTTTGGTCAAAAATTATTCATCATCCACTGATTTTCCCATGTTTCAAAAATAGGGACAGTAGGTAAATATATTGTTTCAAAAACCACTTCTAGTGTTCCAATCTAGTTCCAACTTCAACCAAACCACTTTCAATCACCACAAATCTAGTCTAATCTTACCATACACCTTCTTAGGGTGTCATGGGTTCCTAAACATCATAAATCAAGTGGATCTAACAAGGATCTAACTATAATCCATTTCTAGGGTTCAAAAGTTAGATATATATATATATATATATATATATATATATATATATATATATATATATATATATATAAATGAGTGGTATAACTAACATATGCATGTAGATCTTGAATGGAAATCATATGATCATAAAAATAACATGAAGAAATTATGAACAAGAGTTTGACAACTTACATAGAAAGATTATAGAGCTTGGATGAGTAAAACCTAAGAAACCTTGAGTTTTTATTACAAAACTCAAACAAGAACAACTAAAGGAACAAGATAATAACTTGATCTTGGAAAAATGATGGATTCTTCTTGTTGTTGTGTTCTTGGCCGATCATGATGAGAAGAGAGAAAAGAGATGAGTTTACTTGCTTTTGATTTGGTGAAATAAGATGAAAAAGTGAGTTTTTGTGTTATATATTATAAGAAAAATTGTATAAGTAACTAATTTGTCAAATAATGCATGGACAAGATCCACCATTTAAGGAAATCAAGGGGGGGGGGCTGAATTTGGTGAAAAAAAAGAAGAAAACATGTGACTTTAGTAAGATAGTTGGTATAATGTGTAGATATTATTAGTTTTAGGTGATACCGGTTACCGAGTTAACTAAAAATAAATTGTAACGAGATAAAATAAAATATAATGAAGTTGTAAAAATTGTAAAATAATATTCGTGATGAGAATCGGAAGTTAAAATAATGATCGGGTTGAAATATCGCAAACCGACGGAGTTATAAGCTCCGACCGGAAAACGTAACAGTTGATTTGAAAACACCGGGTAAATTAATAATATAATTTTTATATCATTATTATGAGTATAAAAATATGTTAGGACCATAGTTGAGATTGTCGGATCAATTATTTAAAATAATAGCTCATAAAATAACGTTTATTAGGTTGATAATCGTATGTGTACAGAAATGACGCAACTCACGTATAAATGACAAATTTTCTCCGGAGGTGAATAGTGTTTTATGAATAGTAAAATTTTAAAACGCTTCTTAGAATCACAAACCGACTCCGAAAAAGATGAATAGTGATCGATGAATAGTAAATGTGAAAGTTCGGGAAAAGACCAGAGTTTACGAGTTGTGACAGTCTCTACCCCTTAAGGGAACTTCGTCCCAAAGTTCAGTTAATGTTGGTCTCTGAAGTGTTATAAAGGTGAAGATTCATGAGATGAAATGACCAGTTGACGTGCTTCCAGGCGGCGGTTCACGAGGTGATGAAAAGTATAAGCGTTCTGACAACGAGGGTATACACATACATAAATGTAACATTTGGAAATTGAGTAGAGGATTCAATCCAGACAGAATTTTATTATAACCATTCTCAGTGTTGCAAAATTCATTTCTGAGTCGGATATAGGTAGTCAGCCTATGTCCCACTATCCCGGGTTGAATATAGGTGACTAGTCTATATTCCACCGAGGTTCCATGAATTTTGAAATACTCAGCTCAGTTATACTAATACTATGTCCTTCACAAATACCAAGACGTACAGAAAGACTAAGGCAGGTGACCAAACTCGAGGTCAAATGATGAGACTATGCAAGGAGAAACATAACAGGGTGACATATATGATACGTGAACATGCTTATATGAAAGACAATGATAGAAATCAACTAGAATAAGTGAGTATAATATACCAGCTAATGAGACACAATCTCATCACCTAAGTCAGCAACAAACCACAAGTGAGGCTTCAGCTTGGCAGGCAGGCACGTGATGGTCATAGGGTTAAGTTTTTTTTTTTAGTAAAAGTAGCTATAGTCTAGGTTTTAAAAACACTTAGTTCGCTATAGCCAAAGCTCTGATACCAATCTGTCACACCCCCAAAATCGTGTCCAGCGGAAGCATACGTGTAGCTGGGGTGTAACTCAATCGGTAACACAACACAAGTACAAAAATGGTTTTCACTTCAATCATTTAGAATAAAATAGTTAAGTTAAAAATATTGTATTTACATCGTTAAAAGTTGTGCGGAAGTAGGCCCTTAAAATAGTTTAAAATGGTCCCCAAATGAATAATCAGAGTCTTCTATGACCATGCCATGCCCTGCCAAAACCTCCAGTAGCGTGCCATTAGTTAAACCTGAAAATACATGCTAAAGTGTCAACACGAGGTTGGTGAGTTCATAGAGTTGTTTAACAAATAAAGTTTATAGAAAAAAATGATCACACAGCAAAGGCATCGTAAATCCACTCAGTTACAAGTCCCGCCATAAGAGACTTGTAACCTGTGTGTTTACAACCCACTGCCAAATAGTTGCATGTTTAGTAGTCAAGTACACGTGGTCAATATAGTTCACAATATGGGCACATAGTATATAATAAAGAATGTGGCAAGGCTCCTAAAATAAATAATATGCGTTCCGTAGACAGGGGAACGAGAGGTTGGCCGACCTCAAATAGCGCTATCCATACTACCTACTGCCCCACACAAGGAGGCCGCACGAACGGTACGTATAAACTGGAGTGCGAACGGCAAACCAGCAGGAGACTAACAATTGCTGATGCACGTACGGTACATCTTTCACAAACTATTATATAGTAATAAGTCAAAGTTACTCCGTAGACAGGGGAGATTTTATGTTGCTCCGAACATGGGAGACTTGATAATGCTGCTCCGTAGACAGGGGAGACTTTGCACTGCTCCGAACATGGGAGACTTTAGGTTATAGTACGTACGGTACTTTAGGGTCAAAAGTTTAAGTCAAGTTCAAAAGTTCAAAACAAGTTATAAGGTCAAGTAGTAATTCATGTAAAAACGAGCATGTATTCTCCCCCAAAAAGTTAACAAAACAATTTAAAAGAGTAGGGGCTATGACTCACCTGGTACGATAGTTACGAAGACAAAAGTGGTTATGATGGAAATGAGGCTCGGTCTCTAACCGCAACCTAATATGAATGATAGTGATCTACTTAGATCATGAAGTGATTGAAGAGAATATGCATGCACATGATACCTATACCACTCGTAACTTGAAAATACTTGTTATTGTCAAAGTAAAGTATTTTCCATACTTAGGAAAAATAAGTCCAACTAGAATAATAAAAACTTGTCGTAATATATCGTATATAAAAATGTTAGTGTTATATTCCTTACTTTGGAAAACCTTGAGATAACGTCTAATCGCCGTAAAGATAAACTTATAATCCTTAGTACTTCATTAGTTATGAATATAACTCTTGAATAAGAAATCTAGAAAATATAGCATTTAGTACGTAGTTATATTATTTCTAGTAGTGACTAAATATATATATATATATATATATATATATATATATATATATATATATATATATATATATATATATATATATATATATATATATATATATATATATATATAGTTTTGACGATTTTAAAACATGTATAACTTGGTCGTTTTAAGCTCATTTTACTCGTTCTTTATATCCACGGATTCGTTTTAGTATATACTAATATATTTTCGATAGCTCGGCTCTACTAGGTTACGTTTAACGCCTCTATTTGCTCGTCGAAAACTGTCAAACAGCATGCAGTTTTTCAGAAAATAGTTTTCGTCGTTAAATTCGGAAAATCATATCTCCTTCGTTATTAACTCGTTTTAATCCGTTCTTTCGCCAAAAGTTTCGTTTTTAAAAGTATTTTCTAAATCTTTGGTCAAAAATTATTCATCATCCACTGATTTTCTCACGTTTCAAAAATAGGGACAGTAGGTAAATATATTGTTTCAAAAACCACTTCTAGTGTTCCAATCTAGTTCCAACTTCAACCAAACCACTTTCAATCACCACAAATCTAGTCTAATCTTACCATACACCTTCTTAGGGTGTCATGGGTTCCTAAACATCATAAATCAAGTGGATCTAACAAGGATCTAACTATAATCCATTTCTAGGGTTCAAAAGTTAGATATATATATATATATAAATGAGTGGTATAACTAACATATGCATGTAGATCTTGAATGGAAATCATATGATCATAAAAATAACATGAAGAAATTATGAACAAGAGTTTGACAACTTACATAGAAAGATTATAGAGCTTGGATGAGTAAAACCTAAGAAACCTTGAGTTTTTATTACAAAACTCAAACAAGAACAACTAAAGGAACAAGATAATAACTTGATCTTGGAAAAATGATGGATTCTTCTTGTTGTTGTGTTCTTGGCCGATCATGATGAGAAGAGAGAAAAGAGATGAGTTTACTTGCTTTTGATTTGGTGAAATAAGATGAAAAAGTGAGTTTTTGTGTTATATATTATAAGAAAAATTGTATAAGTAACTAATTTGTCAAATAATGCATGGACAAGATCCACCATTTAAGGAAATCAAGGGGGGGGGGGGCTGAATTTGGTGAAAAAAAAGAAGAAAACATGTGACTTTAGTAAAATAGTTGGTATAATGTGTAGATATTATTAGTTTTAGGTGATACCGGGTACCGAGTTAACTAAAAATAAATTGTAACGAGATAAAATAAAATATAATGAAGTTGTAAAAATTGTAAAATAATATTCGTGATGAGAATCGGAAGTTAAAATAATGATCGGGTTGAAATATCGCAAACCGACGGAGTTATAAGCTCCGACCGGAAAACGTGACAGTTGATTTGAAAACACCGGGTAAATTAATAATATAATTTTTATATCATTATTATGAGTATAAAAATATGTTAGGACCATAGTTGAGATTGTCGGATCAATTATTTAAAATAATAGCTCATAAAATAACGTTTATTAGGTTGATAATCGTACGTGTACAGAAATGACGCAACTCACGTATAAATGACAAATTTTCTCCGGAGGTGAATAGTATTTTATGAATAGTAAAATTTTAAAACGCTTCTCAGAATCACAAACCGACTCCGAAAAAGATGAATAGTGAAATGATGAATAGTGATCGATGAATAGTAACTGATGAATAGTAAATGTGAAAGTTCGGGAAAAGACCAGAGTTTACGAGTTGTGACATTCGGCCCTACTCTTTATCACCCTAGGTTTTCGATGCATGAAGATATTTCATTCTGGTCACCCATGCTATCCACCAAAGTTTGTTTTTCTCCAAACCGAACCGAAACCACCTTGGACACCACCTGACACGAGATACACAGCCATGAGCCTTGAGGACAAGGCTCGTTTTCACGCGCTGAGTATTGATACACACATAAAGACCAAGTCTTTATCGCTCGTAAAATTAAGTGGAGATTACTATTAGATTCTATGAATGTTTTTCAGTACGTGTCCTAGTTTTTAGGCTAGTCACAAGCAACCTCTCCACTTTGTGGAAGCTCATGCATGCATATTTCCCTTTTGTAAGGTAGTGAGTCAAGTAGTTAGAGTGTGTAGTCTGCATATTTTACTTATATAATAAATATGTAACATTCGCATGAAACAAATCAGAGAAGAAAAAAGAATGAATTAGTTCAAGAGTTAGTTCTTAGTTAGTTATAGTTTAGAAGGAGAATAACCATCTCGAATCGGTTTCTATCAATGGTGCTTTCATCGACTTACTCGACACCTCCAAGACAATGCCCACCTTCCCTACAAGAATCCATGGCCTCCCTGGCCGACAATATATCCAAATTCATTGCATCTCAAACTGCATTCACCGCCCAACTCAAGATTAACATGAAAAAACATAAACAAACCTTAGCCTTCATCTCATCTATCTACCAGGTAAACCAACAAGAGACCAACATACCAACTATCGCCACACCACACACAGGCACACAACAAGTTATCACAACACCACCACTAAATACCAAGAAACTTGAAATCACCTCGACAGACGTTGTCACCCAAAACATCACTACCGTCAACATGACTACAACCATCACCAAGACCGACATCGGGGTCACCACCTACAATCCTCCCGTGTTGTCGCCAATAATCCAACGTGATATGGTCACCTTCCATTCAACCAACATTCATCAAACCTGCGACTTTTCCACACTGGAGGACAAGTTAGAAGCCAAACCAGTTCGGTTTTCGGCCCCACTCTTTATCACCCTAGGTTTTCGATGCATGAAGATATTTCATTCTGGTCACCCATGCTATCCACCAAAGTTTGTTTTTCTCCAAACCAAACCGAAACCACCTTGGACACCACCTGACACGAGATACATAGCTATGAGCCTTGAGGACAAGGCTCGTTTTCAGGCGCGGAGTATTGATACGCACATAAAGACCAAGTCTTTATCGTTCGTCAAATTAAGTGGAGATTACTATTAGATTCTATGAATGTTTTTCAGTACATGTCCTAGTTTTTAGGCTAGTCACAAGCAACCTCTCCACTTTGTGGAAGTTCATGCTTACATATTTCCCTTTTGTAAGTTAGTGGGTCAAGTAGTTAGAGTGTCTAGTCTGCATATTTTACTTATATAAATATGTAACATTCGCATGAAAGAAATCAGAGAAGAAAAAAGAATGAATTAGTTCAAGAGTTAGTTCTTAGTTAGTTATAGTTTAGAAGGAGAATAACAATCTCGAATCGGTTTCTATCAACCTTGTTGAATTGTTGGATCTTTGGGAGTGAGTAGCTGTAATCTATTGTGTCCCCTCATTTCTACAGAATCCCGAATGTATTTTAGGGTTAGCGTATCTAGCATTAGTAGGTCTTTATATGGTTATGTTGAGTAAATAACACTGTTCTCAATTCATTTTACGATGGTCACATATTTGGATAACATTCTAAATGAATCTTAAATGATACTCGGTATTTTGTTTGAATATTAATAATACTTAGGAATATGGGATCATGTTAATTAAATACAAAGTTGATACATGCTCGTGTTTATGGATCCAGTATAGATTTCAAATATATTTTTCAATCTTGTTATCACTGTACTATATAGACGTATGGGTTTTATAGGCATTTGGGCCATATCATCCATCTGATAATACCAAACACTTATTTGCAGGTCACTATTTTCTCTTCATGCATCGACATCCTTGGCTCTGTGGACATTAATATCTTGAGCCAGGCAATGTAGGTGAAAATTTGTGTTTCTGGTTACTATTTTATCTACTTTTTTGCATTGATGTAAAATTGAATGTAACATTGTCGCTTTTGTAATATCATAAATGTCAACTTGGCTAAGTGTTTGTTGTCGTAAGAGTAATTGTTCACGATTCCTGTTTTTATGTGTTGTAAAATTGACTTGTACTGCTAAAAAACATAAGAACGTTTGCTTACTTTATGTGAAGCCATGATGACCATTGTTTGTTGGCATGTGATTTGAGATGATTTTCCTATGTTAGTAGAGACTTCTGTGATGGGCCTGACCTTTGTAGTAGCAAGTATGACGGCAATTGGCCTCCTTAACTTGTCTGGCTGTTGTGTTAGTCACACCAATTCTTTGAAAGAATATAAATATATATCGACGACAAATACTGAAGAGGATGATCCTACAAATGGGTACTAAAGAAAGCTGATTTTTTCTTGCACTATATGTATTACAGACTTACAGTACCCACAAAAGAAAACCGACCGACTCTACGTATAGCTGTACCCCCAAGATTCCAACCAATTGGGGAAAGGCGAGATCCACCTAAAAGAGTGATAACTCATATATTATACAATCAAAAATAAAGTTTTGCATGAGTATATACGCACGTATTAAAGACATCGAATGATCGGAAAGTGTTCAAGTTGTACCTGTGTAACAAAGTCTTTCAAACTTGTATCAGCAAAAACAAATCTTTTAATGAACGCTTTTATACTCTGATCTACTAGTAGATGTCATCCCTCCAAAGAAATAGTTGCGAAGATAAGTTGGTGCCCAAGACTCCCTAATTTTGTACAAACCATGTACATGATTATTGTGTGGAAAACTAGAAGGGGGGGTTGAATAGTTTTACGTCCTTTTAAATTTATTACAAAAATATTTTGTAGCTTATTAAAAACTTTCGATTCGATCTCAAGTGAATTCAAGTGACAACCAATATAAGCAATTCTAATCTAATAATGAAAGTATTGAAATGTAATAAAGAAAAGATAGAGTTAGAAAGATCAAACCACAACACGCGAATTTATAGTAGTTCGGCTACAAGGACACCTTCCTTGCCCTACTCCACTCCCCGAGTACCACACTCGAGAGTTTTCTTCACTATGTCAACAAACTCCTTATGGTGGAGAAACCTTACACACCTTGGCTTACACGAGTTAACGACACTAAGCTAAATGTCGAGTTCTAATCGTAGCTAGAACCAATCTCACAACTTCTTCACAACTTCACACCTTCTTCACAACTTCTTCAAGACTTCATACCTTCTTCTAAGCACAACTAGATCACAACTACTAAACTACTTTACAACACACCTAGTTTCTACAAACAACAAATTCACACAACACTTTTACAAAGATCTAACACTACTACAATATGAAACTAGCTAATCACAACACTACTACAATTAGATGGATGTAGAGGAGTGTTCTTCTTCTTGCACTTGAATGGATGAAGCTTTGGATCACTTGGAAACAAAGACTTATGAATTATATGATCAAAGGATTTTTAGATCTAGAAATGGAGGTTGGATCAGAAAGTTTATGGTGCAAAAAGGTGAGAAAATTCTGAGGGATGAACCAGTATTTATAGGGGAGAAAAATAATGTTCTGGAGCGTGGCCGGTCCCCTTAATTAATGGCCGGTCCCCTTAATGATTAAGGGGGCCGCCTAAGGAATTAAGGTTGGAAATTTGAAATCATTTTTGGTTTTTCTTGTCTTTTAGTGGGGCATATTTTTCTGGATAAAATTTGCCATTTTTGGTTGGAAATTTGAAATCATATATTTATAATGAATTAAACATATTCTTTTAATTCCAAAAGTAATTTTGTAAAAGATATAAAATGTTTAATGCATTTTATAAAAATCCTAGTGATTAGAGAAATTTCCTTTGATCATGAAATGTAATAAACCCTTTGTTTATTCATACCTTAAGTGATATGGAAGCAAAGACAAATATTAAGCACTAAAAACTTGTTTACGTCATAAGTTTTAGATTAATGAGTTTATGCTTTGTAATTATCAAAACATAGAGACATTGTTAATATGCTAACAATGTTTTAAGACATTATTTATGTCAACAATCTCCCCCTTTTTGATGATTACAGAACCTTAAACTCATTAGGTCTAAAAAATAATTTTTAGACAAGAATTTAGAGTTTAACATTCTCTTCTCCCCCTTTTTGTAAAATCAAAAAGGTTAATGCTCCCCCTTGATGTATACTCCCCCTCATTTGAGAGCACCAAGGGAATGAGCTATGGAAATCTTGGCTACACAAAATATTAGAAGAGAACAAGGCACATATACATGCAAAGCAATAAAAATAGATTCATTCAAGCATCATAGAAAGCATTACAACAATTAATATGCTTAAGGCATATTAATCATAATAAAACAAAAGAAAAGATATAGTCCTATATTGCCTAAAAAGAGCACTTGGACTTGCTTGCAACTCATGGTTGATTGTTTTATTTGCTTGAAGGATAACATAAGCATAAAGCTTAGTTGTTAGATGGAGAGGGATATGGAGTGGGGTATGGAGCGGAAGAGGTGGCCCTTACGATATTGTATCGTGTTAAGGGTGGAATGGGATGAGGTCGTGTGAGGAGATATTCAATCCAAGAAATATATTCACTCAAGTAAAGGAGTTGTTTTTGTAGAAAGATGCAACAAGGGCAATAGTGAGTGTGGTTTGTAACTTGATCCAAGTTGAGAGAGTGAGGAAGGCAATTGTTGTAGGGTGATGACGGAGGTTGCCCTTTGTTGCGTTGTGCAAGATGCATTGCATTGAGATCACAAAGATCATGGATTTGTGATATTTCATCACGGAACTTTTGCTTTTCCGTGGTAATGCGGAGAAAGTCATTGTGTTGATATGGATGAATTGGGTTTGTGTAGTTGGAGTTGTAGTGGGATGGTTGATCAAACTTGTATGGATCATTACAAGTGATTGGAGGATGAGATGAGTGGTTTGGCATGAAGGAAGATGTTTGGCCAATGTTGTATGGTTTGTAAAGAGGATCAAATGAATGTCCTTGTGAATTTGGTGGAAAGTTTGGGAAGTAAGTGGTTGGTGGTGTTGAGTGACTTCCAACTTCATTTGTGATGATGGATTTGTTTCGAGGGCTTTTTCTTCGCCAAACGGGTTTTTCCGTCATTCTTGCAAGCCTTGAGGCTTTTAGTTTTGGTTTGTTTGGAGAAGCCATGAAGGGATAAGTGAAGAGTTTTGAGGATTGGGGGTATTTATAGTGTAAGGTTTGTGTGTTTATGGATGGATAAAGTTTGTTTGGGAGATTAAGACAAAATGTGTTGGAGAAAATTGGGAAATGTAGGTTGAAATGGGCTAAAAAGCAGAAAAGATTCTTTAAACCCGACCATCAGATGGCCGGTCCCCTTAATTAGGGGGCGGTCCCCTTAATGATTAAGGGGGCCGCCTTACAAAATTAAGGGGGTCGCCCATCTGGTGATTTCCAGGTTGCCAGAATTGGGTTTTTGGCAGAAAATTTGCAGAAAGGTTGTGTGTTTGGATTAGAATTCAAACAAGTTCAATTCCTTTAGGCAATATAGATTCTATTCTAATCAAGATATAGCATGCATGCAATAACACATAGGCAAAAGAGCAAACAATCAACACATAATAAGCAAGAGGAGGTAAGTAAGGGCAAGAACACTTAAACTTCCTAAGGCACCTATCTTAGATTAAAGGCAAAGGCAATTAGTGAGTGAAAAACTAGTGATGGATCAAGATGACAACATTATTAGTGAATTTGTCCTAGTGTGTGTCTATATGCAACAAATGTCGAGTTGTGATTGTTTCGACTCCTAAATGCAAAAAGAAATAATGATCCTAAGAAACAATCCAAATGATCTCCTTGATTCAATTTTTGCTCGATCATGAATGTCAAAGACAAATATTAGATTATATACCTTGACAATTTATGTGAGAGTTTATGCATGATTATGAAAAACAATGTTTTTAGAATTAGTCAACAATGCAAGGAAAATTATTTTCATGTGATTCCTAGATTGTAGGAATAATTTTTAGAGACAATTGATTGGGTTTTACAAAGGAGTTTATGCAAAGAAAATAAATCTTCCCAATCTTTAGTTTTGTGCGAAATAGATTCCTAGACTCAGAAAAGATGAAATGGAAGAAGAAAAATAAATTTTATGCAAGTATAACTTTGTATTAATTCAATATAATTTAGTCAACTTGTTCCATCATTCCTAATCCTAAATGCAAGTGGTTGAATAATTCATGCTTAAGGGGTTTTGTGAATATATCCGCAATGTTTTCTTCCGATGCAACCTTTTCTATAGATATATTTTCTTTTTGTACATTATCCCTAAGAAAATGGTGGCGTATTTCTATATGTTTAGTCCTAGAGTGTTGCACCGGATTTTTACTTAAATCTATCGCACCTTTGTTATCGCACATAATGGGGACATTTTCTAACCTAATGCCATAGTCTACGAGAGCTTGTTTCATCCATAGTGCTTGTTGACATGCCTTTCCGGCGCTTACATATTCGGCTTCGGTGGTAGAAATAGCAAGAGCGGTTTGCTTCTTCGAATACCAAGATGTTAGACAACATCCCATAAACGTGCAAATACCGCTAGTGCTCTTTCTATCTACGTAGTCTCCCGCATGATCCGAATCCGCATAGACGATGGTTTCTATGCCGGATCCCTTAGGATACCATAATCCTAAGTGTATAGTGCCTTTAACATATCGGAAGATACGTTTAACCGCTTCTAGGTGAGAGGTTTTGGGATCCTCTTGAAAACGGGCACAAAGGCAGACACTAAACATGATATCGGGTCTACTTGCCGTCAAGTATAGTAAACTACCTGTCATTCCTCTATACTTAGTGTTATCTACGGACTCACCTTCATCGTCCTTTGTGAGCTTTACTTCCGTAGACATGGGAGTTTTCATGGGTTTTGAGTCTTCTAGGCCAAATTTCTTAAGCATTTCCTTAATGTACTTAGATTGGTTAAAAAATATTCCATCTTCTAATTGTTTTATTTGTAATCCTAGGAAGAAGTTAAGTTCACCCATCATACTCATCTCAAACTCATCATGCATGATTTTGGCAAATTCATCACACATGTCTTGACCGGTCGATCCAAATATAATGTCATCAACATATATTTGGACAATGATGAGATTTGGGTCTTTCCTTTTAGTGAAAAGAGTGTTATCTACCATTCCCATGGAATAATCATGTTTAATAAGAAAGGCTTTTAATCGATCATACCAAGCTTTGGGAGCTTGTTTGAGTCCATACAAAGCTTTCTTTAACTTATAAACATGATCAGGTTTTGCGAAGTCAATGAATCCTAGAGGTTGTGCCACATATACCTCCTCATTGATAAAACCGTTAAGGAATGCACTTTTCACATCCATTTGGAATAACTTAAAATCTAGGGCACAAGCATAGGCAAGTAATATCCTAATCGATTCTAGTCTAGCTACGGGGGCATAAGTTTCGTCATAATCAATTCCTTCTTGTTGATTATAACCTTGGGCAACTAACCTAGCTTTATTCCTAGTAACTATTCCATTCTCATCTAACATATTCCTATATACCCATTTGGTTCCTATGATGGTCATATTCTTTGGATTTGGGACTAATTCCCAAACATCATTTGCCTTAAATTGATTTAATTCTTCTTGCATAGCTATAACCCAACTTTCATCTTTTAAAGCCTCGCTAATATTCTTAGGTTCTAGTGCTGCGAGGAAACAAAAGAAATTGTTTTTATCTTGGGCTTGTGACCTAAGGGTTCTTTGGTTAAGATGTCCTATTATATTATCTAATGGATGTGATCTAGATTCATTAATATTAACAGTTTTGTTATTTTCTAAGTGAATGTCTTCATTATCATTTCCTATGGGTTTAGTTTTACTAACCTCAATAGCTTCATCTTCGACTAAGTCATCATCTTCTAAAGGTAATGTTTTAGGAGGAGGTGGTGTTTCATCAAATGTTACATTTCGTGATTCCTCTACTTTCATGGAGTGTTTGTTAAGTATTATATATGCTTTACTATTTTGTGAGTATCCTAAAAATATTCCTTCATATGATTTTGGATCAAACTTAGTGAGGTAATCCTTAGTGTTCAGAATATAACATTTACTTCCAAATACCCTAAAGTAGCTTAAGTTTGGTTTTCTACCTCTTAATAACTCATAAGGAGTTTTTCCTAGAATTCTCCTAATTGATACCCTATTTAAAATATAAGTAGATGTATCTACGGCGTGACACCAAAATTTTTGTGGGATGGATTGTTCATTTAACGTAGTTCTACTCATTTCTTGTAGTGACCTATTTTTTTTTTCTACTACGCCATTTGATTGAGGAGTACGAGGAGCGGAGAAATTGTGAGATATTCCATTTAATTCACAATATTTTCCGAATTGTACTTCGTTATCAAATTCCCTACCATGGTCCGTCCTAATGGCAACAATTGAGCATCCTAATTTATTTTGAATCATTTTACTAAATATTTCGAATTTTTCAAAGGCTTGGGTTTTGTCACTTAAAAACCTAGTCCACGTGTATCGTGAGTAGTCATCTACTATTACTAAGGTATATTTGTTTCCTCCATAGCTCCGCACAGCGGATGGACCGAAAAGATCCATATGTAATAATTCTAGGCACCTAGTAGTGGATACTATATTCTTAGCTTTGTGACTAGCATGAGCTTGTTTTCCAATTTTACATGCATCACAAAAATGCATGTCATATTTTAGATTAGGTAAATTTCTAACTAATTCCTTAGAGGCCAAAGATTGTATTTGTTGCATGTTAGCATGTCCTAATTTCCTATGCCACAATGTAGAGTTTTCATCTAGGGTCGTTAGGCATATCCTATCCTCAGGTTTGTTTCCTAGTTTCATAACATATATGCCACCTTTCCTAATTCCTCTACCTATAATTTTTCCATTCTTAACTATTTCGCTATCCTCTTCGGTAAATGTGACTCTACATTTATTATCACATATTTGTCCTACACTAAGCAAGTTGTATGTTAATTTATCTACATGCTCTACGTTTTCAATAGTAAGTGAGTCTTGAGAAATCGTACCTTTGCCAATGATTTTTCCACGTAAGTCACTACTGAAAATAACGTTACCTCCATTGTATGCCTTGTATGTAGAGAATAGCTTGCGGTTCCCCGTCATGTGCCTCGAACATCCGCTATCTTTGATCCATTCGTCAGGTTCCAAGTCAATTCCTAAACATATTTCGTCGGTTTCTTTTGCCATAAAACACTTTTCGTCTCTTGGCTTTTCAACTTCTTCTTTTTCACTATCACTCCATTTTCCACTAACAAAAGCGCCTTGATTTTCATAACCTGGTGGCTTTAGGCATTCACCAATGAGATGATTTGGACTTCCACATCTAAAGCACTTTCTTTTCCCGTAGTTTTCACTTCTATTTCTTTGGAACGCTTTTCTTTCGTCTCGTGATGATCTAGTGAATCTTCCTCGTCTCTTGAAGAATTTCTTGAATTCTCTTACGGCCATTGCATATTCTTCGTCTTCACTTTCGTCACTTGAATCATCATCATCACTAGGTTCCTTTTCGGCTTTTAGAGCAATGGATTTGGTTTGTTCTTTCTTGACTTTGACCATTTCCGAATCTCTTCTTATGATTTCTTCATGAACCTTCAAGTTGCCAATTAGTTCATCTAGTGATAACGTCATCAAGTTCTTTGATTCTTCAATTGCCGTGACCTTAGCTCGCCATTTTGGATGCAACGCCCTAAGAAATTTCCTAACACAATTTTTACTAGAAAATGTCTCATCAAGTGCTTTTAAACTTGTGATAATAGTGTTAAACTTAGCAAAAGCATTATCAATTGATTCCTCTTCCGGAATCGTAAATTGTTCATATTGTTGTACAAGAAGATCTATTTTATTATCTTTGACTTGACTATTACCTTGGTGAGTGATTAGTAAAGAGTCCCAAATTTCTTGGCGGTTTTACACATAAAAATTCTTTCATACTCTTTGCGTAGTAACGCATTATAAATAACCATTTTAGCCTCATTATTTTTTGCTAATTTCTTTTTCAAATCATCATTTTGTTCTTCGAAAGATACAATTTCATTCATTTTGGTTTCAACATTATATTGAATAGGGGGAAAATCACCAAAGGTAATAATATGCCAAAGATCAAGATCTTTTGATTTCACATACGTTTCGAATCTATTTTTCCAATATAAAAATCCATCACTTTCAAATAGTGGTGGTCTTTGCATAGATTGCCCTTTTAAATATTTTTCAGATTCCATAGACTGTTACAAGTTTTAAAATACAATATATTTTAAAAATCTTGCTAGACGTGGCTCTTGATACCAATTGTGGAAAACTAGAAGGAGGGGTTGAATAGTTTTACGTCCTTTTAAATATATTACAAAAAATATTTTGTAGCTTATTAAAAACTTTCGATTCGATCTCAAGCGAATTCAAGTGACAACCAATATAAGCAATTCTAATCTAATAATGAAATTATTGAAATGTAATAAAGAAAAGATAGAGTTAGAAAGATCAAACCACAACACGCGAATTTATAGTGGTTCGGCTACAAGGACACCTTCCTTGCCCTACTCCACTCCCCGAGTACCACACTCGAGAGTTTTCTTCACTATGTCAACAAACTCCTTATGGTGGAGAAACCTTACACACCTTGGCTTACACGAGTTAACGACACTAAGCTAAATGTCGAGTTCTAATCGTAGCTAGAACCAATCTCACAACTTCTTCACAACTTCACACCTTCTTCACAACTTCTTCAAGACTTCACACCTTCTTCTAAGCACAACTAGATCACAACTACTAAACTACTTTACAACACACCTAGTTTCTACAACCAACAAATTCACACAACACTTTTACAAAGATCTAACACTACTACAATATGAAACTAGCTAATCACAACACTACTACAATTAGATGGATGTAGAGGAGTGTTCTTCTTCTTGCACTTGAATGGATGAAGCTTTGGATCACTTGGAAACAAAGACTTACGAATTATATGATCAAAGGATTTTTAGATCTAGAAATGGAGGTTGGATCAGAAAGTTTATGGTGCAAAAAGGTGAGAAAATTCTGAGGGATGAACCAGTATTTATAGGGGAGAAAAATACTGTTCTGGAGCGTGGCCGGTCCCCTTAATTAATGGCCGGTCCCCTTAATGATTAAGGGGGCCGCCTAAGGAATTAAGGGGGCCGCCCCTTCAGAACATTGGTTTTTCTTGTCTTTTAGTGGGGAATATTTTTCTGGATAAAATTTGCCATTTTTGGTTGGAAATTTGAAATCATATATTTATAATGAATTAAACATATTCTTTTAATTCCAAAAGTAATTTTGTAAAAGATATAAAATGTTTAATGCATTTTATAAAAATCCTAGTGATTAGAGAAATTTCCTTTGATCATGAAATGTAATAAACCCTTTGTTTATTCATACCTTAAGTGATATGGAAGCAAAGACAAATATTAAGCACTAAAAACTTGTTTATGTCATAAGTTTTAGATTAATGAGTTTATGCTTTGTAATTATCAAAACATAGAGACATTGTTAATATGCTAACAATGTTTTAAGACATTATTTATGTCAACATATTGTTTTGCAAATTATACTTTGCGACTACTGATGACCAGTTACGCTCAAACTCTTTGATAGAAGTCATTATGTAAAGCGTATAAAAATCACCACACCAACTCTTGTAATCAGTACGTAGAAGAGCCGAAAACCAACAACTAAATTTTGATGTTATGTGCCATATACAAAAGCTATGTTTTGTGGTTGGCATTTCAATTGAGATCGTAATTGTTTTTGGTGGTTTTCTCGTTATCTTAACTACATATAATGAAAAAAATGGTCAAGTGAAAAGTGGAAACCTGAATTTTTGGTCAATCCCCATAATGTTCTTGTCAAACAATGGAAATCGAATGCCCTTGTACAAAATTAGGGAGTCTTGGGCACCAACTTATGGAATGTAAAATGAATGTCATTGGTGAGTATATATGGAATTCCGAGTAATAGAATGTCAAATGAATGTTGTTCAATGAATGAGATAAATGAATTGGTAAGTAATATGGAAAGTATATGACAATCATTTTTGAAACTTATTTGAACTCTTATGCCGATGAATGAATATAGGGGCGGGAAAATGATTTAGGGGATGTTCAAATTTGTGCTTGGGTTGTTGCCTATATAAACAGGAGTATCTATATTGCAAACCCACTGTAGTTCGACATACGCATCAAAAAATGGAAATGCCAAATAAAGAATGTTGATGATTTTGAGGTTCTTTGTAATCTTTAATTTCATTTGTCTTTCATTTAAGCATTGATAGAATATCCGTTTATCACATTTTGATTCAATACTTTTCTGCATTGATATTTGATACAACGTATAAACAGTTTGGAAGTTGTTTGCTTGATTCTCAAACAAGTTGTTTGTCCGATTACTCTGTTATGTTACAACATATGAAAAAGTAAACATTGTCTTATATTATGTACTTTAGACCTCTATGCTACTTGCTTCATTGTGTTACGAACTATGTGTTTATTGCATGGTCTTGTTTGGAGGCTTATTAGTATACAACGGGTTTGTAAATTATATACTTCCTTGTCAAATTATATATTGATCTTGTTTGGAGACTTATTAGTATACAACGGGTTTGTTCTTTTTCCTATATATACAATATAAGCCATTGGCTCATCAAAGTTAAAATTGTTTTAGGTTGGTATCAATCTTTTTGTTCCTGATGTACTAAGGGAAGAGAACTTTCGTGTATGGTTTCTACTTTTGTGCTAATTCATTACAACCATTCTTTATAAGAATTATTTAGTAAAACTAAAAATCATTTCTTCATTAGTCTACCAAACATTTGAGCTAACATTTTAAGTACTACTGCAGCGTATTCACAACTCACAAAACTCGATATTTGTGAAGGCAAAGACACATATACGAAACAAGAATCGTGATATCAAAGGTACTTGTCCTAAACAATCACAGTTAACTTTTTTTTTTCATAGATTAGAAACCATATAGAATGGGATACACGGCTGGAAAATGCACGAATCTATTAACGAAATGTATTCGATCATTAAAATGTACACAGCTGGAAATGAGAATGGACACGTCGGGACAACTCACAAATCTATTAACGGAATGTATTCAATCATTAAAGTGTACACAGTCGGAAATGAGAATGGACATCCCTACTATAAAGAAAACTATTTATAGAAATGGTTTCAAATTTGAATACCGGACATTGCATGGAAGGAGAACAATTCGCTATATTTAACGATAGTAGGAGAGTATTTCATGCAAATAAAAACATTTATGACCGTGCCAAACATAACGCACTATAAGTTAAATAGAAGGAGAAGATTGTGTGTTTTAAAAAAGGCAAGTGTGTAACAATCTCTATATACAAGGTTGACTTTGAAAACAAAATTTGAATTGGACGTTAATATAAGAAACTCGTTATTAAATTGAGCTTATAATAAATTTACGTGCGGTAACAATTTATAGGTACATTTGCACGACTTTAGAATACCTTTGTGTTGTACGTGTACCTTAGTTCAAAACGGAATATGGTCTTGAAGAATGTTATGAATTTGATATTGATCCTAATCTTGAGCTTAAGAAAAAACAGCGAAGAGTTTGATCTGTTCCTTATGTCATATTTTCCAAAGGTTCATATCACTATTTCTAAGAAGAATTTATTTTTAGTTGTTTCTATACAGAAATATTGTGCGTAACATATTAAAACAATATTATACTTTTGATTGCAACATAACCATGTATTGAAGTTCTCATCTTACATTAATGTATATGTGCTCTGTTTGATATATTGAATCAATGGGTGCTGCCTTAAGATGGTAAATATGAACATCATGAAAAATCAATTTCAACCTTGTGCATGTGATCCTTTTTTAGATGATCACCAACAACTTGTACTCTCTTGTATATGGACTACCTTTTGCAAATAAATTTTGATCTTTTCATGTTCTATTTTGAACGTTACATGAAACATTTATCATAATATCACATATATTATAAACACAAGCAGAAATACCAGTCTTACCAAAAACACTAGCAATGTTATTATTACCCATGTTGATTATCATAAACTGAATCAACAGATCCCAATCATCAGGAGCAGCCAATAATTCCAAATCAACTTTTAACTTCTTTCAAACTTTAATGGCAAAATCACACTTGAAAAATAAATGGCATACTGAATTAGGACAATTTGAGCATAAAAGGCATATGAGGCTTACATTAGTGTTCCATTTGCACATCCTATCCTGAGTTTGTAGTCTATTGTGAAGAGCTAGCCACATGATGAATTTATGCCTAGGGGTGCATTGAGAGAACCAAACAATCTTGTGCCAATCAATAGTAGGATACACAGTTTTCATACACCTCCAAACACTCTTAACATTGAAATGAGAACCTTGTCTATTCTTGTCCATCCAAACAACTGAGTCATTCTTATTACTAAGTGTGGGAACATGAACATTATTCAGAATGGGAAATCTATCTCTCCAATCAGTTGGCCAAATCCACTCCCCATCTTGAATCATGTCAGCAACAGTGGCATAGTTATTGAGTCTAGCATCATAGATGTCTCTTCTGGAGATGTACTTAGCAAGAGATTCATTATTGCACCAAGGGTCATACCAAACTGAGGTTGATTTGCCATCCCCAATTACAATATTAATAAAAGGTTTGATTTTGTCTCTAAGCTCCAACATAATTTTCCAACTCCAACTATTTGTCTTATGAGCATTCACCTCCCAAAAATTCTTCCCTTTCAATTTGACTTTGTTGACCCAAAGATACTGTTGGTGGTTAGGAGCCCAGAACAGGGTGAAGATAATCAATAGCCTAACTACGTACCAATTAAGGTTACCGGATATCACTTGGAATCGTGTTATCACTTTCCAAAGTAAACTATTCGACCCTAATTCCTGGGTATCACGAATATCTACTTCGGATAAGACCAAATGTTGTTAGTGATTTAGACACAAATCAATAACCCTTTGTGTATCAGTGTTATATGTTTTCTGTGTGTCCCTCATGCATGATTTGATTTCCTATTTATAGGAATATACTCATGGCTAGTCAAATGGAATTATGAGAATTAATTGGCCCATTAATCTCCACATAATTATCCCCTTTATAGCCTAAAATAGTGGTTACATGACCAATTAAACGAGGTCATGAGTGTAGATGTAACTGATTTGAATAGGTCAAATCAGTTACATAATCATACAGCACTCTATCAGCAGAAACTCTGCTTATCAGCAGGATCCTAACACTAGTAGCAGGAACCATCAGCAGGAACCAGCACTCAGCCGGAACCATCAGCAGGAACCTGCACCTCAGCAGAATCCTTCACAACCACTATAGAGTCAAGGGAATCAGTGACTTGATGGGTGTACACTCCGTACCTCCAAACCCATTTCCAAGTATGATTAGATCCCTCAAGTGCACTAAATTTTCTAACAATCCTCCCCAAATTTAGTTCACTTCCTTTGCATGAAAATCAAACATAAAACAAAACATATGCATAAATGAAAATATCCTGAGGATTGAATTTCCATCTTAGTACATTACACGTTCAAATATTCGAGAATCAGGGTGTTCTAAGAATTGAACCCTTCAACCCATTTGAATACCTGAAGATAAAATACACATATATTTTCAAACACTTAAACACTCCTGACACTATACAAGCCATGTGTCCATATCCAATTCATAAATGTTGTAAAAGCTAAAAGTCCATAGCTTCCTGAAGCGGCAAAACTTCAACATTTACATAGGTGGTTCCTCTTTATTCATGCTCTTTCTTAGCATTTTTTCAAAGAAATTAACCATTGAGAAGTAATGACTTCATCCTCCTTTTCAGCAAGTTCTGAGCACAACCTTGGGATGCAATACATGTGCTCCAGTACACTGAATGTTCAGCTTTCCACATTGAACTCAGCTCCCAAGTTTCCTTAGGAGGGAGTTGGGTGTCCTAGCATTCAGTGACCAAGTTGGACTTCAATCCCATCCCTTTAGCAGACTTTATAACCAAGTCTCTAGCATGACCCTTCGTCAAGTGATCAGCTAAATTCTGTTGAGATCTAACAAACTCTATAGAAATCACCCCATTCATGATAAGTTTACGAATCATGCTATGCCTGAAACCTAAGTGTCTAGACTTCCCATTGTACATCTGGCTATAAGCCTTTGCCAATGTAGCAGCACTATCACACCGGATAGAAATAGGTGCTATAGGTTTAGGCCACAATGGAATCTCAAGAAGCAAGTTTTTCAACCATTCAGCTTCTTTACTAGCAGCTGCTAAAGCCACAAATTCTGATTCCATTGTTGAACTGGTAATGCAAGTTTGCTTCTTGGATGCCCAAGAAATTGCACCTCCACCAAGTAGGAATACCCAGCCACTGGTAGACGAATTTTCTTCAGTGTTACTGATCCAACTTGCATCAGTGTAACCTTCCAACACTGATGGATAACCAGTATATGAGAGACTATAGTCCATAGTTCTTTTCAAATACTTCAGTACCCTCTGAACTGCTTGCCAGTGATGAGCAATGGGATTACTAGTATACCAGCTCAGTTTACCCACCGCAAAAGCAATATCAGTCTTGTACAAGTCATGGCATACATCAGGCAGCCTATTACCCTAGAATACTCAAGTTGAGATACAACTTTGCCAGTATTAGGCATTAACTTCTCAGTTGTATCCATAGGAGTACTCACTGGAGTACAATCAAAGCAATTAAATTTCTTCAGTACCTTCTCAATGTAATGAGACTGAGAAATTGATATACCATTGCTTTCATGTTTAATCCTTATGTGGAAAACTAGAAGGGGGGTTGAATAGTTTACCGCTTTTTAACTTGATTATCTTTAAAAACTTTGCGTTTGTTTAAAGATATAAACACAATTTTACTTGTTCCATTCTTTGAAAAGCTTTACGTGTGAATAACAATCCTAACTTTACTTGTTTAGTTCTTTGAAAAGCTTTACGTTTGTTTAAAGATACAAACACAACTTTGCTTGTTTAGTTCTTTGAAAAGCTTTACGTGTGATTAGTAATTCTAACTAAAGACAATATGTAATAAGCAAAGATAAAGAAAGAAACGATCAAACCACGACACGATTATTTATCGTGGTTCGGCTACAAGGACTCTTTTTCCTTGCCCTACATCTACGCCCCGAGTTTCCAACTCGAGAGTTATAAGCACTAATCAAAAAGCTCCTTTCTCGGTGGAGAAACCTTTACAACGTCGCTTACACTTTTACCGACACTAAGCTAGATGTCGAGTTCTTTTACACGGGTACAACCACTCCCATCGTCGCTTACACTTTTACCGACACTAAGCTAGATGTCGAGTTCTTTACCAAGGGTACAACCACTCCCGTTAGTTCTTTTACAAGGGTACAACAACTCCCGACACACTATGTATTTTGAGGCTTAAAATGCTAACCGATTACTTCTATACAAGATACACATGAAGTATAAACTACCAAAGTCTATACATAACAAAGCTAACAAGTCTTGCAACTTTGAGTTGAAACTTGTAACTTCTTAGATGAATATGTAAACTCCTTTGCTACATAAGAGAATCACACAAGTTAGTAGCTACTGAGTATAATGAGAGAATATGTGCAAAATATGACTCTAAGTGATGACTCAAAACTAACAAGTGGTTTGGTATTTATAGCAAAACATTCTGCAGGTCTGGCGGATACGGCGGAACCCTCAGATGGGTTCCGCCCGTGTACCCCCAGGGTTCCGTCAGGGCTGCAGTTGGTTTTGCAATAAATCTTCCAAACCAAACAAGGTCACATCACATAAATACTAGTCAAACACAACCTTGCACAAGAAAACTTATGGTTAGTCAAACACATTTTCTTTCCATAAATGTATAATGAAAAACTTACCATAAATGTGATGTGATATTTCTATTTAAAGAAATAAATGTGATGTGACAAGACTCTTTCTAATTTAAGAAATAAAAACAATGTTTTGTTTAAAAGGAAATGTAAACCTTAGTTTAAACAAGACTTAAACACTTAAAGTGATGATTTACTCTTAGTTAAAGTTCATACTTTGTCATTAACAAAACTTAGCAAAGATCGTAAAATATAAATAACGTTTTTAGGCGATATTTGTATTAACAATCTCCCCCTTTTTGTTGATGACAAAACATAAACTTTATTTAAAAGTAAGTCACTAGTTTTAGTGTTAAGTCTTATAAAGTTAGTATAAAAACTTGTTTTTGCTAAGATAATGTGATGTGCAAAAAAAATTTTTGAAACAAGTTTATATATAAATTCTCCCCCTTTTTGTCGAAACAAAAAAGAAGAGTAGCGAAGCGGAAGTATGCACTTGCTCCCCCTTGGACGATACTCCCCCTAAATGGAGTGCCAAGAGAGGAGACATGGATTTTGACCCTACAAAACAAAATGTTAGTTGGCACACAAGACAAGTCATGAAAGCATTTCATGTCAAGAACACAAATAAGAGTTGTGAAGTGGAATAATGCAACACTCATGCTCCCCCTTGAATATTACTCCCCTAAATGGAGTATCAAGGAAGGAAAACATGGATAATAATCCTACAAAAAAAAGGTTAGTTTCTAAAACACAAGATATATGTATGCTACCATAGCAAGGTATAGTTCACTTATTATACCTAAATGGTCAACAAACAATGCAAACCTTGTAGTAGAATGAAATTCATTTCATGTAAAATTTTGACTCTTAGAAAGACAAATACAAGAAATTAGGATGACATCATCCTACTTCTTAAAAATAAAGAAAAACTAAAAATAAACTAAGAACATAAAAAGCTACAAGGAATTCATCATTTTCCTTAATGAGAAACATTTTCCAAAAACAAGGCTAAGGTTGTTTAAGGATGAAAATGTGTGTTGGAGGTTGTAGCGGGCTTTATTTTGAAGGTTGAAAGGATGACACGGTTTTGGTTTGTTGGTTTAAATGGGAAACATTTTCCAAAAGAAATAGTTTTGTTTCATTTTGGAGACTCTAAGGTTGAGGTGTGTGAGACAAGGATTGTAGACGATCCAAAATGTGGTTTAGTATAAACCTCATTTCTTCGGATAGCTCGTGAATTTCCCTTCGACACCCTTCACTAATGTGAGCGGTTCTTTCGCAATGATTGCAATCATGGCGGGGAAAGTTTGGTGGAAGAGTGGTTTGATTTGTTGGTGGTGGATGGTTTGAACTTGAAGGAGCAAAGGTGGAGTGTAGTGTTGTTTGTAAAACCATAATATGGTTGATTTGAGAGTCAACCATACGTTTGAAGGCATGAAGGTGGTTTAAATGAGTGTCAATCTCATCATTAAGGTTTGGAGGTTTTTCCCATATGGATGCTTCTATTTTCTTATAAGAAGAAAGTAAAGATTCAAATTGTTGGGAAGGTTCTTGTGGTGATGGTTGTTGTTGTTGTGGTTGTTGGTTTTGAACAAAATGGCGGAAGCTTGGTTTGCCGGAAAGATTACCATGAAGGTCTTTGTAAATTGGGTGAAACACAAATGATTGTGAGTGTGTATGACCTTGATCATTTGGAAAAATTGATGGTCTAGCATAACGGTAAGCCAACCGTTCTACCAATGATGGTTGATGGGGTTCATCATCTAGTTGCTCACTAGGTTGTTGTTGGGTTTCCATTTGAGCAATGGTGTCAAAGAGTGACAAGGATGGTGGACTTGATAATTTGGGTGATAGGTCTTCTAATGTTTCCAAATAGGGTAGTGGTGATGTTGGTGGTGTATGGAAAAGTTCCATTGTTGTAAGTGTTGGTAATTGAGGTGATGAAGCTTTTGATGGTTGAGCTTGTTGAGAAGGTGATGTTGAATCACTTGAAGGTCTAGTTGGTGGAGGAATGGTGGCTATGTTGGTGTTGTAATGTGTTGGAGATGGTGTTGGTGTAGCATGATTAAGCAAATCTTGAATGGTGATTACATTGGTATTGCAATGTGTTGAGGATGGTGTTGAGGTAGTAAGGTTAAGGAAATCTTGGATAGGTGAAGAAATGTTAAGCGAAGCATCACTTGAAGATGATGAGCGCGACTTGACGGTTTTGTTGAAGCAACAAGGTTTAACACTAATCCTAGTGGTTTTTGAGAATGATTTTGATGACTCGGATGATGTGTTGGATTTAGCCATTTCAAAGGTGTGGTTTTGATGTTTTGAGAGAAGAAATTTTGATGGTTATGGTGTGATTTGAATTGTTGCAAGAATTTCAAATTTATAAGGTGGAAAAGATGTTGAAATGGGTGTTTGGATTTGATGTTCTACCATTCAAAGATTGAGGTTTCAAATGATTTTCATGACCATGTCACATCATTTGATGTCAATCCAATGGAATAGGGTTGAGTGAAAGACCAACATATGCACTCAATGCTTTGTGATCATGGGATGTGATTTGGTTGAAAATGTTCCAATGGTTTGAAGGATCCTTTAAAAGGGTTCCTTGGGTTAGTTATGTTTGAATTTGATTTTTTTGGAGGGAAGTGGCTTCCTAATTGTTTTAGTGAGTGAGAGTTGTTCTAATATGGTTATTGGAGTTAATGGAAGATGTTTCTCACTTAGGATAATGGTTTGACACTTTACACGTTTTGAACTTAAGAAAAATGACAAAAATTTTCTGCAGGTGACTGGCGGAACCCTGGTTTGGGTTTCGTCTGGTCCGTTGGGCCATTTCTGGGTTGCCCAGAAAATACACTGGCAGAACCCATTCTAGGGTGCCGCCAGATCCGCCAGGCCTGAAAAAGTTGGCAGTCCGCGATTTTGACCCACGAGATGATTTTTAAATTTTTCGAAAACTCCTAAAATCAAAAAGATAATGCATTTCTGGTTAGGTAATGCGAAAATTTGACATGTAAACACTCATACCATAGGACTTTGACCTTGAGGTCGAGAATATTCACTAAACTTAGTGAAATTTACCATAAGCATAAAAATTTACAAACACCTCAAATATTGTCATTATGCATAAAAACTCATACAAACATAATCCGTCAAACGTAATAAAGCATGAACGTGAAAAGCAATACAAATCACATAGTTTAACACATATAAGGTTCTAAAACCTTCATAAGTCAAACACTCCTTAATCACGATTCTCACAACCGATCTATCTTCTTATTGAGCTTGCTTAGGTACCTTCCAAAGCACTTGAAAATTCCTTTGGTTTGCTTGAACTCTTCGGATTCATTGTCAATGACGGGGAGTTCTTGAAGGTAGTCTAGAGGAGGTAACTTAGAGTTAGGAAGTTTATCGTCCTCGCTCATGTCGGATGATGATGATGAAGGTGAAGGTGAGCGAGTACGTTTTCCCTTAGCTTTAAAAACTCGTTTATCACTTAGAGGGACGAAGATGTGAGGAACGAGAGAATAGTCAAGGCACATTCCATTATCGTTAGGAGGAATGGGTGAGATTGCTCTAAAGAGGCGAGTAAGAAGCATTCCATAAGGAAGAGCGGTTGTTCCAACTAAGGGTATGTCGGCCATTCTTTTGGCTAGGTAGTAGGCTAAGTTAAAGGGTTGACCGGTGGAAATGCTATAGAGCATGTAGCAAAGGCATGTCTTGACATGATCTCTATTTCCTATGGTACTTATGACGTTAGCTCTAAGAATTTCTTCCCACTTCTTAAATTGTGGTTTAAGCTCATTGAGCTCCATACCAAAAGGATCCTTATCCACAATATTCCCCGAATGATTTTTCCTAGTGGTAGAGGTTCTAACAAAGAGATGTTCTTTAATCGTTTCCTTACTAGCAAGAGGATTGTTGTAGGGATGAAAACGCTCAATAGGATCAAGACTTGAAATGAGCCACTTATCCGTGTAGAGACAAGTACCCTCATTTGGGACACCAAGAATGATAGCTAAGTCTTTTAAATCTATGAAATTTGGTATTTGATTGATTTTGAATTTTAATGATATCTTACCAACATTATTTGTGGAAAGGTTTACGGTTGCATAGAATTCTAAGATGAACCTAGGACAAATTGGCTCATCGATATCAAGGAGACAATCAAAGTTGATTGCAGAAAAGCTTTGGTGCATGGATGTTCCTTCTAGAAAGGATGGATCAATGGTTCTACCTTCGTGAACATAGCGTTTTTCTAGTGCCTTAAAGGTTTCTACTTGAACATTGTTGAGACCTTTGGTCGTATGGTGTTTGGGCAAGTACTTAAGGGTTTCCTTGTGATCGGAGTAATTTGCGGGAGGCATGTTGATTCCTAGAAAACACAAAATTATATGTTAATGACTTTTAACAATGTGGATGTTCTAATGTGTTCCTATATGCAAACAATGTGGAGACTTGGTTATCTTGACTCATTTCGATTCCCAAAGTGTTTTGTTATGCAAGTTTTGTTATAACAACAAAAGATAACCAAAACTCTCCTAATTGAGTGTATCTTCGATTGAATGTACCCGAAAATACATATTAGTTATGTATCCCCTTTAGCATTCAAGAGACAATATGCAAGTGATGTTTCAATGATGTTTTTAATTTGTTTTAACAATGTGGTGAAGAGTTATGTTCTAGTCGTGGATTCAATTTTTGAAAGACAATGCATTTGGTGTGTTTGGCAAATCAAAGTAACAACAAAAAGGACACAACACTTAACTAATGGAAGGCATGATTGGTTAGCAACCAAGTTTTTCATGAAAAAAAAAGTTCTATGCATAAACCCTAAGATTCTAGTTAATGAATGTAAGTGAAAATGCTATACTTGAATCAAAAATGCAATTATGATTAGAACACTTACAAAGTTGATTGGATTTGAAGAGGTTAGATTGAAAGCCCTAAATTTCGTATGGTGTGTTTTTTAGAGGGTGATGGCTGTTTGAAAAGTGAATGATTAAGTTAAGAGGTTGTTTGGTTTTGAAAATAAAATAAAACATCCTGCAGCTTTGGCGGACCAGGCGGAACCAAAGGGAGGGTTCCGCCCATATGGTCTGAGGGTTCCGTGGGAACTGCAGGAAAAATTCAAATGGGATTGTCTTGATTTTTGTGGTTTTATCCTAATGTTCAAAACTAAGGTTTTAGGTCTTATGAGTCTTTGACTAAGCCTAGGGATGATGAATGCTTCACCTTCAAGAGGTTATGTGAAAACGTTGATAGAATAGTTAACGAAGAAGACTTTCTTAGTTAAGACGTTCCTCAATGAACATTCTTACCAAGGCGATGATGATGGATCACAATATGTCGATTAAGAACATAATGGATTGAATTGTCGCCGAAGTCGATGATTCCTTTGTTGAAGGGATAACAATGTTGATAAAAGAATTCCGTTGTTGACACGAATTTGCTTGTTCAAGCGGAGCTTGTTGATGTGCTTCTCCATCCGAAACTAATTTGAGAACCTTACGCGTTTTGGAGAATCATTGGGTAGGTAAGTAAAAGTGCAAGTACCACTTGGGCTTTTCTTATCAACTTATTGCCGACATAATTCCATTTGGCATACACTATGGTTTCTATTCCCGTTCTTTTGGGATACCATAATCCTAGTTGTGTAGTACCTTATGATGAATCCAAATAAGCTCTTTCGAAATAGTTGTTTTAGGATCTTCTCTAAAAACGAGCACATAGACAAATACTAAACATAATGTTAGATCTAATTGTTATGAGAACAAGTAGTCTTCCGAACATTTCTCTACGTTTAGTTTTACCTACGGATTTGCTAATCTCATTCTTGATAAGTCATCAATAACTTAACCATTGAGAACAAGAGAGTAACTAGGAATGTCTTTTAGTTAAAATCCCTTGCTTTTGAGGCTTGCTTTTATTATCAAAAAGTCTTTCAAATATTGACACTATAATCATTTGATTACCTTGAAAAATCTATTTTGTTTCACTAGTTGTTTTACTCTAAATTCCAAAAACTGTTATTGTTGAATTTGTTTTTAGACACAACTATGGCCTATAAATCAAGTTTTATAACTTATGTCAATTTTGCTTGATTCAATGTTTGACTCAAGGTGAGAAGATGTTATTTTGAACTTTTATCCTTAATATTTTACACAACATACTTGTCTTGTTATCATTGGACTTTCGACTAAGTCATCATCTACCAAAGATGATATCTTAGAAGGAGGAGATCACTCGTTAAATGTTATATTCAACGACTCCTCGACTCTTTGGGTTTCCTTACTTAAGACACTATGAACTTTGTTTGTTTTGAAAAAGTCCAAGAGGTACAACGTCATAAAACTAAGTGTCACATTTGATGTGTAAATCCTAGATGTTGAAAACTCATTTTCTTCCACACATCCTAATGTATGCTAATGTGAATTATTTCACCTTGTATGTTTTATGTGAAATTATCACAAAGGAGTGATTGAAGTAAAACACAATTTAAGACCCAAAGTATGGTGTTTAAGAATGTTGTTTTACAAAGGTTTGTTTTGCAAGCATCACAAGAGTGTTAGACATTTTAACACTTAGGAAGTTCTTAGTTAGCTCACTTGTAAGCAAGAGTTGAGTGAGACTCATTCAAGAGTTTCTCGTGTTTATCCCTTGACGGTTAAAGAACCGAAACACCTTATATCTCCTACTAGTACTAATGACGAAATTCCTTGTTGCATAGAATCTAATCTTTGTTATTACTAATAGCAGGTAAACACTTTAGAGTATTACTAATAACACATATTCCAACACATAATGCTAGAAACAAGAGACAATCAAAGTCAAGTTGAAGTAATGCGTACCTTTTAAATTGCATAGAGATGCTATCAAGAGGATAAACACAACACGTAAAATCTTGGTATGACGACACGCTTTGAAACTCAATTACTCATGTATCCAAGAAGGTTAGATAATCATATAAAAGCATAGAGCATGATAATCTTAATCCTTTTATCATGGGTTTCTATTAGGGATTGAATTATCTCTAAATCTCTCTTCTAGGTTTGACAAATTTTACTTGCTTTGTTTTACTAGTTGATGGTGCTTTTGAGTTCAATCCTAATTCGGTTTTATCTTTAAATGACCTTTGACTCCTCAACAATCTTTCAAGAGATTTTGAGCATTCATCAAATTTAACTAACATTTTTCCTTTCTCACTTTGCTTTTAACTCTCATGTTTGTAATCTAGACATAATTTACATTCTAGATCAATTTCAACATTACTCTCAAGTCTAGACATTTTATTCTTCTAACAAGATTTCCTTTTCAAAGATATTCTCAAAAGATTTTGAAGACTCATTGTCAAAGATAGTTTTTAGGTCCATATTGCATAAAAGTTTAGACTCATTTTCTAGTATAGAAAACTCTAGGATAAATTTGTCAAAGCAAAAGTGTTTGGTTTCAAAATGTACCTTGCTTGATGTTTTATCTAGTTGAGAATCACAAACCGGATGGTTGGCTTCATCTTCATCCGTTTTATTCCATGAATCGTAAGCAAGTCCACTAAGAGCTCGACATGAGTAATCATCTTCATTTACACCTTCATTTAAAACATTTAAACTAGTAGCACATGTATTTATCTCAACTAAATGTCTATCTATTAATATTTCTAAGACTTCTAATTCATATGTGAGATCAAATTGATCATCTTTGACTTGACATATTTCTTGATGAAAGTTTAACATATTTTTCCAAATATCATTAGCCGTTTGACAAAAATACATTCTTTCATATTCGGTACTAAAGCTTTATAAATCATTGTTTTAGCTTTAGTATTTTTATCAAGTTTAAGATAGTTATCTTGGTTTTCAAAACTTGTTTTCTTTGGTTTGAAATCACCAAAAATAAATAATATGCCAAAGATCTTGATCAATTGATTTCACATAGTTTTTAAAATTACTTTTCCATTCAAGTAAGTTTTCTTTTTCAAATAGCGGTGGGTTTTGAATAGGTTGCCCTTCTTTGAGATTTTCAAAATCCATGGATCGATCCAAGTTTTAAAATACATTCTATTTTAAAGATCTTGAGTAACGTAGCTCGTGATGCCAATTGTGGAAAACTAGAAGGGGGTTGAATAGTTTACCGCTTTTTAACTTGATTATCTTTAAAAACTTTCCGTTTGTTTAAAGATATAAACACAATTTTACTTGTTCCATTCTTTGAAAAGCTTTACGTGTGAATAACAATCCTAACTTTACTTGTTTAGTTCTTTGAAAAGCTTTACGTTTATTTAAAGATACAAACACAACTTTGCTTGTTTAGTTCTTTGAAAAGCTTTACGTGTGATTAGCAATTCTAACTAAAGACAATATGTAATAAGCAAAGATAAAGAAAGAAACGATCAAACCACGACACGATTGTTTATCGTGGTTCGGCTACAAGGACTCTTTTTCCTTGCCCTATATCCACGCCCCGAGTTTCCAACTCGAGAGTTATAAGCACTAATCAACAAGCTCCTTTCTCGGTGGAGAAACCTTTACAACGTCGCTTACACTTTTACCGACACTAAGCTAGATGTCGAGTTCTTTTACACGGGTACAACCACTCCCATCGTCGCTTACACTTTTACCGACACTAAGCTAGATGTCGAGTTCTTTACCAAGGGTACAACCACTCCCGTTAGTTCTTTTACAAGGGTACAACAACTCCCGACACACTATGTATTTTGAGGCCTAAAATACTAACCGATTACTTCTATACAAGATACACATGAAGTATAAACTACCAAAGTCTATACATAACAAGGCTAACAAGTCTTGCAACTTTGAGTTGAAACTTGTAACTTCTTAGATGAATATGTGAACTCCTTTGCTACATAAGAGAATCACACAAGTTAGTAGCTACTGAGTATAATGAGAGAATATGTGCAAAATATGACTCTAAGTGATGACTCAAAACTAACAAGTGGTTTGGTATTTATAGCAAAACATTCTGCAGGTCTGGCGGATACGGCGGAACCCTCAGATGGGTTCCGCCCGTGTACCCCCAGGGTTCCGTCAGGGCTGCAGTTGGTTTTGCAATAAATCTTCCAAACCAAACAAGGTCACATCACATAAATACTAGTCAAACACAACCTTGCACAAGAAAACTTATGGTTAGTCAAACACACTTTCTTTCCATAAATGTATAATGACAAACTTACCATAAATGTGATGTGATATTTCTATTTAAAGAAATAAATGTGATGTGACAAGACTCTTTCTAATTTAAGAAATAAAAACAATGTTTTGTTTAAAAGGAAATGTAAACCTTAGTTTAAACAAGACTTAAACACTTAAAGTGATGATTTACTCTTAGTTAAAGTTCATACTTTGTCATTAACAAAACTTAGCAAAGATCGTAAAATATAAATAACGTTTTTAGGCGATATTTGTATTAACACCTTATACCAAGGATAACATCAGTCTCCCCCATGTCCTTCATGGAGAACCTTGATGACAAAAATTCCTTTGTCAGGTCAACTTGATTTTGGTCAGTGCCAAAGATCAACATGTCATCAACATATAGGAAAATGATGACTCCTTTACCAGATTCATCAAATTTGCTATATACACATTTGTCAGCCTGGTTAAGAACATAACCATTAGACAAAACCACTTCATCAAACTTTTGATGCCATTGCTTAGGTGCCTGTTTCAGTCCATATAAAGACTTAATCAGTTTGCACACCTTATTTTCATTTCCAGGCAAGATAAAGCCCTGAGGTTGGTTCATATAAACCTCCTCATCCAATTCACCATTCAAGAAAGCTGTCTTCACATCCATCTGATGAATAATCAGATTGTGAATTGATGCTAAAGCAATCAGTATCCTGATGGTACTGATACATGCCACAGGGGCATAAGTATCAAAGTAATCTATCCCTGACTTTTGTTTAAAGCCCTGAATGACTAGTCTAGCCTTGAACTTTTCAATAGTTCCATCTACCTTCATTTTACTTTTGAAAATCCATTTACAACCAAGAGGTTTGCAACCTGGAGGTAGATCAACCAACACCCAAGTGTTGTTGCCCATGATGGAGTCAATCTCATCATTTATTGCCTCTTTCCAAAAAGCAACATCCTGGGACTTCATTGCTTCTTCAAATGTTTTGGGATCATCCTCAACAATGAAGCAATAGGAATATTGGTCAGAGACCTCATTCCTTGTACCTTCAATTAAGTATAATTGAAACTCAGGTCCAAATGATTTTGGAGTCCTGACTCTTTTGCTCTTTCTAAGCTCAGGTTCAGGTTGTTGAACCACAACCTCATCAGGGACCTGAGATGATAATTCATCAGGGACCTCTGATACACCAATGTTATCAGTACCATTTGGAATCCTGTGACTTGGTCAAGGGGCTGATGAGAATCTATTTTCATCAAAGAGTGCATCCCTAGATTCAATTATTGAGTTAATTGAAACATATTCATTAGGTTCAATGACATAGAACCTATATGCCTTGGAATGGTCAGCATATCCAACAAAGATGCATTCAATGCCTCTTTCACCCAGAGTTTTTAACTTTGGATCAGGGAGTCTTACAACTGCCCTACAATCCCAAACCCTGAGATAATTTAGGTTGGGTTTCTTCTTAGTCCAAAGTTCATAAGGGGTAACCTTGTTCGTTTTATTTGAAACCCTATTTAATAAATAGCAAGCTGTTAACATAGCTTCACCCCAGAACCCTTGACTCAGTCCTGAATAGGACAACATGGAATTAACCATCTCCTTCAGTACCCTGTTTTTCCTTTCAGAGATACCATTTTGTTGAGGAGTATAGGAAGCAGTCATTTCATGGATGATACCAACAGACTGAAAATACAGAGTATCCATGTACTCGCCTCCCCTATCAGTCCTGAACCTTTTGATCAGTGACCCAAGTTGCAACTCAACTTCAGTTTTAAATACTTTGAATTTATCTAATGCTTCATCCTTGGTATGTAATAGATAGACATAACAAAACCTAGAAGCATCATCAATAAATGTCACAAAGTTCTTCTTGTTCCCCAAAGAGGGAGTGGCATGCAAATCACACAGGTCACTGTGTATAAGCTCCAAGAGCTCAGTCTCACGTTTTACACGCTGAAAGGGTTTCTTAGTTATTTTGGTCAACATGCAAGTCTTACACTTTTCAGTGTCCATGTCAAAAGCTGGGATTAACCCATCCTTAGACATATCTTACATCCTTTTATAGTGTACATGGCCAAGTCTAGCATGCCACAGGGTGGAGTCGTTCAGTTTAGAGGTTGACACAAAGGCTGAATTAACAATGTCAGTGACAACATTAAGCCTAAACATTTGATTACACAAATATCCAAAACCAATAAACACACCATGTTTAGACAAAATAAATTTATCAGATTCAATAACTTGTTTATATCCATGATTATTCAAAACACTACTTGAAACCAAGTTCTTCCTTATATCAGGAACATGAATAACATTAAACAAAGTTACAATCTTTCCAGAACTAAAATTAAGATCTACACAACTACGACCATGCACCAAAGTTGTTGACTCATTTCCCATGTGAAGAATAGAACCATCATTCAGTGACTCGTAAGTCTTGAACCATCTTCTATCTTTGCACACATGAACAGTTGCTCCAGAGTCAACCCACCATGAAACATCATCATCCTGCACATAGTTAGATTCAGATACATATGTAACATAATAAACCTGAAGAGATTCATTAAACATATTCTGACCTTTCAGTGAGTTGGAAGGACCTCCACTCCCTGAACCACTAGTGCCCGAACCATTGGATTTACCTTCAATCTTAACACCTTTGCAATCCCTTTTAATGTGACCAGATTTGCCACATTTCCAACAAGTAGGTGTTGCCTTCTTGTTAGGATCAACCCTTGTGTTATCATGATGTTTACGTTTGTCTTTGTTGTCATTGTACCTGGTGGAATTGCTATGTTCCACCATATTGACAACAGATGCACCAGTAGCATTGCTACTCTTTGGCTTGTCATTATCCTGCACCCTGAGAGATTCCTTAATACGCAGATGACTACCCAATTGAACAAGAGTCAGTTCCTCCTTCTTATGTGTCAAGGTATGCTTGAAATCTTTCCAAGAAGGAGGTAATTTGTCAATGATACAAGAGACTGAAATAGCCTCATCCATGTTCATTTTATGTTGTGTAAACCTTCCAAGTATACCAAGAAGTTCATTGTATTGTTCCATAACTTGTCTTGAATCAGTCATTTTGTAATTTGTGAAATTACTTACAAGGAACTTCTTACTTGAAGCATCCTCAGCCATATATTTGGCTTCCAAGGAATCCCATAGTTCTTTTGAAGATTCAACATTCTGATAAATGTCAAAAAGAGAATCAGACACACCATTGAGGATTAAACCTCTGCATACATAGTCATCATTCTCCCATTTGCTTCTTTTCCTTATCTGTTCCACAGTAGCATCATCCCCATGATCTTCAAGAATAGCAATGCTTAGAACATACACCACATTCATGCTAGACAGCAAGAAGTGCATCTTCTTTTGCCATCTTCTGAAATCAATACCTTCAAACTTTTCCAATTTTGAAAAGTTAGCAGCCATATGCCTCATAGCAGCATCTATTGATTATCACAAAATAGTTTACTTTGATTGTTGGTGGTTAGGAGCCCAGAACAGGGTGAAGATAATCAATAGCCTAACTACGTACCAATTAAGGTTACCGGATATCACTTGGAATCATGTTATCACTTTCCAAAGTAAACTATTCGACCCTAATGCCTGGGTATCACGAATATCTACTTGGGATAAGACCAAATGTTGTTAGTGATTTAGGCACAAATCAATAACCCTTTGTGTATCAGTGTTATATGTTTTCTGTGTGTCCCTCATGCATGATTCGATTTCCTATTTATAGGAATATACTCATGGCTAGTCAAATGGAATTATGAGAATTAATTGGCCCATTAATCTCCACATAATTATCCCCATTATAGCCTAAAATAGTCGTTACATGACCAATTAAACGAGGTCATGAGTGCAGATGTAACTGATTTGAATAGGTCAAATCAGTTACATAAACATACAGCACTCTATCAACAGAAACTCTGCTTATCAGCAGGATCCTAACACTAGTAGCAAGAACCAGCACTCAGCAGGAACCTGCACTTCAGCAGAATCCTTCACAACCACTATAGAGTCAAGGGAATCAGTGACTTGATGGGTGTACACTCCGTACCTCCAAACCCATTTCCAAGTATGATTAGATCCCTCAAGTGCACTAAATTTTCTAACAGATACCAAAGAGAATTTTTCTTAGAAATAATATTCCACACATGCTTCATCATCAAAATCTCATTCCATTCTTTCACTGGTTTAAATCCCAGTCCTCCTTGATCTTTTGGTCTGCAAATTATCTTCCAGGCAAGCTTAGCTTTACCATTACAACTATCACTTTGATTCCACAAATATCCCTTAAGTATTTTATCAATGTCCCTAATTACAGATTTAGGGAGCATGTAGACAGATGCCCAATAAATCTGCATAGCAGACAACACTGAAGCAATAAGTTGTACTCTACCAACATAAGACAGACATCTATTCTTCCGGTCATTCACTTTGGCTTTAATTTTCTCAATAAGCAATTGACAATCAGAAACTCCCAAACATTTGGCTAGAAGAGGGACCCCAAGATATCTCATAGGAAGCTTTCCAACTTTAAAAGGGACAATATTTAGCAGCTCAGACCTTATGTGATTACCAATGCTACCAAAAAAGATACTGCTTTTACCCATGTTAGAATGAAGACTAGAATACTTGCTAAACTCCTCAATAGTATCTTTGATAATCCTACAAACACCATGACAGAACATCATAAGATCATCAGCAAAACACAAATGGGTGATTTTTAGCTCTTTACAACCAGGATGAAACTTGAATCCACTACCTTCTTGAGTGTTATGAATCATAAGCAAATTAAGCACCTCCATTACTAGAGTAAATAGGTAAGGGGATATAGGATCCCCTTGCCTTAAACCTCTTGCACCTTTAAAATAACTATATGAAATGCCATTAACACAGATAGAGAATAAAGAGGTAGAAATACATGTCATAATCCATTTCACTATATTGTTATGAAAACCAAATTTGATGAGGATACTCTCCAAGAATGCCCAACTCACAATATCATATGCTTTTGCAAGTCAATTTTAAGAGCACACCTTTTGACACCATTCTTCCTATTGTAACCCCTTAGAAGCTCTTGAGTAACTAGAATGTTGTCTTAGATCTACCTCCCAGGTATAAAGGCACTTTGGTTCACACAAACCACCTTCTGCAACCCCTTTTGATTCTCTCAGTAATTATTTGCTAATATATAGGACATTGCAACAAGCAATGGGCCTGAAATCAGAAACTTTGAGTGGAGTAGGGCACTTAGGAACAAGGGAGATGATTGTTGCATTCACCTCTTTCAGTAATTTACCAGATTGAAAGAACTCTTTAATGGCATCACACACATCTTCACCAATCAGGTACCAAGCTTTCTTAAAGAAGCAAGCTATATAACCATCAGGACCAGGAGCCTTACATTAATTCTTCTTCTTAATTTCATTACCATGATTAGCTGCATACACAATACTACAAAAGAACTTAGTCCTTTGCTGAACTGTCTCAATGACACAAAACATCACTTGCCAACTCATGCTCAAAATCTGTACTCTAACATCATTAGGATTCCAACTCCAAGAACCAAACACTTTCCTGCATATTCTCCACATCAAATCTTGTGTATAAAAGAAAATGTCTTCAGAGAAATAAAGGCTAGCTCTTGCATTAAACACTCCTCCGATCATCAAGAACATGTACTTCTCCTTGAACTTCTGAGATCAAGTTCATACTTAAAACATCTACTCTATATGTGTTTAAGTAACTGAGTAAAACTACCATACATTGTCTTTCATTTAGGATTAGTTTAACTTAGCTATATTCCGCGCTAATCCTTGTAGCTTTTTTTTCATTCAAATAAATAACTATACGTTGAAAATTATTGTTTGTGTTGTTTACATGTTTATGTATTCAAATGTTTAAAAAATGCAAACACTTGTCATGATACTTGTATTCTAAATACTTTGTTTTATTTAAACAAGGTTACAAGTAAAAAGGAACAATAAAAGCAATGTATATATTATGTTTTTGTACGAATTTTCTTGTTTGGTTATATTGTTGTTTGAATAAATGCTTAGCTTTAGATAGGTTGTTGTTTGTTTTTATTTGTGTATTAAATCTACATATTAATATTCTCAACAGTATTTCAATTATTGGGTCCTATATCCAGAAGCTAGTGGGAATTCATGATCAAGGGAGTGTTTAGTGAAACATTACAGCCATAAATAGAAACCATAATTTGAAGCTTAAAAGATTGAAGGACAATATCAAAGCAATTTTATAATAAAGGTCAAAAAAGCATTTGACCTCATTCATGCAATTAAATTTCAAATTTTAGCATGCTTATGATGATGGTATGTACCATTGTTTATGTAACAAGATTTAAGAACAGATTTTTATGACATGATTTCCTTAATGCTGACAAATCTGCCCTTCTCAATTGAAAGTTGCGCTGCAACACCAATTGCCACTGCAGTCAAGCCGTCTTGCAAATCAACAGCCGGAGTTTTCTTCCCGTCAACCTTGACTGCTGCCAAAAAATTTAGGTGTTCCAAGTAGCTTGAACCATGGTGCAGCCCGTCATATCTATCATATCAAAATACGTAGTGATTAGTAACCTACCCATATGGCAAATCATCAGTAAGTGTGATGGGATTGATATTCATATAGAGGTGGAGAGTTCGACCTACTTACTTATTAGGGAATTCCCGCTATATTTTGTAAAGTAACGGTTCAAATAGGTACATATAAACAAAAGCTTGAGAGGTAACGAGTTGACTATCGAAAGTCACCCAAAGCAGGCCCCAAGTAAACATTGGCCTATAGTAGTTAACCTTTTTGCATTTTTCCCTTGTTTAAATAATTTACTTTTTGCAATTATATCTGATACATGTATCATGTATGAATTAAAAGATGTTACTAGTAAAAGATTTTTTAGACACAAAGTGTGCCCGGGTCAACCCAACCCCTGCTTTTACCCATGACACACCCATTTGCCACCTCAAATTTGCATTCCAATAAAAGATCAAGAAACCTACTTGATTCGATGATCTTCAGCTCTCACGGTTCTAACACCATCTCTACCTTCAATACGCAGACCATAACGGACAATATTCTCTGGAACAAAGGCCTCACCCTGAAAATCAACAGCCCAAAAGGTTTGAAATAAGATAACAACATGATCAAAATGGTATCAATTCAGTCATGTCACATATTCACCGGTATAAAGAGGGTGTGTGATTCTTTTTCATATTTGACATTAGTTGGTGATATTTAGAAAAGAGTACTTGTTATATATATCCATTTGGAAGATTGGACATTTGTTGTATGTGTGTACCATACCTTTCCATCTTCACCAATGACGGAAATTTCTTGCTCGTTTTTACTTCCTTCAGCAAACATACAAAGATCAAACATGCCTCTTGCCCCGTTGTCAAATTCAACAATAACATATGCATTATCAATGATATCAGGTACCTGTTAGACAATACAATAGCACACATTGAATCAGAAATAGCATAATATTCCGCTAAATGTTGAATTTAGAGGTCAAACTTGCCAATACCTAAGTTAGACAATAACAAATAGAGGTAACTTCAAAAATGGTCCCTGTGGTCACCCGGATTTAACGGAAATGGTCCCTATACTTTTTTTTTAACGGAAATGGTCCCTGTGGTTACGACCCATAACGGATTTGGTCCCTTGACCAAATTTTCTGTCTGTTTGACCGTTAAATTCAAAAACTCGAGGAAGTTGATTATGAGGATATGGACACTGGGAGTGAATCTGAGAATGAAGGGACCAAATCCGTTATGGGTCAAACAGACAGAAAATTTGGTCAAGGGACCAAATCCGTTATGGGTCGTAACCACAGGGACCATTTCCGTTAAAAAAAAGTATAGGGACCATTTCCGTTAAACCCGGGTGACCACAGGGACCATTTTTGAAGTTACCTCTAACAAATATTTTAGCTACAAACTTAGCGTTAAAATATTTTCAATTGTATAATATATAATACAGGTTGAATTTATTAGCTTAATATCTTCAAAATATATAGAATTTAAAGATTAATTTGAGAATAAGTTTAATGACTTTGACCCTAGAAGTCAGAGTGCGCTACTTTGAATGGTCATTACAGCAGACTAACATATAAAGAGCACAATACCTTGCCATCATAAACTTCATTTTTGTGATTTATATCAATGGCTCCAGAAGCCATTACACGAACTGGATTAGCGCCTACAAACAATCTCATCAGATCAAAAAAATGGCAGCATTTTTCAACAAGAGTACCTCCACTGTTGCAATTAAACCTGTTCCAGTTGTCCACCTAAAAAAGACACATGTAGTCAAGAACATTTATGATTATAAAAATACAAGACAAATCATATAAAGTAAATAAGTTTAAATAACTACCTTAACCAGAAATGGAAACCGATGTTCCCTAATTGAAACCATCTTAACATGTCCCAATCTTCCACCATTAACAATGTCTATCAGCTTAGCCACTGGAGGCATGTATCTGTACTCAAGTCCAACTTGTACCAACATTTCTGGTTGCTTTTTAGCAGCCTCTATCACCTGAATCAAGGGCAAGATAAAGCCTTATTAATCATTTGTGTGCCTCATTTTCGATTTTTTTCTTCATATATCATATAAATGAAACACAGAACGAATGTCTGCACTGTGTCAGCGTATTAATGAAAATGGAAAGATGGTTTATGTTATGAGAATAACTAACCTTTCTGCAGTCTTCCACAGTAGTGCATAAAGGCTTCTCCACCAGTATGTGATGAGTCTTTGGGTGGTTGATAACATCCATCAAGATTTGATAATGAGTCATGTTCGGAGTTGCAATAACCACAACATCACACAGCCCACTGTCCAGCATTTCCTTGTGTCCTGAAAACACCTGTTACAACAATTCAGTACAATTTCAAATAAAGATTAGAATAAAGTGCAGCGAAAAACCATATAACGACTTAATAACACCAAAAAATGGTCTAATAAAGGAGTTCATCTTTAAAGTCATGCGAGGTTATTGTGGACAATCTCAATCTGTTTATGTGCAATCTGGGTCACTTTGGTTTTTACTTTATTGTTAACCGGCTAAACGAATAAAAAAGAAAAATAATAATAATAATAATAATAATAATAATAATAATAATAATAATAATAATATTGCGTTAACTATTTATGAAACTCAAGAAAAAACAAAAGGAAAGTGTTTGGAGTTCAACTCAATCTACGACAGATCCATCTTGACCCGCGTAAAAAATTTACCATTCTGTGACAAAGGGAAAATGACCCCTCGTGGAAACAAAATCCATACAAAAAAATACTCCTTATAAGTAACAAACACGTAATTTGTGACCCAATCACATAATAGGAATTTGGGGTTCTTTAAAGCTAAAGTCATACGCTACTCATTAATAGATGGCCAACATTATTGTCGGACACTCGGACAAAAGACAGATCCAAAGATTTCAGTCACATCCGTTGCGTAATTGGCCAATACAACCTAAGTTTCTATATATCATCTCAAACTTTTAAAAATATTAAAATATCTCCAATTCTAAAATGAGTAAGATTGGTCACCAAATATTCATGATCTTTTTACTATCATTAATTATTAACTTCCATCACACTAATACTAAATAAAGATCCATTAATTATTTTTCAAACTCTCAGAATGAAATTGTTTTTGCGTTTTATAGGATTCCCTTCAAATTTGTACTCAATTTATGAAAGAACAAGAACTTGTCACAATGATTTATGAACATGTTACAACTTTTTACATTTTTGTAATGTTGATCGCACCAAAGTTATGTGGAGCTCGCAACACATATGATCATACTTTCACTTCTATGCTACTATCACGAATGAAATATTAAAAATTAAGTTTCTAGTAAATCAATAAAAGTAAAAGTTAAAACCTTTTATGCCATTGATCAGACAAAACTACAAAATATGTGTCCTTGTGAATAGCTTAGCAGCTTAAATCATCCATATCCAGGCCTTCTTTAGGAGAGTGCAAACGGTGCCACTGCAAATGGTCATTGCTTGACGAGGGCCATAAAAATTCATGCTACTTCTATTATATATATACACAATATGATACTTTAGTTTAATTTGTTCATGCACTACTGATACATTTGTATTTTGTTTGTTTGTTTAAGAGCCTCTTTATGATGATGGCAAGGGGTCATCGAAATCCATGAGAAGGCCCTGTCCATATCTCAAACTATCGGCATGAATCAGCAAAAAAATCAAACGAAATCAACCCTGAAACCTAAACGTGATGATTTTTGCTTAACATTTTGCATAAACCATCCTTGACTGGGATAGTTTTTATTTTTTTAATGGACTTTTTGTGAGTTTGTCTATATCATGCATGATACATGCAAATAGTTTACGATAAACATTAAATTTCTCAGGATTTTTTTTTTTTTTTTTCCAATAATAAATTTGTAACCTTTTTTTCTTCTTTTTTTTTTTCCACCTTCGTTACAATCAACGCATGCACCGAGAAATAATTAAGCAAGTCAAAACAAGTGAACAAATAACCACATGTAGTCTATATACATTAACCCAAAACACAACGTAATTCATGCTCTAAACACTTGTACACGACACACATAAACACACAAACACGCTACAAAAACATGCACGTACCTTAATCGGCCAGCCAAAAGAATCAGCAAACTCTAGCGACACTTTTTGCGACGGAACATGTGGATCAGCGACACAAACAACCGTCGCTCCTTCATTCCTTAAATGAAACAAGTTGCACAAATGTTCTCTTCCCATCATACCAACACCAATGATACCAATATACCATATCTCACCATTTTCTTATTCGTATCAAATAGTTTCTTGACACCTATGTCAAGATCAATGTCACTTGTTGTTTGGTTACTTAGTACTTGTGTTATAAATATTGGTTGTTTTATATTTTTTTCTAAAGGTGTTTGTGTTGTATGAGTGGTAATTGGTTTGTTTATATATGCATGGGAGTTATGGAATGATGCTTTGGTATCAAATTATTAATTGGTGAAGATTCTGTGAATAGTGTTGTGGATGGATTCATTATAAAAAAATTAATGTGGTTAAATGTTTTGGATGATTTTTAGGGATGGTTTTGTGGAAAGTGTGTCGTGGGATTGGGATGATGACAATGTTGCCATGTTGGAGATGTATAAAGCGACCATATTGGGTTACATTAGACTAAAAGGAAAGTTCACCACTCCTTCACCATACACATCAGCGGCACGTCAGCTTTCTCTCTCCTTTTACTTTCCTTCACCACCTTTCACCAATTAGTAGTCAAAGTTACCTCCAACTTCACCTTTTATTAAATACACACTTTATTAAAATATACTCCACTAAATACCCCACACACAAAATAAAAAATAAAAAACTTAGCCCTTCTCTTTCTTTTTCATTTAGTGGTCAAACACCAATTTTGGTTTTGGGAATTGTGAACTACGCGTGAGATGAAATGGAGGGCAAGGGTGATATTTGGTGATGTGGGGCCGTTTGGTGAGGGAATCTCTCCCTTGCCTAGTTGCCTTAGAGATAGATGAACAAGTACGTAGTCAAAGATGATATGTTTTTCCTTTTATTTTTAAGGAAAGAATATTAACATTTACTACTTTCGTCTCAAAATATAAATTCAGTTTGACCTTTTATATTAAACTTTGATCTTAAATATTTTTATTTGTATATATCACTTGATAAAATTATACCAAATGAAAATACATATAAAACACTATTTATTTATATATTTTGCATCAAATATTATATAATATAAATAAAAATATTTAAGTTCAAAGTTTAATTAAAAAAATCAATCTGGATTTATATTTTGGGAGAGAGGGAATATCAAATGTAATAGTGATTTAACATTTGGTAATATCAAAAACACCCGCTCAAAGTTTACTAATGCTATGGAATATCCCCTAAATCCAATACTTATATATTTTAACCCTAATAATATTAGAAAATGCTAATTTAAGTTTAGTAATAACCATTTTTAGCTAAAGACGAGACGGTGGGGGAGTCAGGGGTGCTCAGTCCCTCTATATAGCCTAATTCCTTTTAAGCTTATGACGTAATTATAAGCAAATGACCCCTAATCTTTAGATGACAAAAGATTTAAGAGAAGTTTGACACAATGACATCGTTCGTTCACAATGTTTCATCTAATGTTTTTTTTATTTGTATAAAGTATGAATCTTAAATGATTCAAAGTAACCTTTGCTTTCGAATGTATAAAGTATGAATCTTAAATGATTCAAATAACTTAAGTCTTATACCAAAACCTTCGAAGACTGGACACATTTTTGATACGTTGTTTTTTAATTTTAAAGAACGTTTGGTGGGTCACATGGACGTAATGACGGCTATATTCAAATGGGGATCACGTCGCCAAGTCGGATTATCGTGTCATTTAGTTTAAAGATATTCAAATTTTATTTCCTGATTTATTTATGTGTCCAGGTTCATTGAACTGACACAAAAGTCTCCACGTTCATTGGAGCCTTCTACAAACATGGAGAATTCCAATATGTTCTCTTTTATTGATGACCATGGGAGCATATGACTATATTAGGTTGATTCATGATCAAGGGAGTGTTTAGTGAACCATTAAAGCCATAAACAGAAACCATAATTTAAAGAGTTAATTTTCAAATGATGCCAAAAAGTTGAGTCTTTTCTCAAATGATGCTAAAAATAAATGGGTTTCTTAAAAGAGTCATGTGCGAATGTGCGATTCCAGTAGATTTGTAACACGTGTCCATACCTAAGGTACAAAACCAATCATTTGCAGACCCACATGATTTCAAATTTACCCCCACGTGGTGTTTGACTTTTAATCACAAATGTGCGATTTTCTAATGTGCGATTTTCGACTAATGTGCGAAAATTAAAAAAAAAAAGGTACCATTGAAAAATAACCAAAATCCGACCAAATGAACCACACTTTCAATCATTCGAAAAAACACAACAAACATATCTAATTATTACAGATCTGGTATCATTCGAAATATCTAATCATTCGAAAAAACAAAACAAAACCAAAAAAAACACAACAACATTATAGATCTGGAGGCGGTTGTCCAACAACATTACAGATCTGGGGATGACTCCGATGGCATCTGGTGGTGTGTTACAGCAAGACGGTTGCTGTGGATGATGACAAACTTTGTGGTGGTGTTGGAAGCATCAGGTGGTGGTAATGATGACGGATATGGAGGCGGTGGTGGTGGTGGTGGGTCGAGCAACTAACGGATCGGGTGGTTGTGTTGGAAGACTGGTGGTGGTGATGATGACAGGTTTGGAGGTGGTGGTGATGGGTGGTGAATGAGGGAGAAGGAGAAGATGAAAGAGATGATAAAGTGTGAATAATTATTATTTATTTATATTCGCACATTAGTCGAAAATTGCACATTAGAAAATTGCACATTGTAATTAAAAGTCAAACACCACGTGGTTAATTCTACTGGACACGTGTCACAATTCTACTGGAATCGCACATTCGCACATGACTCTTTTGAGAAACCCACTTATTTTTGGCATCATTTAGAAAAAACAACTTTTTGGTATCATTTGGGAATTTGCTTAAAAGAGTGAAGGACAATATCAAAGCAATTTTATAATAAAGGTCAAAAAAGCATTTGACCACATTCATGCAATTAAATTTCAAATTTTAGCATGCTTATGATGATGGCATGTACCATTGTTTGTGTAACAAGATTTAAGAACAGATTCTTATGACATGACTTCTTTAATGCTGACAAATCTGCCCTTCTCAATTGAAAGTTGCGCTGCAACACCAATTGCCACTGCAGTCAAGCCGTCTTGCAAATCAACAGCCGGAGTTTTCTTCCCTTCAACCTTGACTGCTGCCAAAAAATTCAGGTGTTCCAAGTAGCTTGAACCATGGTGCAGCCCGTCATATCTATCATATCAAAATAGTGATTAGTAACCTACCCATACGGCAAATCATCTGTAAGTGTAATGGGATTGTAATTCATATAGAGGTGGAGAGTTCGGCCTACTTATCAGGGGTAAATTTCGGTTAAATTTTGTAAGATAATGGGTCAAATAGGTACATATAAACAAAAGCTTAAGAGGAAACGAGTTGACTATCGAAAGTCACCAAAAGCAGCCCAAGTAAACATTAGCCTATAGTAGTCAACCTTTTTGCCTGTTTCCCTTATTGAAATAATTTATTTTTTTGCAATTATATCTGACACATGTATGAATTAAAAGATGTTAACAGAATTTTTAGACACAGTGTGTTCGGGTCAACCCAACCCCTGATTTTACCCATGACACACCCATTTGCCACCTCTAATTTGCTTTCCTCTAAAAGATCAAGAAACATACTTGATTCGATGATCTTCAGCTCTCATGGTTCTAACACCATCTCTCCCTTCAATACGCAGACCATAACGGACAATATTCTCTGGAACAAAGGCCTCACCCTGAAAATCAACAGCCCAAAAGGTTTGAAATAAGATAACAACATGATCATTATGGTGTCAATTCGGTCATTTCACATATTCACCGGTATAAAGAGGGTGTGAATCTTTTTCATATTTGACATTGACTTTGACTTTGACTTAAAGTTAGTGATATTTAGAAAACAGTAGTACTTGTTATACATATCCATTTGGAAGATTGGACATTTGTTGTATGTGTACCATACCTTTCCATCTTCACCAATGACGGAAATTTCTTGCTCGTTTTTACTTCCTTCAGCAAACATACAAAGATCAAGCATGCCTCTTGCCCCGTTGTCAAATTCAACAATAACATATGCATTATCAATGATATCAGGTACCTGGTAGACAATACAATAGCACAAGTTGAATCAGAAAGAGCATAATATTCCGCTAAATGTTGAATTTAGAGGTCAAACTTGCCAATACCTAAGTTAAACAATGACAAATATTTTAGCTACAAACTTAGCATTAAAATATTTTCATTTGTATACTATAATACAGGTTGAATTTGCTAGCTAAATATCTTCAAAATACAGTAAAACCTCTATAAATTAATGATGTTGGGACCGAGATATTTTATTAATTTATCAAAATATTATTATATCGATAAATTAATAATTTATTAATTTAAAGAAATTTTACATATAACTATTAAATTTTTAAGTCTAATATAATAGTTACAATGTGTACTATATGCAAAATAAATTAGAAAATCATTCCAATTAACATTTTATTAATTCACATTTACAGATTATTTGAATTTGTCAAGTTAATTGTTTTTGAATAAGTAAAAAGTTAGTTTCTTTAAGATAATTTCCAATTATGTGTAAGCTTAATTGAATTAGTTGAATTTGTACAAGTTACAATTACGTATGACTTTTATTTATATGGAAATTTTTAGTAATTATTAATTTATAATTTTGTTGGACCAATATATATACATTGGGTTTCAAAAAAATTATTATCTTATTATTTTATCGATTAGGGTCCAAATTTATTCTGGTCCCGAGTTGGGACTGAACAAATTATTAATTTTATCGAGGTTATTAATTTATCGAGTATCAATTTATAGATGTTTAATGACTTTGACCCTAGAAGTCAGAATGTGCTACTTTTGAATGGTCATTTTAGACAGCAGACTAAAACATAAAGAGCACAATACCTTGCCATCATAAACTTCATTTTTGTGATTTATATCAATGGCTCCAGAAGCCATTACACGAACTGGATTAGCACCTACAAACAGTCTCATCAGATCAAAAAAATGGCAGCATTTTTCAACAAGAGTACCTCCACTGTTGCAATTAAACCTGTTCCAGTTGTCCACCTAAAAAAGACACAAGTAGTCAAGAACATTTATGATTATAAAAATACAACACAAATCATATAAAGTAAATAAGTTTAAATAACTACCTTAACCAGAAATGGAAACCGATGTTCCCTAATTGAAACCATCTTAACATGTCCCAATCTTCCACCATTAACAATGTCTATCAGCTTAGCCACTGGAGGCATGTATCTGTACTCAAGTCCAACTTGTACCAACATTTCTGGTCGCTTTTTAGCAGCCTCTATCACCTGAATCAAGGGCAAGATAAAGCCTTATTAATCATTTGTATGCCTCATTTTCGATTTTTTTCTTCATATATCATATAAATGAAACACAGAACGAATGTCTGCACTGTGTCAGCGTATTAATGAAAATGGAAAGATGGTTTATGTTATGAGAATAACTAACCTTTCTGCAGTCTTCCACAGTAGTGCATAAAGGCTTCTCCACCAGTATGTGATGAGTCTTTGGGTGGTTGATAACATCCATCAAGATTTGATAATGAGTCATGTTTGGAGTTGCAATAACCACAACATCACACAGCCCACTGTCCAGCATTTCCTTGTGTCCTGAAAACACCTGTTTCAACAATTCAGTACAATTTCAAATAAAGATTAGAATAAAGTGCAGCGAAAAACCATATAACGACTTAATAACACCAAAAAATGGTCTAATAAAGGAGTTCATCTTTAAAGTCATGCGAGGTTATTGTGGACATTCTCAATCTGTTTATGTGCAATTTGGGTCACTTTAGTTTTTACTTTATTGTTAACCGGCTAAACGAATAAAAAAGAAAATAATAATAATAATAATAATAATAATAATAATAATAATAATAATAATAATAATAATAATAATAATAATAATAATAATGCGTTAACTATTTATGAAACTCAAGGAAAAACAAAAGGAAAGTGTTTGGAGTTCAACTCAATCTACAACAGATCCATCTTGACCCGCGTTAAAAATTTACCATTCTGTGACAAAGGGGAAAATGACCCGTCGTGAAAACAAAATCCATACAAAAAATAGTCCTTATAAGTAACAAACACGTAGTTTGTGACCAATCACATAATAGGAATTTGGGGTTCTTTAAAGCTAAAGCCATACGCTACTCATTAATAGATGGCCAACATTACTGTCGGACAATCGGACAAAAGAAAGATCCAAATATTTCAGTCACATCCGTTGCGTAATTGGCCAATACAACCTAAGTTTCTATATATCATCTCATCTCAAACTTTTAAAAGCATTAAAATATCTACAATAATGTTCGCCTTCAAAAATGACTCTTAAAATGAGTTAGATTGGTCACCAACTATTCACGATCTTTTTACTATCATTGATTATAAACTTCATCATCATCACACTAATGCCAAATAAAGATCCATTAATTACGGAGTATTTTTCTAATTCTTAGAATGAAATCGTTTTTGCGTTATATAGGATACGCTTCAAATTTGTAATCAATATATGAAAGAACAAGAACTTGTCGCAATGATATATGAACATGTTACAACTTTTAACATTTTTGTAAGTTTTGCTCGCACCAAAGTTACGTGGAGCTCGCAACACGTATGATCATACTTTCGCTTCTATGCTACTATCACGAATGAAATAGTAAAAATTAAGTTTCTAGTAAATCAATAAAAGTAAAAGTTAAAACCTTTTATGCCATTGATCAGACAAAACTACAAAATATGTGTCCTTGTGAATAGCTTATCAGCTTAAATCATCCATATCCAGGCCTTCTTTAGAGGAGTGCAAACAGTGTTATTGCAAAGAGTCATCGCTTGACAAGAAATTCATGCACTTCTATTATATATATAGCAGTGAGTTTAATTAGTTCATGTACTAATTATACATGTATATTTTTGTGTAGAGATGGCACAGGCGATATCTATGAGACGGCCCTGCCCATATCTCAAACTATCCGGTATGAATCAACAAAAAAATCAACCCTGAAACCTGAACGTGATGAGTTTTGCTTAACATTTTGCATAAACCATCCTTGACATGGATAGTTTTCGGTTGACTTTTTGTGAGTTTGTCTATCATGCATGATTCATGCAAATAGTTTACGATAAACATTAAATTTCTCAGGATTTTTTTTTTTAATAATAAATTTGTAACCTTTTTTCTTTTTCTTTTTCCCTCCTTCGTCACAATTAATGCATGCACCCAGAAATAAGCAAGTCAAAACAAATGAACAAATAACCACATGTAGTCTATATACATTAACCCAAAACACAACGTAACATTCATGCTCTAAACACTTGTACAAAACACACAAACATGCTACAAAAACATGTACGTACCTTAATCGGCCAGCCAAAAGAATCAGCAAACTCTAGCGACACTTTTTGCGACGGAACATGTGGATCAGCGACACAAACAACCGTCGCTCCTTCATTCCTTAAATGAAACAAGTTGCACAAATGTTCTCTTCCCATCATACCAACACCAATGATACCATATCTCACCATTTTCTTAGTTTTATCAAATAGTTTCTTGACACCTATGTCAAGATCAATGTCACTTGTTGTTTGGTTACTTAGTACTTGTGTTATAAATGTTGGTTGTTTAATGTTTTTTCTAAAGGTGTTTGTGTTGTATGAGTGGTCATTGGTTTGTTTATATATGGGAGTTATGGAATGATGCTTTGGTATCAAATTATTAATTGGTGGAGATTCTGTGAATAGTGTTGTTGATGGATTCATTATTAAAAAATTAATGTGCTTAAATGTTTTGGATGATTTGTAGGGATGGTTTTGTGGAAAGTGTATCATGTATAAAGTGAGTATACATTAGCGATAGGAACAAAGAGTCAAAGATGATGTGTTTTTCTTTTATTTTTAAGGAAAGAAGAGGAGTTTTCTTTTCTTTCATTGGCAATTTTATTACTTCGTATAATAATAATAATAATAATAATAATAATAATAATAATAATAATAAATTACTCTGAAGTAGCTTATCTCTTAAAAAAAATCACAAACTCTTAATGATTTTTGTGTCAAAACCTAAGTCTATGCGAAAATGGGCTTAAATATATGGATTTGTGAGTTAAGAAAGATAATTACTGAAAAAATGTAGTTGTCATTGGGGAGATCAAATCATGGTGTTCAAGTGGCTTAGGCTTAGGCTTGTCCTTAAAAATCTAAATGTCAACATCTTTTAAGACAAAATATAAGAATGTAGTTGTAATTAGTAAATTACATGTTTTCACTTGTAAACTAATCAGTCGACAAGTCAAGAATCAAATTACAAGTGGATCAAGTGACAACTATGGTTTATAAGTGAGAAAAGTCTAAATTCTGCTTTCGAATGTAGAAAGTACGAATCTTAAATGATATAAATAAAAGTTTAACTAACCACAACCCATGACTCGACAAATTTTTATACGTTGTTTTTTTTATTTCATAAATTGTTTAACTTGTCATACAGAGTTACTTTACGTATAGAAATTGTTTCTGTTTGTTAAGTAATAGTTCTTGTCTTTACCTGTTTAACATGTTACCTGTTAACAAAGTAGACACGTATAACGACGATTCCAGAATCAACTTCATATTTCGAAAAGAGATTACATGAGTTATTTAGAGTAATTGAAATAAATGTGATTTGTTATCTTGTTCTAGTTTATAACTTTAAAGTAGATAAACTAGTCATTCTGTTACGAGTATTTAACAAATGCTTGGTGGGTCACATGGACGTAATGGCGGCTATATTCAAACGGGTATCACGTCGGATTATCGTGTCATTTACTTTTAAAGATTTTTCTGAGCATTTTTGCCCATTTATCTATGTGTCCAGGTTCATTGAACTCACACAAAAGTCTCCACGTTCATTGGAGTCTTCTACAAACATGGAGAATTCCAATATGTTCTCTTTCAATGAGACCATAGGAGCTAGCATGACAACAAATCTTTGTTAGCTGTAAATCACTTTTTTTCAAAAAAAACAAAATAATAATTTCAAGATGGGATGCATTAACCACACCCTCCTTACTATGAGGGGTCCACCTATTTTAGTCAAAAAAATACAAGCATTAAAGCAGACAGTATAATCGGCGGCAGCAGTGTCGGTCAACACACCCTCTCTATAAGGAGGGTGTGGTTAACTCATGCCTTTCAAGATATATGTATTGTAAGTTTGTAACTACACTAGCTAGGTATCTACGCATTGTAATAATGATGCTCGTTTAACTAAATTTTATTGCGAGTAAATGTCTTTCAATGGTACATTTTCTGGCAGGGGCGGAGCCAGAATATCTTTTGAGGGGGGGCAAAAATAATTTTTACTGTTGCGACCTAAAAAAAAACCTTGTGCAAAGTGCCGCTAAAAAAAAGATTTTGACAAACCGATAACAACTAAATACGTCAAATAAAACCAAAAATTCATAGTGGCGGATCCAACCGAAACACTAAGATTGTTCCCGAAGTTATGTCAAGTCATGTGACACAATATAAAACACCAAAACAAAAATAGCTATATTTGTGAAAATTGGTTAGCTTATACTAATTGTTAATAATTACTAAAAGTATCACAAAGATTTTAAAAAAGTTATTATAATATACATTTAAAAAATATATATATCTTTTGAATTTTAGCTTTTTATAATAAATATAATAAAGTGTTTTAAAATATAGACTTTTCTAACTACAAAAATGACTTCCACCGTAAAAATATAAATCATACGAGTAGTTTGCAAAAAGGTACCATTGTCTTTTTAAACATATTCCTGAATTTGTGAATGTACCATGTCTATGTTCAAAAATAAAATAAAATAATGTACCATTGTCAAAAATTTTGGACATATTAAACCATTACCCACGAATACTAGACTCTCTCTCCAACAAATATGATTTTTTTATTTCTACTCTCTCTCCAATTATACATCTTCTTCTTCTTCCTCCAATAAGCTGAGATCTAAAATTTCAAATTTCTCTTTTAATCCCAAATCTGTTCCACCAAATCATCGAGTTCGACGAAGACATTAGTTGTAGGGGGGGCAAAATAACGAAAAACACGAGAATCTCAGAAAAATTACACTACGCCGGAAAGTTTTGAGGGGGCACGTGCCCACCGTGCCCCCTCCGTAGCTCCGCCCCTGTTTTCCGGTAATCAATTTTCACAATTGCACACTTTGTTTGACAATAATTTTACGGGTGACAAAAAATTTCGGTTGAAATACTTAAAAGAAACACTAATAGATGGATGATATTCTTGAAAAACTAAGTACAAGAAAATTAGTAAATTACCTTTAAAAACTTATTCACATTATTAACACTAGACGAGTACCTGTGCATAGTAACGAGATTTTATAACGACAAATAGTTTATTGATAAAAAAAGTTTATAGGTTATAAACGAAAAATAATGTTTTGAAACCCGGTTCGACCTGGGTGGTTCAACTGGTTGAACCGTTCCGGTCGAAAAATAGGTCGATTTAAACCGGGTCAACTTGCTAGGTTGGGTCGAAAACGGGTCAAATTAAACCGGGTCAATCCGCCTGGTTTGAAGCGTCCCGGGTCAACCCGGTTTGTGTTTTAATTGGTTGTATTTAATTTGGTAGATATGTTTTTTAATTGGTTGTACAATGTGAATAAATCATTGTACTTTTAAGTAAAGGATAATGTTTTGAAACCCGGTTCAACCCGGGTGGTTCAATCGATTGAACCGTTCCGGTCGAAAATGGGTCGATTTAAACCGGGTCAACTTGCTAGGTTGGGTCGAAAACGGGTCAAATTAAACCGGGTCAATCCGCCAGGTTTGAAGCATCCCGGGTCAACCCGGTTTGTGTTTTAATTTGTTGTATTTAATTTGGCAGATATGTTTTTAATTGGTTGTACAATGTGAATAAATCATTGTGCTTTTAAGTAATGGATAATGTTTTGAAACCCGGTTCGACCCGGGTAGTTCAACCGGTTGAACCTCTCCGGTCGAAAAATTGGTCGATATAAACCGGGTCAACTTGCTAGGTTGGGTCGAAAAAGGGTCAAATTACCGGGTCAACCCGGTTTGTGTTTTAATTTGTTGTATTTAATTTGATAGATATGTTTTTTTAATTGGTTGTACAATGTGAATAAATTATTGTACTTTTAAGTAATGAGATGTTTTAATTAGAGTATTAATTACATTAACTTTTAAGACTTAACTTTTCAAGTTTGACCATTTTTTCATTATAAATAGTATAGATTGTTCAAGTTTCCTTAATTAATAAGGGCATTATGAGAATTGACCAAAAGTTAAGTTTTTCACTTTTTCACTTTGACGAGAAATAATTGGAAATTTTTTGTATAGCTGTACGAGTATTTCTTTCCTCACAAACTTCTTGTTTTAAAATTAGCCGCTTATTTTGTCTGTTTATAAATAAAGAAACGAATCATGGCAAACTAATGCATTAGTGAATTTGTTTAGAATTGAAAGAGCATGATAGTCATTTTATATTGTTGTCTAAATAATATGAAAGTTTTAAAGGCTATTTAATAATTTTCTTGTGGGTAATTATTTAACAATGTCATTCTTCTATCATATGTAGTCTAAGGTATAGATACTCGGATTTAAATACATGTTTATAACTAAAGTTTACTAATTAGTTTTAATTACCTCTAAACATAATCACGTAAAATAATTATTATATAAGATTAGTAGATATTAATGCAGTCTAAGGGCCCGTTTGGTTGCCTGTTTTGGATTGGGTTTAGATGTGATGTGACCTTTGTTATTTGTTTGGTTAGAATTCATAGTATTTAAAAATTGGATTGATGCCTAAACAGTACATGAGAGAGAAATCCATACATGTTACACAGGTTTTGCAATTTTAGTTTGTCCTTTTCAAACTAGTGGGCCACATTTTAATTCTAACCTATCATATTTTTCTTTTTATCCCCAATTATTAATTAGTATTAAATTTATATTTAAATATATAATATATTTTTAAATATTATTTTCTCTCTCTTACTTAAACTCAAATCCAAATTATAATCTACAACTTTACATTAAAATCCAAATCTTAATCTAAACTCATCTACAAACCAAACGGGCCCTAAATAATTAACAAGGACTTTTAATAGCGTGATAAAATTTCTTTTGTTGGATGAGTTTAGAAAAAGTATGCAAAATAATTTTGTTAGGCCATAGATATTCATTTCATATGTTCGTATATGTTGCTATATCAGGGTTTTATTTTCATTTTGCTTCACTTTTATGAAACTCGGTCTCTAATCCTTTATCAACCCACGAAAAATCTATAACCACCCCAATAACTACGAACACTAGCCATCTGCAAGACATCAACAATCACTCTTACTTGATGCGCCTTTAAAATCATACGACAACACCAATGACCATCACTATTTGATCATATACACCCATGTTTTTGTTATTTTGTTAATTTCTTGTAGATCGACTTTAAATATACAGTATATTTTGTGCTTTTACCTAAGAAGTATATATATATATATATATATATATATATATATATATATATAGAGAGAGAGAGAGAGAGAGAGGAAAGTGAATATGGGGTTGTCTCACATGTAACCTTACATGCGAAACCCCCAAAACTACGTAGTTTTGACTTATTCCCTCCCTAAAATTAAAACCGCTAATGTGATGTCAGGCTTATAAAAATTGAATCAACTTTTTACTCGTGAGTCGTGACTGGTATCAAGTTTTCTTTATATTTACACAAATCCTAAAACGTTAAACATTTTATATAGTACCACCTATTGTAAGTTGTCATCAAGTTCTTGGATGAATTATTCATATTTAAGCAGTAAGCATACACCTTCGTCTTCGAACATCTTTCATCGCCACTAACGAATTTACCACTCCTCACATCTTCTACAATGTTCATATAGATTAATATTCTGTTGGAGGTAGTCTTTATAAGCCTAGTTGTACTCAATATGTTAGAATAAAATATGGCGATAATTACTAACATATGTAAAATCACTTAGCACTTTGTACGTGTGTGTGTTTATTTTTCATTGGCATGATTTTATGCACCATTTACCAGTTTCTGCAAATGGAGTGAAGGCTCAACTGTACGTCCTCTAGTAGACGTATTTGAGAGTTTCGCAAAATAGACTATTTGTGACTTTATGAGTTAGAGCCGACGCAACCTTGCACAATTGCTTATTCTTTAATTGTCGTGTGCCACTTGGAGCCGACGTAGCCTTGCTGATGAGGCGAAAAATGATCCGTTTTTAGGGGTTCATTTAAGCCCGAATCCGACTTTATTTGATCAAATATTGCCCTAAATCGTTCCTTTTGTGATTTTAGGTGTTTGGAGAGTGAATTCTGGAAAAGAAGCTATTTTGGACGTTTTTGGAGCATAAAAGTGAAGAAAACGGCAAAGTACCAAATTTCCATGCTGAAAATACAAGGTGACGGCGTCAAGACCACCATCTTGACGGCGTCAGACATGAAGAATTAAATATCGAAGGTGGTGACGGCGTCAGACAGATTCGTGACGGCGTCAAAGTGGCAAAATTAATATACCATGGGTGGTGACGGCGTCACATAGGCCGTCATAAGTGGATCAAGGACGTCCGAGGAAGTTTATAGCGGCGAGGTGACGGCGTCAGAATTTACTCTTGACGCCGTTAGACTATTTTTCCTATATATAGTTTTCTAGTTTTTTCATTAAAGAAAAAGAAGTTTTGGTGAAACCCTAAAGACGATTTTGGTGCCTCTTTTACAGGTTTTTCAAGGGTTCCAAACCCTTGAGACCTTGCATTGTAATTGAGATAAGTGTACTTTCAATTCAATCAATATGTCTATGTGTTGGTTGTTTATATCTTGTTCTTGTCTCAATTCCATTATGCTAGGCTAGATCTCTCTTGTGTTTGCTTAGATCTAATGAAACCTAGATGTTGATTATGTGTTGATTACTTGTCTATTCTTGTCTTGAATGAATGATTTATATGTTAGGCTTAAGAAAACTGGCAGATCTCCAAATGGTAACATGCTTGAACGTCTTAAGAAACATGAACCGATGCGTACTAGGTCTTTATTGGTTGTATTTAATGCATGAGCCACTGTTTACAATCCTTATAGTTGTGCTGGGTCATGGTGTAGGAGGAGATAAGAGCTCATAGAGTTGGGGAGTTATGTATGCCACCCCACGAATGGTATTAAGGAATACAACCCGTCATTCATACAAGTGTAACAAGTAATTAACATGTAAAAGATATCTAGGGAGTAGTGAAGTCTAAGTAAACACAATTTCTCCAACCACTGCTCACAACCTTAGTATAATTTAGTTTAATTTCATTTTTATTATTTTATTTTGATTGCATCTTAGTTTTGGGTTAGTTGAATAGCAACTAATTCCGCCCTATTTTCCAAAACCCGAGATTTTACTTGCTTTCATAAAAATATAAAAATACAAAAATAATCATCTTTCACCTCTAGAACTATTAATTAGGTTATCTAATCCTAGCGACACTATTCCTAAGCTGAACGATCAATCCCCCGGTACTTGTCACTATACTATACTACAACGATCAGGTACACTGCCTGGTGGGGGTTGTAAGCTTCTCGAGATCCCTCGAGAGGTAAAGCAAGGTGCGATTCCCACGCATCAAGTTTTTGGCGCCGTTGCCGGGGAATAGTTATTGTCTAGGTTAAGATTTCTTTTTATTAGGTCTACTTGCTAGATTCCTTTCTAGTAAGATTTTTATTTTTATTTTTAGGTCTTCTTTAGTCTATCTCATTTCTTTGTGCCTTTGTTAGTAAATTAACCCCATTGACTATTCCGTTGACCATGGAAAACGCGAATCCACCCCTTTCCCCTGAAGAAGTGGCTGTGTTACGTGAACAGATTGAGAGTGAGATTAGAGAGCTTAATAGGTTGGTTAAGATTGAACTCGAACATACATTTAGTGACCTAGCAACCGCCTTATATTTAAATAAGGACCTAGGGCCTAATGACTTTGTGAATATTGTTGAGAGACTAGAAGAGGAAGCAATGGATCCGAAGCTTAACGACTACTTTAATCTATACCCCACTAAGGAGGAGATTGCATATTATAATAATCTTATTGATAACCCGCGATCTCCTTTCACCATAATTGAACCTAAGATCAAGAGAGGCGATCCTAAGAATGCTAAGATACCATGTATGATTGGATATAGGCACATTAGCAATGCTTACATTGACTTTAAATCTCCAATCAACATTATGTCCTCAACGGTTTATAATGATATAGTGAACACAAGACTTGAACCTAGAAGGGACCCCAAGTACCCCGGTGGAGTTTGTAACTTTGTCGGGAGAGTTAAAGGTTTACGTGTCTTTGTCGGTAATTTCACTTTTGTCACCGACTTTATGATTGTGGAGGATCTTGCTAATGTTATTGATTGTCGATTATCCAATGTTGTGTTTGGCAAACCATTTGTTGAGGAGTCTAAGTTAGAATATGATGAGGTAGAAGGCACGATCCGGTTTGCAAGTAACACCAATAGTATCACTTATAGGATGCCGAATAGGATGAAAGAATTTCGCTTTATCTCTCGTTTTGATAGTGATAACGTTAGTGCTTTTGAGGATATTGATGAGGAGGATAAGAAAAAGGGCATGGACTATGTTTGGGAAAAAAGGAGTCTTTACTACAAAGATTGCTTGGCCCTTGGACCAAGGTATAAGATCGATGAAGAATTTGCCCAAATGATTATGGGGGCGATTGAGAAAAAGGTGATTGGTTTCTACAAGGAATATTTACGATCGGAGAGTGGAACCAATGATGAGATCACGTAGTACCCCACGACTTTGAGTCTAGCTACAAGACTCGTAAATAAAGAAAAGCGCTTCTTGGGAGGCAACCCATGTTTTGTGTGATTTTTATTTGTTTGATTGTTATCTGCTTCCGTATGCATGCTTTGTTTTTATTGTTGGTTGATCATGTTACTCTACTAAAATATGGAAATACTTTATTATGTTGTTTAGCCTAGTCTTAACTTCAACCTAAAGGTATTTTTGCAAAAGATAAGTGTAAGGGGAAACCCCAAATATGTTTTTAAGAAACAAACCGATCATGATTCTCCACAATATTTAATGAACATGTATATTCGTATTTGTTAGAGTCAAATGCTTGTATTGAGTCATAATGAAGTTTTGCAGGATTTTCCAGGAAGTAGGACAAAGTTTTTCCAGAAATTTTCCGGAAACTTAACATAAGAATTTCTGCAGGTCTATTCTGACGGCGTCAGGGTATTGCTCTTGACGGCGTCAGGAGTTAAAATCTGGAAATTTTACCGGTTTTGTTTTTCTAACGGAGTCTTATGGTTTTTGTGAATTATTAAGTTTTATAATCTCCAGGAAATCTGCAAACTTCATTCCACAAGCATTATATCTTACTTTGTTTTCTAGGATTTAGTAACTTATATAGGATGCCGCCGATTTTACGCGAGGTTGCCTTGTCTACTTTTGTCAGGATTTACAGGTTATTTGTAACAAGAAGATGATTTATATTCTGGAAAGGAAGCTTTGATTGTTCGTTTTCTTGGAGGAAGATTTAACCTGGTCAACCTAAAATCCATACCGAGCGAATCAGGGGAGTATTTGATTTCATTCTCTTTACTTTTTAACTTTACATTCTTTACTTGAACATTGGGGACAATGTTCATCTTAAGTGTAAGGGGAGGGTAAAAAGATGATACCTTACATATGCACTTTCGCTTGAGTTTGTTTCGTTTGATAGTAGATGAGTAATAAAACTATGAGAAATACTTGTTAGTGTAATTTTAGCGCCAAATTTAAATTTTTTTACAACATTTAGGAGTGAAACTTTAGCCATAGCAAGCGTCTCATGGATAGGAGATTGTATGACTAGCACATAACCGTATATTCAAAAAATTTTTCCACCCAAAAATGTGAGGTTCGCCTTTAGTTTTGATAGGAAAAGCATTTATTATTGGTGCTTATGAGTGTACCGGTAGCATTTAGATTCTAGAACTTGCGTTAGTGATGCATCCCGAGACCGCTAGTGAGACTACATTCGTGTGATAGGATTTACTACATGATAAGAGGCATTAGGATCACCCTTGTGTTAAACCCGTATCATGATTACTTGACCATTTAAGTCATATTACTTGGCTAGTTAAGTCAACTAATTTTTCCCACACCCTTAGCGTTGTACTCATTTTTAGTACACGATACCCCTAGTACACCCCTCCGAGCATATCTTTTCGTTTCTAACTTTAAGCATTTTACTTAAAGGAAGAATTTGTTACACCCCACTTAAATGTACACCCAAATCGCCTTAGCCTTTCGTGTATGCGCTCATTTTTAGTGCATTATTGTTATTTGTTAAACCCTAAGTTAACTTTCTAATTGATTACATGGTTGCTAAGTCGAGTCATATCATTGTACATATTGTTTTGGGACTATTGGGACTCATGGGTAAGTACTTATTTTATGGAGTAATGGGGAAGAACATCATATATTACCCCCATATGTACGTTAATCTTAAAAGTGCTCCAAGTGTTTTGATTTTCTTAATTCGAGTCATTAGATTAGTTAATTGTAAAGTATGTAAAGATTCAAGTGTAAGGGGAACTCTCATCCCCTATGATGTATTATTTTGGATGGTAGGGTAAGAGTGTATGCAAAAAAAAAAAAAAAAAAAAAAAAAAAAATACGGACTACCATCCCGTTTTCATTCTATGTTTATTTTATGTTTTTGTTATTTTTCATTTATTAGCTTAAGTCGAGTCTAGTCTTGGCTTAGCAACGCCATCTTGTACATGTAATTAACTAAGATTGTTAACTCGCCACCAGTAAAACTTCCTTTATCCAACAAAACCGTGTAATTCATATCCCTACACCTAACGTTATAACCCTTTAAAAGACCTCTTTGATAGTTTATCCTAGGTGCTTACGCCATGTGGTGGAGGTTTGATCCTTTCCCAAGCCTATGGTAATCTATTTTGCTATGACAGGTAGTGAGAGATATCTTCCATTTTCATAATGTTATATTACTTTATTACACCCGAGAGATGTGAGTATCTAAACACTATTTGTGAGGTGCTTGTGTATGACCTCCGTGCTTGTCTATTGGTCTTTAGTGGAACGATTATTTGTTGTAATTACTTTTATATTAGTGTTAAATGACCCCTAACTTGTCTTTTGAGTAGAATAAAAGTTCATTTGCTTGAGGACAAGCAAATCTCAAGTGTAAGGGTATATGATGAGGCGAAAAATGATCCGTTTTTAGGGGGTCATTTAAGCCCGAATCCGACTTTATTTGATCAAATATTGCCCTAAGAGATTTGTCAAACATGCACTTTTGGAACTCTTTAAATAACCATTCAAAAGTTTCTTGTTTTTCATTCTCGAGCAATGCACCTCCAAAAATTATAGATTGACGATGATGGTTCACGCCAACAAATGGAGAAAATGGCAACTTAAATTTATTAGTCATATATGTTACATCAAACACGACAACGTCTCCGAATTTTATATAAGAATCTCTTGACCTTCCGTCAGCCCAAAAAACGTTTCTAGGAGACCCATCATCAAACAAATCCACAACAAAATAGAGGTCGCGATCTTTTATTATTTTATCTTGAAAATGTTTGATAAGCCCATAAAACTCCTTACCTCTATATTGTCTCCGCTCCTCGCCTATTATATCAGAACATTGTTTTGAAGTAACATCATTATCACATGGACTTTTCATGGTATTTACAACCTTCTTTATTTGGCATGGTTTCAATCCTGATTTGCTAAGTTCTGACATAAGAGATTTGCAAGCCATTGATCGGTGAAACTTCCCATGAGAACGGTGTTTCATAACTTTAGAAGGCGTTATAATTAACTCATGGTTATGTGCATCATCAAAATAATCTACAAACCATTTCTTGTCTTTATTTAGTGAAATCCGAATCCTTGCTGTACAACCTGTTCTTAAATCCCTACGGCGTTTTTTAACTTCCCCGCTCTTCAAATCCTTATAACTTTCTTTGTTGCATACGTATATCTTTCTATAATGCTCTTTTGTTATCTTATTTTTATAAGTTGAATAGATGCGTATACCAAATCCATGTAAAAGGGCATAACGATTATAGAATTCATATGCATCATCATGAGTGTCAAAAACCTTTCCAATTACATGTCTATCTTCGTAATTCTCAAACTCGACATCCATACCGTCACAATTACCTTCCTCTTTCTCTGATCCAATATCCATGCCATCGTTATTACCTTTTTCGTTCTCAAAGACAAGATCCATTTGAACATCACTTCGTATGTTATTCTCAAATTCTGATAAATTACTTGAAAGATACCCATTTTCATCAATATTACCAATTAGAGATGTTTCAAAAAGATCTTCCTCATGATGAATTTCTAAGTCCATTGTGTCATCCATGTCCTGTTAAGAGTTAAAAATATGATCTATCTTTCCAGTTCAAGTGTATCAAAGAGCAAAGATACATGAATATAGACAAAAGTATCATAGAACTTATAGGACTTAAAAGATTATCATCACAGAATTTGATAAAATCGATAATGTTCATGCAAAAAATGGAATGGTTAAGTATTATATAACAATTAACAATATGGAGGCACGTGAATAGAACAACTCATCATGTTTGACTGCAAGAAAAGGAGATGTGATCACATATACTAATAATTAGTGGCTTTACCATGAAAACAACACTAATTTAACGACATGAAAGCAACCCCTAATTTAGCAATATATATACTAACCTCGTAATCAACCATAGTTTGTTAAGGAGGACGATCCAGAGCGATGAAGAGGGTCTTCAAAAACCTTAGAGATCGAATAATTTTTTAGGTTTTAAGTTTAGGGAGGGGTTAAGTCAAAACTACGTAGTTTTGGGGGTTTCGCATGTAAGGTTACATGTGAGACAACCCCATATTCACTTTTCCCATATATATATATATATATATATATATATATATATATATATATATATATATATATATATATATATATATATATATATTAGATTGCTACTACCTCCGTCTCATAATTATTCTCCAATGTTTACTTTTAAAGTCTTTATTTTACAAGTTTGATCTTAAATATTTTTATTTGTATTATATAATACTTTGTGAAAATTATACTAATAAAAATACATTTAATACTCAATTCATTCATATATTTTGCATCAAGTAATATATAACACAAATACAAATATTTAATGCTAAAGTTAAAAACTAAAGAATTTAAAAGTCAATACTGGACAATAATTATAGGATGGAGGAGTATTAAGTATGTATAATTTATGCAATTTTGCACTTAATTATGTTAAGTTGTTGCAGCTTGAAAAATTGTTGCCGGATATAATTTTGTAATGATAAATTAGGAAACTATATGACACATGGAATGAGATGTAATTTTTCAATAATATTAAATGTCATTTAAGTAATTTACTCGCGTTGAATTTTCAACAATTTAACAATGATCTTCATGCTTTATATGTAGTATATATTACGCAATTGATGTCGTTAATGGCAAATCTTAACCATATAATTATAAAACATATCACGAATATATTACACAATTGATGTCGTTAATGGCAAATCTTAACCATAGAATCATTGATTCTATGACGTATTTCTGTAGCTCTTTAGCTTCAATTTAGCTCATATGGTGTTGCGTTTATTAGGTTGGTCACAATATCTAACAACCTCGCACATGAGGCCTAGCTAGGTAGACTCAAGCACCACGTGTGAGGGCCAATATACCTAATCTTTCATGCTGCAATTTGTTCATTTTTGGTGGTGCAGCTCACAAGCATGGCGTGATCATGAGTTGATCGTGTCACCAACTACTCGGGGTTGTAGCATGTCTTTTTATATTTAAAAAAAAGACGGATAGGTAAATGGATGAGAGAGGATATACGGGGCTGAGTGGTTAGAGAGTGAAAGAGAAAAGATGTTATGATACTTATGTAAGTTACTTAAAAGGTGTAGATCGCCTTGACTCAGGCATCACTGAGGTGCCACCCTGACCTTTCCTTAAGGACTGAGCCTCAGGCAATGATTTCATGTCCCAAAAACCTAATTAGTGAAGTTGGGATTGAAGCCATGCTATTTTAACTCAGAAGCCCTCTTTTAAATGGTCAACTAAGCGTTTACGGCGAAAAAACATGCACATAGTGACTTTTACAGTCTTTTTTATTAACAATGATTCGAAATCTTATAACATCAATGATATCCTCTTATTTAAAAAACTTCAAATTTCACGAACATAGTACACTCACATCTCAACTAATATTAAAGAATAAATGTTGATTAAGATGGTCAAAATAAAATTTTCCAATAATTTACGTTATTTTGCAATAGCAAGAAGTGATATTGCTTCTGAGTTTCTGATGACGTTTCATTGCTATTACAGTCCATAATAACACACTAACGATTGTTTGTTTTCTTTTTTCTGACGTAGATGCTATTAGACAAAAATATGACGTCGATGCTATTAGACAAAAATATGACCCACGTCCGATTGTGGTTTGGGTCATATTTATCGTCTAATAGATATATCACTCTGAGTATACTAGACTACTAGTTACATCACATTTCCAGTTAGATTGTAATGTCTTGATCCAGTCCCATAGATAGAAACTTCTTTTATTTCTAACAAAAGATTGTCTACATGTTTTAAGTCATTATATTCCACGTGACATAGAAAAGGGAGGTGATTTGCACACTCTCTAAATTGATTGGCACACTCTAAATTAGAGTGTGTTGACAATTATACCCTCACATTAATTTATACATTTTTATTCTGTGAGGGTATAAATGTCACCTCACTCTAATTTAGAGTGTGTCAATCAATTAAGGGAGTATGCAAATCACCTCCCCATGAAAAACATTGTCTTATTTGGCTTGGCTACCCTGGCTACCCTACCTACCATTCCTTTTGAAGAATGAAACGCTATGATTGATCACACATCTTACAGTAGTTTATTTTACTTTTAGGATATTTTCAATCCAAGTTTTGGTTCTTAGCTTTATTCATCGATAGGCTTGTTTATTGTTGTCTTTCTCTGTAAAGAAATTTATTTATCATTATTGATATTACAAAAAATTAGTAATTATTATTCACGTTATGGATGAGATTATTAGAAACGAATATTACTATAAATTGCGACAATTACAAATGAAATTATTGGCTACAGATATTGTAAATTTATTATTAAAAACACTATGGATAAGTTTTTGGATTGTTTAGAGTAAGAACATAGGGTCCATGATGTCACTTCACTAAGAAAATACTTGTCAATATGATAAGATGTTGGGAGATTGGATTGCCAACTCAGATATGAGGCTTTGTAAATTAATCTGGAATATACCTTAGACGATAAAAAAAAAAATACATCTTTCATGGTGATATTACTTACTACATAAGAGATCAAGGACCAACTTATGATTTTCGAAAATATATAATTTTTTTTTCTTACCATAAGTATAAAACTTTGCACCATAAAAAACTTTTTAGCTATTAAAATTGCATTATAAGAAAAATAGCACAAATACCAAAGGTTGCACTTGCACATACTAAAAAAGTTACAGTTTTTTAAAAAGAATACACTTTGTGACTCAAAATCAGGTTTGACTCATGCACAATCGACATCCATGTAAGTCCGTCCCTAGATAAGATAATTGTTATTCAACTAGTTGGAAATGAGATGATTCAGTTCTCTATCTTAAACTTTCGATTGAAATTTTAAACTTGTAGAAGTGAACAATGTATTGTGATAATCTGGAAACGTCCTCCGACGAGTCAATAGCCAGCTAGCCACTCTCCATTTGGGCATGATGTTGAATTTAGATCAATACCACGTTTGTCTAGATTAACCCTCTTAACTCTTAAGTAGCCTTCAATTAGTGCGCACACAACTTAAATTTGTAATGAATTATTCCGTTGCACCTCATTTAGTGCACGCACGATTGCATTTAATGAAGAATGATCATTTAGCTTGCGACTTGCGAGTTTTGTTAAGAAAAAAAGACCAATTAGCTTGTGAAAACTCTTACTAAAAAAGAAGATAGGCTCTATCACTTTATGGCGTATCACCAAGAAGAAAAATGTATATATATTACGTACTAACTTTTGTTCCTAAATATATTCCCAATAATATGTGACATGAATCAATTAGATTGTGATAAAGTTGGTCGGTTAATTAGAAGGCTACATCATTATCAATGTTTTGAAAATCGGGTCTCTAATCGATTCAATCAGGTCACTGGTTTACCGGTCCGACCCCCGGGTCAACCTAATCTTCAAACAAAAAAAATAATAATAATATTTGCAATGATAAAAAAAAGTGTGTGTGTGTATATATATATATATATATATATATATATATATATATATATATATATATATATATATATATATATATATATATATAGGGTCCCTTTCTTATGAGAACCATTTTAACTGCAAGAACTGCGAAAACCACCTTTTTACAAATAATAATACATAATGTACATCACTTAATGCTTCATAGCATTTTGTTATTTTTATTAAATTCAAAAGGGTATAATAGTAAAAGACATTTTCATATTATTTTTTATTTCTTTTATAATTTCAGTTTTTTATATATCTAAAAATTCGGATTTTTCGTTTTTTTTTTTTTTTTTTTTTTTTTTTTTTTTTTTTGAGTTCTAACATTTTTTCAAATAGCCATGGTGCATACATGTTTTTTTTTTTGTTTTTTTATACAAATGTGCATACATGTTTTTTTAGTCAAAATAGTAAAGGTGCATACATGTTTTCAATTAGTCAAAATGCATCCCTGTTTTTTTCCCAAATAGTCAAGGTGCATACATGTTTTTTTTTTTGTTAACATTTTTTTTATCAACCTACCAATACTTTTATAAACACAAATTAAGAACATAAATCATTATAAAAAGAAAAACAAGATTGATATACTTAAATGTTACATTTCGCTTTATTACAAGTACAAAAAAACAATGAAATAATCATATATCTCCAAAGGTCGCAAATTATCTTTATGTATAATCGTGTTTATCCAATTCCCGGTCTTGAATGATATCATCATCTTCATCAATCAATCTGAAACAAGTATGCACGAAAATAATTAAACCACAAATAAATAAGAAACGAAAATTAATCACAACAACTAGCATAACGCATATGCACAATCTTGTGTATATTAAACAAATGATATAAACATGTTTTTTAATCATAAATAGTTAAACACAAAACATATATGTTTTATAATCGAAAACACAAAACATATATATTTTATACGTAAACATATAATCCAAACACAAAACATATATGTTTTTTTTAACCTATACTAATCCCAACACAAAACACATGTAATTATAAACACAAAACATACATGTTTTTTTAACCTATACTAATCCCAACACAAAACACATATGTAATCATAAACACAAAACATACATGTTTTTTTAACCTATACTAATCATAAAGACAACATACGTGTTTAAAAAATCATGTTCTCAAACATATATGGTTTTCATTAGTTAGATCCCACTAATTAAAACATACTAGATACATAAACATGTTAATTAGACCAGAACATCAATGTTTTTATACCTTTAAACATCTATGTTCATATTAACCCCTAATGTTTTGTAACAATACACCCATGTTATTAAACCAGAACACACAAGTTTTTTAACAAGAACATCCCTGTTTTTTAACAAGAACACCCCTGTTTTTTTATTAAAACATATATGTTTTGAACATGTATGGTTTGAACATACATGTTTTAAGAATATATAGTTATGATATCATACATGCTTCTCCTTAACCAAACTCGAAAACTAACCTCGAACCGCCTATAAACCAACCTCGAACACAAGCCAAAAACCAACCACGAACCGCCTATAAACCCACGAACAACCACCCCTTTGTCGAACCAGAAGTTACCCACGTCCAAGCACGATCAAACCACCACCAATACCACGATGAAACCCTCCTTTTGTTTCATTAATTCTGTAAACAATTTCATTACAGATCCAAAGCAAAATTATATTTTGCAGATCAAAAGTATAATCAAATCGAAAACCATATTTGTTTAGATCGAACCTAAATTTAAAAATATATAAATAAAATCATTATATATATATATTTAATCCAAAAACAGATCATAAATAAAAAAAACTTACAACATTTCAAGGTAGTTTTGGATAGAAGATTTAATCACCAATTCAAATCAGCCCATCAAAAAGCATTACATCGATTTTTGGGTTGGTGGTACCACGAACAAGATGGTTTTAAAGAGGGAGGGATGTGAAAGTGGCGGTGGCTGGTTAATGCGACACACAATGGCTCTTCAAAACAACTATATGTTTCTAGGACATCCTTATATTTAAGTACCCTATCAAATCTGATGGAAGAAGGATGAAAAAAAACAGCATACTGATTTTTTTTTTGGATCGAAAAGAACAAACCGGATCAGTTTTTTTGTTTCATTTTTTTGGGATGGAGGCGTGAGTGAGTGAGAGAGAGAAAGAAGGGAATGAATTTTGACCTAATATTTTGGAGTTACTGATGGAGGAAAGTTTGAATAAAATCCCTTTTTTTATGCAAGCAGTTAATGAGATGGTATAAAATAAAATGCCTTTTTTACCCTTTCTCATTAATATTCCAGGAAATAAGGTCTCAATTAATCACAAAAATGCCATCTTGCATTAAATTGTTGCACATTCTCCTTTATTGATAGTACAAAAGTGGTTTTCGCAGTTCTTGCAGTTAAAATGGTTCTCATTTGAAAGTTACACTATATATATATATATATATATATATATATATATATATATATATATATATATATATATATATATAGTGTAACTTTCAAATGAGAACCATTTTAACTGCAAGAACTACGAAAACCACTTTTTTACAACTAATAGTACATAATGTACATCATTTAAATGCACCATGGCATTCTGGTAAATAGATAAAAGTTGTTTTCATGGAAACTTTAATGTAGGGGTAAACATGGTATTTAACTTTTATTTCATTTCAATAACCGCATCTCAAATTTAGGCAATTAGGCCCCATTTTATACAAATCAGATCTGACTTTCTCTATCTCTCATTCTCTCTTTTCCTGATCAATAATAACAAAACCCTAGCCGCCGTATATATCTTTCAACCTTTTTAAGCACAACCACCATCAAATCGTCAATCCAAGTCCGCCTTCATTCGTCACTACTACCGTTAAACTAGGGGCTGCTGTAAGGGCTTTTTTTTTGTTACGATGGTGATATGATGACGATGGTGGTTTTCCGGTGAGGATTAACAAAGACACGGGTTTAGACTTATCTCATTGTAAGTTTACGGTTCGTTAATTTTATCATTTTTGGGTTCCGATCTAGAAACAAAAAATACGGATTATAAAAAAAGTTTGATTTGAAAAACTGAAAGCATTATTTGTATTTGATGTTGATATGTGAAGCAAGAGGTTAGTTTCGAAATGAATTGATTTTCGATCTGAATTCGTTTCCGGTATGAGATATAATATTTGTTTTCGCTTTAAAAAATCGTTAGTGATTTTTCGATCTAAAAAGCCTTAGTGATGTTTTGATTTGAAAAAATATGATTTTTATATGAACATATTTTTTATATGAAATTTTTTATTTTCGGTTTTGATTTAATATGTGTATAAATCGTATTTTATTATACCAATCTGTTAAACGAAGCGTTCTCGGCCTAGCAGTAATCCAAGAAAAAGAGCAGAGCCTCATATTATTGAATATAATTATATCCTTGTTTGGTACTATTATTTAACCAAGCTTTCTTGACTTTTCTTCACCGAAGTTGTACTTAATCCCCAACAATAATTATACATCTCTTGGATTTTATTTATCTATTTACACAATATAAAATAGTTAGCAAACCATTGTGGTTTTGGTCAATACTAGCATTCTGTGACAACTGCCATGACTGTTCAAAACATCTATGTAAAGCTTTCTTAAAACATGTATGTTCAAAACATACATGTTCAAAACATATATGTTAGGCTTTCTCCATATATGTTTTGTGTTTTGAATTATAAAACATGTATGTTTTGTGTTTTAAATTGTGCAAAACATGTATGTTTCAAACATACATCTTCAAAACATATATGTTTTTGGAAGATGTGCACTTATGTTTTATGTGTTTTATAGTTGGTATAAAATTTTTTATGTTTTTTTGAAAGAATACATTTATGTTTTTTAAAGGGGTACATACATGTTTTATGGTTAATATAAAATGAATGAAATGGTATGATGATAATACATTTATGTTTCGTGCATGCTTGTTTCAGATTGATTGATGAAGATGATGATATCATTCAAGACCGGGAAGTGGATGAACACGATTATATATGAAGATACTTTGGGTCTTTGGAGATATACAATGTTATAAATGGCGTGAGGCGTGGCGTGGCGGCAAGGCCACGCCTCAAGCCTTACGCGCCATGGCGAAGCCATGGCGTTTTTTGCGGCGTGACTAAGGCGGCAAAAAAATATTTATATATTTATCATTTATGTTATAATATCATATTTCATATACATTTGGACTACTATATTAGACATTTAACTACTACTTATTATATAATTATCAGACCCAAATAACAAATAGCCCAAATTTCAAATGATCGTTCAAATAGTTATTAAAATAATAATAATAATTAAAAAAAAACAAAAAAAACCAAAACTGTTTCAAAAAGGCGCGCCACGCCTTACCGAAAGGCGCGCCTTTTCACGCCTTGTCACGCCTTTTCCCACGCCACGCCTAGAGCAGCCGCCATGGTCTATTTCGTGGCGGCGAGGCCACGCCTCGCGCCTTGGCGACGCCTTGGCGGCGCCTTGGCGCGCCTTTTAGAACACTGGAGATATATGATTATTTCATGTGTTTTTGTACTTGTAATCAAGTGAAATGTAACATTTAAGTATATCAATCTTGTTTTTTTTTTTTTTCTATAATGATTTTTATTCTTTAATTTGTGTTTATAAAAATATTGGTAGTTTATTAAAAAAAAGTGTTAGCTAAAAAAACATGTATGCACGTTGATTATTTGGAAAAAAAAACAAAAAAAAAAAAAACATGTATGCACGTTGATTATTTGGAAAAAAAAAAAGAAAAAAAAACATGTATGCACTTTGACTAATTGAAAACATGTATACACCATAACTATTTGGAGGAAAAAAACATGTATGCACATTTGCTTAAAAAAAAAAACATGTATGCACCATGACTATTTGAAAATTTGCTAGTAAAAAAAAAAAAAAAAAAAAAAAAAAAAAAACGAATTTTAAGAATTATGAAAAATGGGAATTAAAAAAAATGAAAATGTCTTTTACTATTATACCCTTTTGAATTAAATAAAAACAACAAAATGCTATGGAGCATTAAATGATGTACATTGTGTATTATTAGTTGTAAAAGAGTGGTTTTCGCAGTTCTTGCACATAAGATGGTTTTCGCAAGAAAAGGACCCTATATATATATATATATATATATATATATATATATATATATATATATATATATACACACACACCCTATGAGCCTAAAAACCATTTACTAACAAATATAACATGTAAAAATAAAATTACTTCGCAAATATATATAATTAACTTGATTTATTTGTAAAAAACATGAAAAAAACAAAAACCCGACTGGGTCTCGAGACCCGGGTCACTTCAACCCAGGCGGGTCTAACTGAGTTTCAAAAATATAAAACCCGGTTTAATTTGACCTTTATTTCAACTGGAATGAGTCCAACCGGCCGGGTCAAACCGAGTTTCAAAACATTGATCATTGCTCAACCAAAAAATTTGCCCAACTTATGGTCAAATGAATCCTGATAATCAAAACCACCAACTTGTTGAACTTCACAAACTGATTGGTTTATGGGCCTGCCTAGATGGGCTTCCACTAACTTATCAAGCCCGTTGTCGATCATGCAAAAACCAAAATACCTAATCCAGCAAAGGAGGTCTTTTATCAATCAATTGTGCAACTGCAAAACTAGATGAAATATTCCATCTAATGCCAATTACAGTAAAACATCTATAAATTAATAATGTTGAGATCAGAATATTTTATTAATTTAGCGAGATATTATTATATCGATAAATTAATAATTTATTAATTTAAAAAGATTTTATATATGGCTTTTAAATTTTCAAGTGTAATATACTAGTTACAATGTATACTCCTTAGAGATAAAAAATAAATTTGAAAAACAAGTTCCAATTAAAATTTTATGAATTCATATTCACACTTTATGAAAATAAAATTAACACTTTTTGTTGCAATACGAGAAGACAACACACCAACACTTTACAACAATAAGAAAATTTTGAGATAAACTCAATATAGATTTGAAGTTCAATAAAAAAAATAACAAGTGACAATGAATTTCATTTTTTACTGAACAATCTTCGGATTTTGAAGTGTATTTCTCTCACACACATATATACATATATATGGAATTTTTAGTAATTATTAATTTATAGTTTCGTTCGGACTAGTATATATACACTGGGTTTCAAAAAAAGTATAATCTTATTATTTTATCGATTGGGGTTCCAATTTGTACTGGTCTCAAGTTAGAACCGGACAAATTATTAATTTTATCGAGATTATTAATTTATCAAGTATTAATTTATAGAGGTTTTACTGTAGTTTTAAACTGACACCCCATGTCTTATATATAGTCCATTTTTGGACTCGGTCTAACGATCATTAAAGATTCAACAAGTTTTGTGTCGAGACTAAAAATTCTATTATATTGCTCTTACTACCTACACGTCATTCCTAAAACTTGTACCCGTATTTAATTATTACTACTACTAGGTAAGGCTGTACAGCCCAATTAAGTCTTTGTTGACCTTTTTAGTTTTTTACATTGAAAACTGCAAGTGGCTTTTTGAAATATGTTTATGCTAATCATTACAAACGAGTAGATATCACACCGCGCGTTGCATCGGAGTGTTATCTCAAACAATGTTACTAAAAAAATGCAAAATAAATTCTAAATAAAAATTTTGAGCAGCTAAATTTCGTACTATATAAAAAACAAGTGGGAATATGCTCGCGCGTTGCGGCGGGGCTTGTTTGTTCAACAAATTTTTTTTTTTAGGTAAATAAGTTTATAATTTTTTTGGTTAAATAAGTTTTATAAATATTTTGAGGCTTGGTATTTGAGTGTGTAAAGTTTCAACGGATTTATGTTTTTTTAAATGGCTACGAGCATTTTCCATTCAGGTTTTAAAGGTAGTTAAAGCCAAAACGGGTCAAAACTGAGTGGGTCATATATTAGATCCGAGAAGAAATTCTAATTAGGAATTTTGTTTGCGTTCAAAAATCTGTTTTTGAAGAAAAAGTAATATTTTGGTCCGCATTCTTTTCTCTCGCAATAGTTACTCATAAGTAGAAAATTTTATAATAAAAAGATTCTATCGGTTCTTTTCTTGTCTCATGTTACGTGGGTGTATTTTACCTTTGCAAGATTCATCTCAAGTTGTTTGCTAATATATTATATTGCAAAGTACACAAACTCACATTTTTTTTTGAAAGGCAGACTTCGACAAACTCACATGATGGATCAAATATGTAAGGTTCGGCCAAAACTAATATTTTATTATAACGTCGCTTGGAAAATATTTGTTTATTGTAAGTTCGCTCGAATCTGTTGCGCTATCTATACTACCTATAAAGCAAAATTGGTCAAAGTGAAAAAGTGGAAAATTGAAAAGTCAAGGAATGTGAAATGTTGAAAAATTTATTAAAGGAAATTATGAAATGTAATTAATAATCTTATTAAAACACCACATTACTTAAAAGTACAATGATTTATACACATTGTACAACCAATTAAAAAAATACAAATCACAAACCAGGTTGACCCGGGACGCTTCAAACCCGACGGGTTGAACCGGTTTAATTTGACCCGTTTTCGACCTAACCTAGCAAGCTGACCTTATTTAAATCGACCAAATTTTCGACCGGAACGGTTCAACCGGTTGAACCACCCGGGTCGAACCGGGTTTCAAAACATTATGTTTAATTTCCAAATCTTCAAACTTTTATTATTTTTCATTTATAACCAATTAAAACAATTAATACAAATCACAAACCGGGTTGACCCGGGACGCTTCAAACCCGACGGGTTGAACCGGTTTAATTTGACCCATTCTCGACCCAACTTAGCAAGTTGACCCGGTTTAAATCGACCAATTTTTCGACCGGAACGGTTCAACCGGTTGAACCACCCGGGTCGAACCGGGTTTCATAACATTATGTTTAATTCCCAAATCTTCAAACTTTTATTATTTTTCATTTATAACCTATAAACTTTTTTTTATCAATAAACTATCTGTCGCTATAAAATCTCGTTGCTATGCACGGGTACTCGTCTAGTAATATATAGATAGAATAATGGGCAAATATTTATAGTTACACATCTATAAACATATAAGATTGAGTTATAAAATTTAAGGGGGAGTATCAATGACACCACTTTTTTAAAGAGCATTGATAACATAGTTTTTAGAAGTGAAAAATGTAGCCATGCGAGAATCAAGATTAATGTCACGTCCATGTCAAGCGTCCCTGTTTATAAGGGGCATGCAAAGTGTTTATGTATTCATTGAGGCACTTATGATTGTAGAGGTTACATGAAATAAGGCATTTGGAGAGTCTATTTTAAATATTAAAGTATGCATTACTTGATCTTTAATAAAAAAATTAATTGGGTAACTCTTTCAACTACTTATTTTGATTATAAATAGCAAAATTTAGCAACTCGCAACAAATTATTCCACCGCCACATCCATCGAAACCGACCAACATCAACTGTTTCCGCCGCCGACACCAAGTTCAACCAAACTCATTTTAGTCATCATGGCGTGCATGAGTCGTTGATGAAGAAGGTTATTGAAAAATGGTTGTGATGTATATTTATTTATTTGAATTGTTTCTTTTGGTAATGTGATATGATACTAAGTTTAGTTTTGTTTGTTGTCGTGTGTAATGAGCAGCTCCAAAATGATTAATAACGTTGGCAAACATGCTGACATATGGGTATTTGTTTGTGATTGTATTGTTAATGATTGATTTTTAGTAATCTGTGTTGTTTTTGCATTATAGGTTTGAGCAAGAAGATGGTATAGGAGATGATATCTTCACCAACAACCGTATGTCTTTTTTTTCCCTTTTACAAAATATATTTATACACGTAAAATGTATTTGATTTTATACAAAATATATGTGTTGTTAATGATTCATTCATTTCGTTTTCTTAAAAAAAATATTCGTGGGGGATAAAGTTAAGTTCTATTGTTATATGTATTATCGATTTTCCAAATGTCACGGAATGGATGAAGGAAAAAAAAGAATTAGAATAAAAAGAAGAGGAAGAAAGCAAAACAACTAACTCAACTCGAGTTGCAACAACAAAAATATGACGAAGAGAAACTTAAAGTCCACTTGGAGAAAGAAGAAAAGATTAAACAAGAGACCGATCACTACCGAGAAACAATTATGTTCATGCAAAGCTTTCCTCACAAGAAAGATGCCAACAACAATCGTCTTCGAGCTTAGGAGTGTCGAAAACATGCTCAACTAATGGAATGCAAAGATATTCATCGAGGCAAACTCGGTTGGCTGTTCGGTCCTTTAGGTTTCGGTTGTTTACAATATATGAAGCTGAATCATCCTCTAATCAGTCTCATTATCATAAATTTTATTGATGATTCCATTGCGACACTCAATAGTCGGATGGATTTGAATGTTAATATTTTGTTTGCGTTTAATCTTTTTGACTCTTTGATATCCATATATGTATATACTAAATTGTTGGAGGATTAATTAACCTGAGCTTTAATTTTGTAATCTCGTGATGTGAAAGTTATATTTTTTTAACCTTTTTATCATCATGATCATGCTAAAATATAAAATTCAAACTCTATTAAATAAAAAAGTATGAATGAATGTTCGTCATATAATAAACTTCCACGTTATAAGCATATATGCCATTTCATTGTTAGGCAATAATTTTTTTTACTCAATCACTTTTTCAAGAAAATTAAAAAGTCGAACAAAAAATATTAGTTTTGTTATTTGTTTTTGGAATCACTAAAAGACAATGTCATTTGTGTTTATACTGATTTGGAGGGTGCTTTTAAAGTGATTTTAACAACTAAGAGAAACTTCTGATACAATGAATCATAACCATGCAATAAAGTATGAAAAAAGAATAGCAATCATCTTTGTAATTAAGCTACTCTCAATTTATTGATCAATTACTTGCGAAGTGCAAATGTGTTTATTGAGAGGCAAAATTAAACGCATATTAAAATATAACCAATTAGATAGACGCCGTGTGCTTCATATTACCAAGCAAAAACCGTCTAATAGACAAGTATCGTAGGGCAATGTAATAAACCAAAAGAAACAAAAGCATATTTTTTATCATTCAATTAAGTAATAGACCAAAAGAAACAAAGTCATCACAACTTAATAACTAAAAGCCCATATATAAAATACAATACCACAAAACAAAAACAACATCAAACATTTTTAAAATATTATACAACAAAGTTAAAACATTTCATACAACATACTAAATAATACTTAAGTATACACTCGCCTATATACATAAAGAATATACGATTAACAATTAGATTCTCAACCCGTGCGTAGCACGGGTTCTGCAATGCTCATAATAAATATAATAGTTTAGTGTTAATGTTATGCTTTTATATAATATAAAGTGTTAAAATAATAATAAACACAATGTGAAAAGAGTTAAAGTACAAAGTTTAATAAGATTAAGGATTAGTTTGTTGTTTTGCTAAATTTAATTGGTGTAAAATATAAAGTTTAATTATTTTTTGGAAAGAGATTTGACGAGAAAACTAAAAAAAAAACAAAATGAGAATAATGGAAATGATTTCTAGCCAAATATTTTAAATAAAAAGTAGAACGAAAAATGCATCTACTTTTTTAAGTCCATCTAAAATATATACCCTTCTCATTTGATCCTAACTCATTATTTTAGTGTCAAGTATCATTTCATCAAAGTTAAGGAGTATTTGTGGTAACTCTAAAAATTCTACAATGGACGGTAGAATCCAAGTTTATAAATGTCATTATGAGAATTACTCAATAATCTCTATTTGTCAATCATGTAAAAAAAAATAAGAAAAAAAAATGAAACAAATTATGAAAGTGAAAAAATTAGTTTCTTGACTTCAAATGACCGGAACAAACATGTAATGCCAACTCTAATTATTTATCAAAGAGACTTGATTCTTGTTTATAACAATCTAAAACCCTTTAGGATTGATGCAAATTGAATCCAAACATATTATGATTGATAAATAATAAACATGCTTACTACAATTGTCAACAAGATAATACGTAAATTACAACCAACAACTAATATAATTGATAGACATATTGTATACATAAATTAATTTTACGTTAACCCCAAATTTTATTTCACATTACACATACATTGGCCAACCTATGGATTCTATTTAATTATAGTTAAAAACGAGTGGGTTCACCCGCGCGTTGCTGCGGGGCGTTATCCATTTTATTGTATTGGCACAACCTAGAAAACACGAAACGTAACGATTTACTAAATAAATTGATTTCGTAAAATTTTTGCATATTTATACTCGTTTTTATTAGAAAAATCATTTTGGAAACAATGACGTAAGTTTCTTAATTTTTTGAGTCCGTTTGGTACGTCAAATGAGTCCCACATTAAATATTCCAAAAGTTTCCCCCACTTGGCAACATCACCCCCTCCGCCCCATAGTTACGCCGCACCCCGTCCACTTTCTCCTCTATCCACCTTTGGCCCCTCCCCATTAAATAAACCTTTGGGGTTGTATGTATAGTATAGCATATAGATATATAGATATTGTTATAGATAAAAACAATCAACAATAAATAAGAGCGGGTTGGAATGGTTTCTTATTTTTTTCGTTATTTGTTTAAATGAAATGAAAGGAAGAGCAAAAAGGGTGGCTAAAAAAATGTTGTAAATTTCTTTACCAATTGATTCAGTCTTTATGGCAGATTGACTTTTATAGCCAATACTTCATTCTATAAGGCAACTTTGGGAACTATTTTTGTCCATCGTGTGATTTAAAGTATCAATGAGAGTCAAATACCTCATTCTATAAACCCCTTTTTATCTCTCTCACACACACACCTTCTCTCTATCTCTCCTCCACTTGCCAGACGACGCCGGCCGACACCATCACCGTCGCCGGAAAACTTTTTCGGCCAACTCTCAAAACTTCCGAAAACGTAGATCAAGCCACCCTTATTATTTCTGGAGGTTTTGAGCTCGATTGGAGATCGTTTGGTACCCGGTCTACACCACGCCACCACCACTCGCCGCTTCTTCCCCGCCACCTTATCTCTCGTTTTGGTAACGCACGCGCCCTCTAACCTTTTATTTATTTTTTAAATCAAAACCCTAATTTTTATATTTTTATAAAACCGATTTTTATTAATAAAACTTGTGTAAAACCTTTTTTTTTATGTAAACCGTGTGGATTTAAAATTTTGGCAATGGAAACCGTTGGACTCGGTCCGAGTTGTGTGACTCACCGAGTCAATTCGCGAGTCGAGTTGACTCGGGTCGAGTTTTGCTTATTTTTGTTTTTCTTTTGATTTGTATTAACTTATCCTTTTGTAGTTTTGAGGTTTTAAAATTGTAATGATTTTTTTTTTTTATATATATCTATGTGTTTCTAATGTATCGTTATTTTATTTATTTATTTTATTTTTTTGCTAATATTTTTTGTAGAACCACATCGCTGCTGGATTACATCGCGGTAACGGACTGCTTCTCTTGATGTTGCCGGAAAATGCTGGATATTTATGGCTATTTTTATTAAATTTTGTGATAGTAAATCTTTTGGTTAGTTAAATTTGCTTGTGAATATTGTGTAAATTTTGTAACAATATGGTATTTTTGTTATAGTTTTATTACTGTATTAGATAGATTTGATTGGTAAATAAATTATTGTATATCGATTATCACTATTCTGCATTGTTTTGCACTGTAACGCACTGTAGCGCACTGTTTTACTATTCATGGGTACTGTAGCTAATTATTATAATTAACTCCTCCAACCAATAGAGTTGCGACACGTGTCCCAACAACCAATAGAAAGCCAAATTAAGTTGTTAACAACTTTTTAATTACCCTGCTGTAGGCCCCACACCCCAATGCTTTTTAGAATATAGTATAATAAGAACCCCACCGGCCCATCCCCCACCCTCCCTCCACAGCGAGTCTTGTGATAAAATGGTCTCCCATACATGAACCCATACCCACATCATCTCTTTGAGTATATCTTTCTTGAGGTCAAAAACACAAACTGTTCATAATATAATGATATAAGGGATGTGTTAACCGGGCGGGCTCTAGTGCCCTAGCCCTGACAAAGTAGTCTGACAAAAGTGTACTTTTGTCTTTAGCTGTTTTTATTTATTTATTTATTTATTTATTTATTATATATATTTTCTTTTTAGTCCAATTTTTGTTTGTCCAAGTGCACAAGTGCTAACACAGCAGGTCCAAGTGCAAACACAACAATATTTTTGTCCAAGTGCAAACACAGCAAGATGAAGCATTTTTTTTCCAAGTGCAAACACAAGCAGGTTATTTCACACAAAGGCTCGGACTAACACGTAATCGTCATCGCCTTATTTTCTCAAAATAATTAACTCACAAAATATGTTAGGCTCGGATATGAAGGTTGCAAAGTGATAAAAATATCACTTTGCCATGCCATTCGGTTTTAAAAACCATTCGTCATCGCCTATTAGTAAATCATTTGTCCAAGTGCTTGCACACAAGCATTTTTTTGGTCCAACTGCAGATACACAACCAAGTGCACAAGTGCTAACACAGCAGGTCCAAGTGCAAACACAGCAATATTTTTGTCCAAGTGCAAACACAGCAAACACAAGCAGGTTATTCCACACAAAGGCTCAGATTAACAAGTAATCATCATTGCCTTATAGTATCAAGCTCAAAAGGTAACAAGGTCACATAATCATCAACAGTAAGATTCTCAAGGTAACAAGGTCACAAGCTCACAGTAAGATTCTCAATATTGCACATAATAAGATCCGACACAAGGTAACAAGGTCACAAGCTCAAAAGTGCCACAGTAAGATTCTCAAGATTGCACAAAATAAGATCCGACACAAGATAACAAGGTCACAAGCTCAAAAGTGCCACAGTAAGAAGATTTCACAACAAAGCAGTATCACAACAAAGCTCAAAAGTAAGATTCTCACAAGGTCACAAGCTCAACAGTATAAGGGAGGTGTTATATTCAAAGGCAGCTTAGCTCCATTATAAGGGAGGGGTTATACTCAAGGTCCCCATTATAAACCGCAGCTTTGCTCCATTAACTTTCAATCACAAATAAAGCAAAACAACAAAGCAGCAGATTTCACAACGAAGCAGCCAAGTGAAACAAAGCAAAACAACAAAGCAGCAGATTTCACAACAAAGCAGCCAAGTGAAACAAAACAAAACAACAAAGCAGCAGATTTCACAACAAAGCAGCATTACAAAGAAGCCAAGTGAAACAAAGCAGCATCACAAAGAAGCAAAGTGAAACAAAGCAAAACAACTACAGCTTTGTCATACTACCCTCTTAGACCCCGTCCGGTTAACATAAAGAAGCAGACCACAAGCCGCAAGCAACAAGCCACAAAACTGCAGAAATGTCTCAATCACAATTTTACACACGAGAGGTAATCTCCATTTTACACATTAAAAAAGCATCAAGATAAGAGTAGGCTCAGATTATAATAGTTTCACATAAGCAAGATATATCATATATGGCTGCAACATCAAAGGTAGCAAAATTAAGATTTTTTTTTGCCGTCCATTCGGAAATGCCATGCCAAAATCATTTTTTTTAAATCATCATCGCCGTATCTCGGTTAATGTTGCCCAACAAGCCAAGTTAATGTTTTAGCCAAAGTTTCTATATAACCATTTAGGCACCGTGAGCTAGTTAAGTAGAGAGGGTTGGACTAATAGAAATAGGGCCGTGAGAATAACCCCACCAACAAGCCAAGTTTTTAACAAGCCAATATTCACATCACCAACAAGCCAAGTTTTTAACAAGCCAATATTCACATAAACCAGCAACTAAGCAGTAACAAGCCAATATTCACATCACCAACCAAGTTTTTAACAAGCCAATATTCACATAAACCAGCAACTAAGCAGTAAGAATCCAATATTCACATCACCAACAAGCCAAGTTTTTAACAAGTTTATAGATCCAAAAAAATACGAGTTTTTAGATCCAAAACAAATACGAGCCATCGTATATAACAAGTTCTTACTTTAGATCTAAAAAAAATACGAGCCATAAAAAAAATACGAGCCATCATCAACAACGAGCAAATATTCACTTTAGATCTAAAAAATATATAACAAGTTCTTACTTTAGATCTAAGAAGTTTTTAGATCCAACACTTACCCACCATTAGATCCAAAAATATGAGCCATCACCAACGATCCAACACTAAAACATCAAAAGAAACCACCTTCAAACCACCACTAAAACATCACAATAAACCAACGGGAGGGGTTATTCTCACGGGCCCTATTTTTATTAACCCAACCCTCCCTAAACCAACAATCACCACGTTTTTTAGATCTAAACAGATCTAACAAAAAAAAAATAATAATAATACTCTTCAAAACCGCGTTCCACCCACAGTTTTATCCCATAAACATCACCATCAAACCACCACTAACACTTACAACATCACGTTAACAACTTTTTGTATCTCAGTTTTTAGATCTAAAAAGAGACGGTGAGTTATTAGTGATAGAGAGAGAGAGAGAGTGATTGAGTGAGAGAGTGTTATCTGAGTGGTGATAAAACCGTGGGTGGGATTGATAAAACCGTGGGTGGGTGAGCGGTTTTGAAGAGTATTATTACTTTCTTTTTTTTTTTTTTTTTTTTTTTTTTTTTTTTTTTTTATAAAAGTATCATTTGTATAAAAAAAAAAAAAAAAAAAAAAAAGGTATCATTTGTAAAAATAAGTATCATTTTTAAAAATAAAGTTGTATACTTTCGACAATATACTTTCAGGAATTCGGTTCTGACGAGCAAGTAACGGAATGGGTGCAAAATATAGCTCGGGGGCTCGGTTTTGTCATTGTTAAAGACAGAACCAAAGCAGACAAGGGTTATTTGTACGAAATCAATTATAGGTGTTCAAAGGGTGGGAAGTATAAACCTGAAGGTACCGGAAAACGGAAAACCAGTACCTTTAAAACAAATTGTCCATTCAAATTGGCGGCGAAATATCAATATACAAAAAAAATTTGGACTCTGAGGGTGAAGGATGATACGCATAATCATGATTTGCTAGAGTCGTTGCATGGTTTGCCATATGCAATGCGATTAAAGGATGATGAGTTCGGTTTGGTCAAAGAATTGACAGATTATACCGTGAAACCACGTATTATACTTTCGACAATACAGGGTCGTAATCCGGATAACGTGTCTAGCGTTAGAACTATATATAACGCACGAAATAAGATCCGGATAGCTAGAGAAGGTGGTAGAACTCCAATTCAAGTCCTTTACGAGCATTTCCTGACGCTCACCATTTACTCTGTCGATGGCATATACAGCAAAATCTACTTAAGTTTTGCAAAAATAAATTCAGTGACCAAAAAGAGTATGAGTCCGTTAAACACCGATGGGATCGGATGGTTAAAGCTCCGACATTCGAATCGTTCAGGCAACATTATCAACGCCTACAACAGCAATTGGTCAACCATCCGGGTACTTAATTATTAATTAATTGTTTTTAATTATTTTAATAAAAAAGCACCCGAATGACCTTTTATTAATTCATTGTTTTTTTGCAGATATCGCTGAGTATCTGTATAACACGTGGCTACGACAATACGCACCCAAGTTTGTCTCGTATATTACCGACCAATATCGCTCTTACGGCCAAACAACAACGTGCAGAGTTGAGGCTCACCACGCGTTGTTGAAATTATATTTGGACGGCACACAATCCAAATTAGACAAGTTGTTATGGTCAATCGATAAGATTCTCATTTCGCAAGAAACTGGGATAAAAGAGAGTTTTAATAGAAGCATGAACGAGAAACTAAATCATTGTAATGTTGATATATTTGAAGAATTGTGGTATAAAGTTTCCAAACATGCTTTCACTCTCATGTACAGAGAACTCCAACTGTCGATCACACCAGACAAATGTAGCCATAAGTTGCTGTCAATTCACGGACTACCATGCTTTCACATCATGCAATACTATGTATATCATGGTAAGTATATTAAATTTATAACTATCAAGTTGTTTCCCCCACTATTATCAGTAATTTACATAAGTCGCTTTTACTGAATTCAGGACGCCCCATTCCACTAGATGAAATTCCTATTTTTTGGAGAACCCTATCTGTTCCGTGGCCTGTTATCAATAGGCCTCCGCCTGAAGATGGCTCTTCCAGTGAAGCTGGTGATGATGATGATGATGATGATACTTCGTTTAACGATGGCGTGCAACAATTCAAGAATATTTTTACCAAATCAACGTCGTTTGTCAAGAAAAATATGTTAACGAAGTTGAGAAAGATATTTCAACCTGAATTTGTTGACACCCGTGAACCAGCTATTCAAAAAAATACCCGTGGACGTCCGAGCGCAAAGGACAAAAAGGGCAAGGCTACACAAGACCCGGACTTGAATGAAGTCCCTTACTTTGATGAAGTACCAATCGTAGATCACCGAAGAAGTACAAATTCAAGATCTACAAAAGTGCCGAACATGCGGAAAGAACCTGCAAGACATAGCTCTTACACGGGTGATACTCTACGCCACAGATTTTATGTTGGAGATAGTGTGAGCAATGCGTTTATTAAGCATATTCCACCTATTTTCCGTCCACTCGTAATAAGCATACATAATGTTGAGGGTGATGGAAATTGTGGGTTTCGGTGCGTTGCCCACAGTCTTGTTCAAAACGAAAATAGGTGGGACGAAGTCAGACGTATGTTATTGCAAGAATTAGATTATCATAGGCAACCTTACATAGATATGTGGCAGCAACAAGACTTTGACCGACTTTGGTATACAATAGACTGGTTCAATGGACCTGCACCTAACGATCGCTGGATGGTGATGCCACTCACGGGGCTGGTTATCGCTTCAAGCATTCACCGACCTGTTGTATTTATATCCGATCAAGGTTGGAACACATGTTTTCCGCTTTTTACCAGGCCAAACTCATCACAAGGAACCGACCCCCTTGTGATTGCCCGTGTGGGTGCTCACTACATTGTACTAACGCTCGATAGAGATTTTCGACTACCCTATATCCACCCACAATGCAGGCATTTCAGAGAGCCAGTTGCAGCCGAATGGGAAACTTTGTATCAACATCGACTAATGTAAAAGTTATTTGTATTTGTAAATGATTACTAATTTATGTTGTAAATAATAGAGACATCGACAAAACCATTGTAAATGATTACTGATTTATGTTGTAAATGATTATTCAACATCGTTTAAATGTTAATTGTTTGAAACTTAAAAGTTTACTTTTTTGTTGAGTGTTAGTTCTGCACCAGTTATTATTACTTTGTTTAAATTAGTAATAACATTATTGATTGCTGATGTAAATTATTATGCAAATTCTTTGGTCAGATGAGCCAAAGAAATCCTTTCTGGTTCCGATGTAATAGAGGATTTATTGTAGAACGGAAATCCTGGCAAGATGATAGTCGTGGGCGACTGTTTTATGCATGTCCTCTTTCAGTGGTAAATAATCATACATTTGCTTAGTTATGTAAATAATTTGTTTGTTAAAAATACATTTCTTATTATTTTCTTAACATGTAACAGCCAGGTACAAAAGACTATGGGTGTCGATACTTCACGTGGAAAGATGAATTTGAAGCAAAGCACTTTAATCAACCCTCATTTTCAACGCATTGCTCAAACTGCGTTGCTACAAAAAATGAGAACAAGTTGTTGAAGGCAAGAATAAAGGCGCTGGAGATAGAGTTAGAAATGGCAATGAATCCTGAGGATCACGCTTGTCAGTCAAGTGCCCAGCTCCATGATCTTTTAAATGATTTGAATAATCTTCATATGTCGTAGATGTTGTTATTTTTTAAATAATGTGTTAACGTTGTTGTTTAATTGAATAATAATATTTGTTGTCATAGTCGTTTAATGTGGTAACGTTTCGTGCTATTTGTTGTTGTTATTAATTAAATAAAAACGCATTGGACGTTAATTATATAAACGTAACAAATAAACACAAAAAAAACATTACAAAAAATATATATTCTATACCAAATATATACTATACCAAACATAAAAAAAAAAAAAAAAAAAAAAAAAAAAAAAAAAAAAAAAAAAGGGAAAAAAAAAAGTGAGCTAGAAATAGAGAGGGTTGGGTTAATAGAAATAGGGCCCGTGAGAATAACCCCTCCCTGATATAATACAAACGTACACGGAATGCAAACTTTTTTCTAATTATATTTACCATCGACTCATGTCTTTAAAAATCTACCATCAGTTACTGAATCTATGAGGAATAACTAAGTGAGTCACTGAGTCTATCTAATTAGAAGTCTGTAGTTCTTGTTTTTTGATCATATATTTGGTAATATTAGTGTCCCTCAAAAAAGAATCACGTGGCTTGATTGATCAGTACACAAAATCTAGTAATAAAATTATAGTAAGTAAAAATTAATAACTTGGAGGTTTAGTTTTTTTTTTTTTTTTTTTTTTTTTTTTTTTTGCGAAACATCATTTTGCTACCCTCCACGAAAATTTACACAAAAAGAAACATAAAAAAGAGAGAAAAACTTAATAAAACAAGCACCATAATTGATGAACTAAAAAACTCTAAAATATAATATTACATATTACAAAGAAACATAGACATATTTGTTCATAAACAGGCAGCCGTTCATCATAAAAACAAATGACTACATTAATGAGAGACAAAGATATGATCAAAAAAAAAAAAAAAAACCTACACTTCCAACCAAAACAAAAGCCAATCTAAAGATGAAGCAACCACGAGCCAAAGGAACTCGCTACCACAAGATAGGCGGCCAAGGAGGCAAGGAGAGACGAAAGTTAGAGCGACCGAGAATATAACATTTAGGCATGCTACCTTATAATAAATACCGATGCAAATTTGAAATAGTTAAGCGTTAAACAAAAACTACAATGATGTAGAGAACGAGATCAGTCATCTATTACCAGTAAGGCAGCGGACATCATCACATTTTCAACAACCTGCATTTTTTTTAGATCGTTACGTTTCCCTTTCTTATAGCTAAAATCTTCAAAGTTTATCACAATAGTTATTAAAAGATCACATGCATGAAAATAGAAAGAAAAGAAAAACTAAAAACAACTACCCGAGAGTATCTTTGCACGCCATATAAGCTGTAACTTATGTCGAAATATCAATGATGAGAACAAAACTGTTAAGAAAATCACATGCATGAAAATAGAAAGAAGAGAAAAAGTAAAAATAGAAACTTGAGAAAAGTCCAAAATACATCCCTGAGGTTTGACATTTGTTCGCTTTACATCCTTTTTCTTTTTTCGACTCAAAAATCATCCCTAAGGTATTAAAGTTGGCACAAAACCATCTCTCCGTTAGAAATATCAGTTAATGAGGACTAACGATGCAAATTATTTTCCGTTATCTCCTAACAAGAGTTAAAATATTTGCATCGTTAGTCCTCATTGAGTTAAAATATTGCATCGTTAGTCCTCATTGACTACAGAGTTAAAATATTTGCATCGTTAGTCCTTATTGAGTTAAAATATTTGCATTGTTAGTCCTCATTTAGTTAAAATATTTGGATCGTTAGTTCTCATTGACTATAGAGTTAAAATATTTGCATCGTTACCATCGCCACCACCCACCACCGCCACCACCACCACCACCGCCACCCACCACCACCCACCACCGCCACCGCCACCCATCAACACCACCGCCACCCACCACTACCCACCACCCACCAACACCCACCATCACCACCGCCACCGCCACCCGCCACCACCCACAACCACCCACCAACACCCACCACCACCACCGCCACCACCACGGTGCAAATATTTTAACTCAATGAGGACTAACAATGCAAATATTTTAACTCAATAAGGACTAACGATGCAAATATTTTAACTCTATAGTCAATGAGGACTAACGATGCAATATTTTAACTCAATAAGGACTAACGATGCAAATATTTTAACTCTTGTTAGGAGATAACGGAAAATAATTTGCATCGTTAGTCCTCATTAACTGATATTTCTAACGGAGGGATGGTTTTGTGCCAACTTTAATACCTTAGGGATGATTTTTGTGGAGAAAAAAAAAAAAGGATGTAAAGCGAGCAAATGCCAAACCTCAGGGATGTATTTTGGACTTTTCTCTAGAAACTTAGAGTATCTTTGCACGCCATATAAACCGTACTTCTGTCGAAATATCAAACGGAAGAGAACAAAACTGGATATTAAAGCTTAAGAAATGAGTGAAATGGTTACCTTTAGATGTAGAAATGATCTAGCTTGAGAGAAAAATGAGAGTCAGAAATAAGATGGGTGGGGAGAAAATGGAATGGGTAAGAGTATCTTAGGTATGGGAGGATGAGTCATGAGTGTTCTTTATACCAAAAAGAATTGTCAAATTATTCAAGAGTTCGTAACTCTTTGCTGCTTAGGTGTCATTTATTTGAGTGCTTACATGTCATTTATTTGAGTGCTTATGCGGCATCCTCATAGTCATCTATAGAAAAAAATGGCCTTGTTTATATAATAGGTAGATATATATATATAATGTAGCGTCGGATACGATGCACACCATGACATTATTTATTACTTCATCCGTCTTAAAATTATTGTCCTCCTTTGATTTTGTCGGTCTTTTTTTCTCAACTTTGACTATAAATATTGTTGTTTGTGTTATGCAATTTTTGATAAAAATTGTACTAATGAAAATACATTTAAAACTCAATCCATTCATATATTTTATATCAAGTATTATGTACAAAAATACTTAAGATCAAAGTTGAAGAGTAAAAACCGAAAAAGTCAATGGAGGACAATAATTTTAGGACGAAGACAGTAATTAGCAAAAAGAAAGTAGACTCATGTTGAATTTTGGGGTGTCTTCTTTTTAAAATTCTGATAGATTTCCATGAACTTGAGAAGTACGTTCGTGTTTTCCCGTTGTTGGACTTAATATTTTGCAAAATTAGGCATTGGGATTTACTTAAATCTCCATAACCATTTTGCTAGCATGATGATGGATTTGTCTTATGATATATAGTTGTGGCTAGGGGTGTCATTCGGGTCAACCCGACCCGATAAGCCTCTATCGGGTCGGGTCTATCGGGTTTTCGACAAATAAAAATTAACCCGCAACCCGATCCGATAAGGAATCGGGTTATCGGGTTCGGGTCTATCGGGTTATCGGGTCTATCGGGTTCGGGTTATCGGGTCAAGTTCAAAAATTATAAAACTTTTAATGGGTTATTATTGCTTATCGGGTTATCGGGTCAACCCGATAACCCGATAACGAAATAATTAAGACCCGCAACCCGACCCTATAAGGCTATCGGGTTTATCGGGTTGACCCGATAACCCGATAAGGTATATTGGACCCGAATCAACCCGACCCTATAAGGCCTTATCGGGTTCGGGTCGGGTCGGGTCGACCCATATGACACCCCTAGTTGTAGCTCTTGTCCAATTTTCTTTTGGATAATTACTAAAATAGACCGGGCAATCAATTGGTTGGCGGTTTCTGTCCCGAGATCGGAAAACGATTTTATTAGATCAGGGTAACCTGTACTTTTTTGGAAACTGAAATCTGCAACAAGTCACTTTTTTGGGCAACAGTCGTCATTTTTTAGGCAACTGAGGACACTTGTCATCATATGGGTCAAGTTGCCCAGTTGACCGGTCTAATAAATTCATTTTCCAATCTCGAGGCAGAAACCGCCAACCACTTGGTTGCCCGGTCTATTTTAATAATTATCCATTTTCTTTTCATTTTCTTTGTATCTGTAACCTGTTTTCTTATCTAAACAGTCTACTTGTTCTAAGTTAGTAGTTGTTATTTGCAAAACCACTGGAAAGCAGTGGCTTGACATAATTTGCTGCTATAGATGCAGGTGTGATGAGCATTAACCACATAAAATCACCCAATGTCACCAAAAAACATATTAACCTGTAATACTAAGATCGAAGAATGACGGTTTATTTGGAAAAATGTCACATACTCACATGCATCTGTTTTTTGGTTTATATTGATGATTGTCCATACAAAAGAAACAAAGAGATAAGAATACATAATAACCGCCTCTTGGCCTAGCGGTATGTGAGTGACCCATTAACCTAGAGATTGTAAGTTCAAGTCTTGTTGGAGACATGTGAGTTAGATTTTGTGAGATATGTGGTGTAGGTTGTGAAAAATTGACGTTCTAAAAATAAAAATAAAAATTCATAAGTAAAAATGTAGAGATGTTTAAATCAAACTTTTCACGACACATTCTTTACAAAACACAAAAAATACATTTTTCAACTTAACAAGGAAAACTACTAAACACATTTTTTTTTTTCTTTTTTTCTTTTATAACTTTTATTATTATTATTATTATTATTATTATTATTATTATTATTATTATTATTATTATTATTATTATTATAATAAAACAATGTCACACAAACACGTTTTCTACGTTTTGTGAAAAATTTAATTTCCAATTTTTTTACAAAACTAAAAATTGAAAATTAAGAAAATTTTCTACAACTAAATGCACTCGTAACATCTCTGCATCCAAAGTTCCAAACACAAAAATTATTGTCCAAACCTCATTTGAAATTTAAAATCTCTTAACTTCATAACTAACACATTTTTATTAGGTTGTAGGGTGCATACCGGGAAACACATGACAAAAGGGTTTTGCCGCTCGACAACCCCCGAAACACCACTTCCACCATACTTTTCTCGCAAAATAGACATTCGCTCGACGATAGCATATATTTTGATAGTATCACGTGAGTCAAAATATTTTTGTGTGTTTTGTGAAGATATGTGTGCGTCAGGCACCTAAACACAATGATAAACAAGTAAATGCTGACTTGTAGCTGATGTGTTATGAGAGAGAGAGAGAGAGAGAGAGAGAGAGAGAGAGAGAGAGAGAGAGAGAGAGAGAGAGAGAGAGAGAGATTGACATGTATATGCTAGATATATTAAGACTAATGCTAATGGCGACCGATATGGGTACAAGTTTTAGTTTAATTAAAACTAAAAAAATTGGTGACCACTTTTGCGATCGCTAACATTTATTTTAATTAAAAACTAAAACTTATATTCATAAATTAAAATTGTTAGATAATATAAAATATAAGCGTACAAAATAAAAACCTAAACATGCTTCAAGCTTTTACATTTCTTTGTAGTTAATGAATTTTTTCTTCTCAGCCACGCTTTGAAGCAATTTGTTCCTATCCAACATCATGTTATTTGCGTTCCTTATGTCTGCTCCTGTCATCCTTTCAAGAGTGTGCAGACCGTAGTCGACAAGGGAATGATCTGGCAGCGAACCACCCTGATTATTTCAGGTCTGCGGCAACGAATTCGGTCTGCAAAGCGACGCATCAAGTTCAAGTGTTCAACATTTTGCTTTGCAAGTACGGCCTCAACATCAAATTCTTCCCGTAGTGCATAAGGATAGTTAGTCTCACATCATTTGGTTCAGTAGCCATAGTTTTTGATATGATAGTAGGGAGAGTTTAAAAAAAGTTGTGTTTAAAAAGAATGAGGGTAAAGGGTATTTACAGGGGAAATGTATCCATTGGGGTAGATGTACACGTACGAAATCAAACAAACTAATTTTTCATTCATTTAAATAAAAATACTAATAAAAACACGAAATTTGAAAAACAATACGAAAACACAATCGTCCTATATGTATTTTGCATGAATCCAAACAATGTTAGTAGTGATTTGATCTTGTATTTTTGCCGTCTTTCTAAACAAAGCATTATATATCTCCCAATCTTTCCAAGATTCGTCTTTTAGAAAAGTGTCAATCAAAGCTATTTTTTTGCGAAATGTCTTTGCATTCCGCGTATGCTTTCCTCAGATCATATTTAACAATGCTTGCATTGTTAAACTGCACAACTAAGTTGATAACCGTTTGCTGACTAATGCTATCCTCATTAGTTAATTTCTGAAATACTAGCTTTGATTTAATCGATGGTATGTGAAAGTAAATAATAATTTTTGGTAGAGAAGTATGAAAAAAATAAGAAGATAAATGGGTTTATATAGTTAACTTTATTTATTTATTTATTTTTTGAGATGCCTTATGTTCAAAAAATTTTAAAAATGGGGAGCAAATATCGGTTGGCTACCCGACCACAAAACGCACTAGGGAAACACGATTGACATAGTGGTCGGGTGGGGTTCATGGTCAGCACTGGTCTAAGACTTAATTTGTAATTTTCAGCAAAAGATAGGGAGTGTTTGTTTAGGCTTATGAAATATAAACCGAAATCACTCTTGACCTTAAACAAACACCCAATATTTTAAAAACTGTTTTTTTCTTTTTTTTTAATTGATCCGGTCAAACCACACAGTCAAAATTTAACCGGCAGTTCAACCAGATTTTTCGTTTAAAATCGCTTTCCGGTCACCAACCGATTCGCAGTTCAATTGGTTCAACCGGCCGAATCAATCTGGTTTTAAAACAATGCAAACACCCCAATAGTGTTCTCTCTCACACATAAGCACAAAAAGCGCACACACACAGTCACCAATGTTTCTTACCCTACTCATCACACTACTCTTACCCACCACCACAGTCACTTCCATCACCGAAAATGACGCCTACCCATCACCCTACCCCACCACAACAACAACCTGCGACCTCAACACCAACAACCCGACACCAATCCGTAAAGAAACATACGACAATGGTCATATAATAGACATAAGTCACAGGTACCACCTCGACATGCCATCATGGGAGTCAGAAGATGGTGTTGGTGAGATTATAAGTTTACCGAGAAGTATGAAGAATGGGTCACTTGCTAATAACTCTCAGATGAAAATGGAGACTCATACTGGGACTCATGTTGATGCTCCTGGGCATGTGTTTGATCGGTATTTTGACCTTGGGTTTGATGTTGATACGCTTGATCTCTATGTTCTTAATGGTGAGTTGGTTTGTTTGGTTGATATGCGTAACTTTTAGATTAAAAATAGTATGAGGTGAAATAAGAGGGTGTTTGGGATCTTTTTAATTTAAAAGTTGTTTAAACTTTAACGTGCTTAAAAACACGGGGAATTGCATATATACCCACTAAAACTCAAAAACTTGCATATTTTCTCAAAATACTAGTTTTCAATGCATGATGTACAATGTAATTTAAGCATGTTTTGGGTATATATGCAAATATACAACTTTTAGTGGGTATATATGCAATTGCCCCTAAAAATATTGAGGGTATTTTTGAAATTTGGTACACCCACATAAAACAATCCACTCGGCAAGGTGTGGATGTATCATTGCTCGGTATTTTTTCTGCTAGAAAGTAAGAGCATCCACAATGGGTAAAGCTTTTAAAAGCTTTTTACTATTTCAAAAAGTCATTTTATGAGGTTTTTTGCATTGCTTCAAAAGCTTTTTGAAAAGCTTTTCTTCAAAGACTTGGTGAACCTCAAGTCTTTGCTCAAAGCTTTAGTCATTAAATGCATTTTGCATTAAATGCATTAAATGCAAAAAGTCTTTAAAGGTTTTTCCATTGTAGATGCTCTAAGTACTTAGCTGGTGCTTAAAAATACTAGTAATTACTTAAAAGTAATGTTTAATCCCAATATCATTTTAAAACTTAAATTCTCACGTAAAAATTCAAACAAGATTTGTCTTAATAAAATACGGAGTAGTTGCCTTAACAATACACTAACCCAAAATTTCAAAAAAAATAAAAATAAAAAAATAAATGTACATAGGTTTTTCGACCTCTACATATTTTTTATACATGTTTTCCTTGTGCATGGTATTCATTGTGTTTATGTTGATGATGTTTCTTGCTTCTAATTGCTACCGATGGAAATACAAATTTTGAGTGATGGATGTTGTAACATCCCCCCATTAATCTCATTGTAAACCGCGAGCCCCTTTTGTATGATCAGTGACCCACCATTTTTACTTCTTCCCACCATGGGTTTAGCTGTTATGATGAGTGTATATTAGGTTAGTTATGATGTTGTACATTGACTTTTGGTTATACAGTCTTGGTTCTATATTTTATATATTAAATGATACTCGCAAAAATAATGAAAAATGAGGAATGTATTAGTTTATAAGATAATTCATGTCCTGAAGGTCTGATAATATATTTATATGGTAATTGTTATGGAACATTAATGCTTAAAGAAAAAGGTTAACAATCAACATGACTATCTATTTTCACCATAAAGCTGACCTTTACATGAAGTATCATGCTTAGTCGACCTAGAGAAATAACATTATACAATAGTATGAGAAGTGTTTGGTCAATAACTAATGAGCACATCTTGATGTGAATAAAGATACGTATGATGGAGAATCAAAACAACATATAGACCGCATCTGCAGTTTTCTCATGTATGGTTCTGTTCATGCATCTGTATCTGCGAGTGACAATTCTGCAGAAGCTCATCCCACCTTTGACTTGTGATTTCATTAGTCATCTCAGAAAGATGTTTACTGGTATATAATATATATGATGCACGTTAGTGAGATCATTGTTAGCTATGCTGTATTTTTATGTTCTTGTTTCCATCTTGATATAAATAGCCTTCATTTGGTCGTTCATCTTATAATACATTCTTCATTTTCCTGTAGTTGGGACCAAAAGGCGTGCACATTTACGTCAATCCTAGCCAGTGTTGTAAATATCGGTTTTGGCGGCCGATATATCAGTGATATATCGCTTATCGGCGGTCGACCGATACGATATTTCACTTATCGGTCAAATTTATTGGTTTGGTCAAAATCGGTCAAAATCAGTTATATCGGTCATTTCGGTCAAATATCGGTCAAATTTATCGGTCAAATGTCGGTCATATCAGTCATATCGGTCAAATCGGTCAAATTTATTGGTTCAAGTTCTTTCCAGTCAATTAGTCATATATTGGAGTTTAATTGTAGCACTTTGGTAGTATATCAGGCTCTCTCTTATAAGTTACAAATATAATTTATGTTTTGTTTTGTGTTACATATATTGCATTTAAAAAATATACATAAATTTCTTTATAATTTATGGTCTCCGATATATCACTGATATATCGCCGTCATATCGGTCTTGGCACTTGGCGGTTGTCGACCGCCGAGCGATATTTACAACACTGATCCTAGCCAGTCAGGAAGAAAGAAAACCAACAGGAAAGTAGGAAACCATGCAACACTTAGCTCCGGAGCTGAACAGGTAATTTCTATGCCAGTCTTATTTCTGTTTATGCCCTTAACTCTTGTTTAGAAAAGATGGTTCCTAGTTAGCGCTGGATTCATTCTTTTGTCATATTTTGTTTCTGTTTCAGACTTTCATCACAATAGATGCTATATCAATCAATAGTTTAGTGGTATGTATGTTAATTTTATTGAGATCTAGATTATAGAACTATTAGAGGCTGTACCCTAAGAACGGCTATTTTTATTTAGTCATTGAAATTATCAATTGGGTAGCGTACGTGGCTGTTTTGGTAACTTGAAAAGCACAAATTGATGCTAAACAAGATATTTTAGTCAAATGATGAAACATATGTTATAGTTTTGTGTGTCATATAGAATGTTGATATAAATAATTTTCTAAAAACGTTATTCATATCTTTCGATATCTCTATGTTTTGATGATCACTAAACGAAAACTCATCAAACCAAAGATCTTGACGTGAATAAATATTTAGTAGTAAATACTCACTTTCACCATCTAATCACTTAAGGTATGAATAAACAAAGCGTCTAATGCATTATAAGATCAAAGGAACATTTTTATTAATCACTAGATTTTTATAAAATGTCACAAAACATTTTATATCTTTTATAAAACATTTTTGGAATCAAAAGAATATGTTTAATTCATTACAAATATATGAATTCAAATTTTCAACCAAAAATGGCAAATCTAATCCAGAAAAATTTTCCTCACAAAAGGACAAAAAATTCCAACGTTCAGGAGGGCGGCCCCCTTAATTATACTAGGCGGCCCCCTTAATCATTAAGGGGACCGGCACGCTCCAGAATAGTGTTTTCTGGCCCTTTAAATACTGGATCATTCCACATATTTTTCTTACCTTTTTGCACTCAAAACTTTCTGATTCAAACCTCCATTTCTATCTTCTAAAATCCTTTGATCATATATACATTAATCTTTGTTTCAAAGTGATTCAATCCTCAACACTCAAGTGCAAAAAAAAGAATACTTCTATTAATTAAGATTAGAAGTATTACAACTTAGTATCATCTTGCTATCTAAGTTGTTTGTTCATTTCATCTTGTTAATCATTTATACTTTGGTGAATAAGGTGTATATATTAGTTAGCTAGATTTTGAGATAGGATCTAGAATAGTTGATTGGTTGAAGAGGTACTAGAAGTGAAGAAGTAGAAGATCATTGTATTAGTGATATGAGATATAAGAAGTAGTTGCATATTGAATTAGTGGTAAGTAGTGAAGAAGTTGAAGACTTTAAGTTGTGAAAACATAAAAGACTAGGAGGTGTGAAGACTTAGAAGCTTTGAATCATATAAAATATAGAAGGTTTCAAAGTAGAAGAATCATCGTTGTGGTATAAAGGCCCTCAAGTATAGAGATAGAAGAATTGAAGTTGTGAAGACTTAGAAGCCTAAAAGTTGTGAAGTAGCTAAATCCTTGAAGTTGTGAATAGATAGAAGTTGTGAAGGTGTGGAGAATCAAGAGTTGTGAAGAAGCATAGAAGGTGTGAAAGGGTGTGAAGAAGTTGTGGTGTGATTGTAGTTGTGAGATTGGTTCTAGCTACGATTAGAACTCGATATTTAGCTTAGTGTCGTTAACCGGTGTAAGCCTAGGTGTGTACGGTTTTTCTCCGCCATAAGGGAGGTTATTGACTTAGTGAAGAAAGCTCTCGAGCTCGGTGCTCGGGGAGTGGAGTAGGGCAAGGAAGGTGTCCTTGTAGCCGAACCACTATGAATCCTTTGTCTCTCGGTTTGATCTTTCCATCCCTCACTCTTTGCTTACTTACTTATTAGCATTTAGTATTTAGTTATAATTGCTTGTGTTGTGCATATATTGATTTCACATAAAGATCAAATTAGGTTCTATTCACAACATTAATTTTATATAAACAAACCATAAGGTTATACACACATTAAAACACTTATATATATATATATATATATATATATATATATATATATATATATATATATATATATATATATATATATATTGAAGGGATCGGGTGCGTTTCACATTTTTAGTGCGGATGGTACGGATGAATGTGGACCACACGATCATCCGTCCATCTCATCAAAGATTAAAAAAAACGCGGTGGCATTTTCGTAAATACTCCAAAACGTTTACACTAATAAGATAATATCGGTATAGATCTTGCTTAAAAAAAAAACACAAAAATTCAAAAAAAAAAAAAAAAAAAAAAAAAAAAAAAAAAAATCAGATTTATCGATAATGAATTTAAGGAAAGTAAGATTTGCAGAAATTAAAGAAGGTATTCTTAATTATTTCATATTGTTATTATACGATTTAGCTATTCGTATTCTGATAAGAGTACATCAGTATGATTGCTACTACGATACTAAGATTTTTATTATTAAAAAACGAGTAATTCTCATTATGAACTGTTAATTTAATCTTTTTTGTTTTTCAGAATTACAAATATGTATTCTGCATTTCAAAAAAGTTATTCTGAAATTAATAGTCTTTAAGATAACTACTGTGATATTAATTGCATATCTATGATAAATATTCTGATATTAATTGCATTTCTATGATAGCTATTCTGAAATGTTATATATTCTGAAAAAACATATTTTGAAAAGATTAATATCATGCCTATTCTGAAAGAAAAAATATTAATATTTATTGACGATACCTAATCCGATATTGATATAATTATGATACCTTGTGTGATATTAATTCACATTCAAGGATATGTATTTTGATATTAATATTTTTTCTTTAATCTGCATTTACAATGGACAATTTCATACCTATTAATTGATTATATCATTATTATGTTAGTAATCAATATGACACTTACTGTGAAATTATAACTGCTAACGACATATAAGGTTATATATTCCGATATTAACATTTTTTCTTGTTTTAAATACAGATGATGAAGATGATTCTGAAAATGAATACATGTTACTTTATAAGATGCAAATGGAAAAATGTATGACTAAAGTCAAAGAAGAGACAAAGTCTGCAATATCTTTGATATCTGAGACAATTTGTTACCTAACATGTGGACCTAATTCATTTGACACAACAAATATTTGTCTCTTGTTGAACAATCTTAGAAGTTTAGAAGAAGAGAAGCAAGATGTTAAAGATGCAATTATTTGGAAAACTACAATAAGATTTGATATCTTAAATGAAGATAAACAACATGTATTGTTGAAATATATCTTTACTTTTTTTAGCAGATACATGAATATTTGATTATTGTTGTTAATTTTTTGATTGTTATTGTTAAATATTCGATATTTAACTACATTTTTGAACAGTTATATGAAACTTGCCTCGACAAGGTTAAACAAATTGTTGATAAAGCTGCTGGAAATCTTCAAGACACTATTCGTTTTTTTGATTTGAAGCCTAAATATGGGGAACTGTATCTGAAAGTTAGCGAAATTCTTTCAAAGATAAAACCAAATTTCTGATATTAGAGATTCGTATTTCATGACATTTGAAGAGATAGAAATACTTGACAAGGCTGCATCAGAATTCGAAGAAAGAAATAAAAAAGCTAAAATTATTTGACTGATGGGACAATTAGAAGTTATTGAAATTTTGTTGTGTTATTGAAATTCAGTTATATGTTATTAAACTATTATGTTATTTTATATATTTTTTATTGTTAATGTTACTATGTTATTGTTAATTTGAAATGTTTACTATGTTATTGTTACTATTATAATGTTGCAGTTACTTTATAATTTGTTAATTTTATAATTGTTGTAAACTAACATTTTTTCTGACATTAATAATTAATTTTTGAAATTTCTGATGTATAATAAAAATTAATAAACTTATTCCGATACTAAATAATTAATAAACTTATTCCGATACTAAAAAATTAATAAACTTATTCCGATAATAAAATATTAATAAACTTGTTCCGATACTAAAAATTAATAAACTTATAATTGTTGTAAACTAAGATTTTTTTCTGACATTAATAATTGATTTTTGAAAGTTCTGATGTATAATAAAAATTAATAAACTTATTCCGGTACTAAAAAATTAATAAACTTATTCCGGTACTAAAAATTAATAAACTTATTCCGATAATAAAATATTAATAAACTTGTTCCGATACTAAAAAATTTATACCCACATAAGGATAAGGTTCTAGTCAGATGGACAGGTGTCTATTAAGAAATACTATTTTATTTAATATTATTAATATAAATAAGTAAACGTATAGAATAAGATAGTGCAAAGTTAGTGCGATATTAAAAAAAATTACTGCGATATTTAATAAATAAAAAATTATCAATATAAGATATAGAACATAAACTATATTCTTACTGTGATATTTAATAAATAAAAATTAATAAACTTATTCCGATAGTAAAAAATTAATAAACTTATTCCGATACAATAAACTTATTCCGATACTAAAAAATTAATAAACTTATTTCGATACTAAAAAATGTATACCCACATAAGGATAAGCTTCTTGTCAGATTGTCAGATTGACAGGTGTCAAAAGTGAAATAAATTAACTTTTGATTTTTTTTTCACAAGTGAAAAAAACATTAGATTTTTTTTCTGTCAAATACTTTATTGCTATTTAATGTAACGTTTGAAAAGTAATTAATTGTATGGGAAGTGTAACCAAAAATTAACTGTACGCGTTTGGTTAACGAAAAGTTATATATATATATATATATATATATATATATATATATATATATATATATATATATATATATATATATATGTCTGTGTAAATCCACTTTCATAATAATTCTTATTTTCTTTCACTTCTTTTCTATTTTTCTCTCATCCAAACAACAAAGAAAATGGAAAATTATTTTAGAACCCCTAATCTAGAGAGGTTGAAAGACTCCGCTTGTTCTGACGAGCTGCTAAAGGCTTTTAAGTTTTTTTTTTAAGCAACAGATGTTGGAGTTACAGGGTTTCATTAAAAAGCTTGAGGAAGATTGTGAACAACTGAGAAGACAGATTGAAAAGCAAGAAGAGTATCTTGGTGAATTGGAGATCTCCGATGAAGATGCTACATTGATTATAAAAATAATCAATGATACTCTGAAAAAGGAGCGTTCTAGGCTTGACGATTTGGAAAAACTGTTGGTTAAGGCGCGTAATGATATGTTTGATAAGAAGCAAGAGGTCGCCTATATTAAGCAGGAGATGAAGGATCAGGACTTGTCCCTTTAGGTTTTTAATAGTTTTGTCTTATTTTAATTTTCTCAGTTTATGTATGTCCAAATTTTGAATTATAAAATATGTAATGGACTTGTATTGAAATGAAGTTAAGTTTTTATCATCTATATATTTTTAACTAATATGTTATTTTATATATTTTAATGTTAATGTTACTATCTTATTGTTAATTTGAAATGTTAATTTTATTATTGTTGTAAACTCAGATTTTTTTCTAACATTAATAATTGTTTTTTGAAACTTCTGATGTATAATAAAAATTAAAAAACTTATTCCGATAGTAAAAAATTAGACAAATTATAAATACGCAGATAATGATACTAAAAATTAATAAACTTATTGTGATACTAAAATAATATTCTTTGACAAACATTCTGACAAATTAATAAACTTATTCCGATACTAAAATATTAATAAAATTATTCCGACTCTAAAATATTAATAAACTTATTCCGATATTAAAAAATTTATACCCACATAAGGATAAGGTTCTTGTCAGATTGACAGTTGTTTATTAAGAAATACTAGTTTATTTAATATTATTAATATAAATAAGTAAACCGTACAGAATAAAATACTGAAAAGTTACTGCGATATTAAAAAAAAATTACTGCAATATTTAATAAAATAAAAAATTAACAATATAAGATATAGAGCATAATCTATATTCTTACTGTGATATTTAATAAATAAAAATTAATAAAATTATTCCGATACTAAAAAATTAATAAACTTATTCCGATACTAAAAAATTTATACCCACATAAGGATAAGGTTCTTGTCTGTTAGGAAATACTAGTTTATTTAATATTATTAATATAAATAAGTAAAACGTATAGAATAAGATACTGCAAAGTTACTGCGATATTAAAAAAATCACTGCGATATTTAATAAATAAAAAATTAACGATATAAGATATAGAGCATAAACTATATTCTTACTATGAAATTTAATAAATAAAAGCTTATATTGAACGTATTCATAAAATAAAAAAATTATATATTGAATAAGTTTATATATTGCAGAATAAAAAAAATTACAATTTTAATGATTCAGCTATAATGTCTTTTTTATATTTGTTAGCATCACTTAACAAAATTTTAACAGCATATAACTTTCTCAGAGTCGCCAATTCATTCTTGCTTCCATTTTCTCTGAAAGTTGATCTCCATTGTTTGTCTTCAATTCCAGAATAGAACTCAAGATGCCTCATAGTAAAAATGCCACAATCTGTTTTATTTTTAGATGTTTGCCATTCCATTTGAAGTCTTTGAGGAGCACACTTTGATATTTGTTGAGCCTGTGGATGATTTGAAACTTTTAAATAGTGACAAAACAATTTAAACTGAAAAAAAAGAAAAGAAATATATATCTATACTCCCTTATAAAACATCAATATCCCCAACCAAAACTCAACCCTCAATTTTTAAGATTCAGACATCCAAACCCAAATCAAAGCCTAAATTTACACACACCAAACCAATATCCAAACCTAAATAATTACCAAACCAAAAAAAATATAAAGTTACCATACAACTCTCTCATCTCAGAACACACACCTCACTCTATACAAAACACACACACACACACACACATAAAGACTCTCATCTAATACCCTACACAAAAACAGTCACTAATATCACCACCACCATAACTTACCCCACCACCAACTGACGGTATCACCACCATCGCCAAGTCCACTGGAGTCCACGACCACATAAGTAAACACACCAACGAAACCCTTGATTGTCATCCCACCAAAACAGTGGAACCGCCAAAACTGACGGCCACCAAAAAGGTTATTCAAGTTTTAGGTATTTTTTTTCAATAGATCTATGAGTTTTATTTTATTTTTTTATAGATCTATACATTTTATTTGTAGATCTACAAATTTTATTTGTAGATCTATGTTTTTTTTTTTTTTTTTTTTTTTTTTTTTTTTTTTATAAATCTATGCATATTAACATTTTTGTTATTTTTTTGTTAGTGCCGCCACTTACCGTTGATGTAGCCGCCGCTATCATGCCGGAAAAAGTCTTTGATGTCGCCGGAAAAAGTTCATTGTCTCCGGAAAAGGTACACTGTCTCCGGAATATTTTCTGCTGCCGCCGGAATCTTCTATGCCGCCGCCGGAGTCTTCTAAGTTGGTACAAATATTGTATGATTTGTCGTAAAATTTCTGTACATTTATTTATGTATGATATGTATTTGGAAATTTTGGTATATTTTGTTTGTATTTGGAAAATTTTGTTGGATTATTTAGTGAATTCTTTAGTAAATTTTGTTGCATAATTGTAGGTACATATTAGTAAAAAATTATTGATATTGGTTGTTTGAATCGTAGGTAACTTAGTTGATTATTTTTTGTGATTTTTGAAACAAGAAATCATAAATTTTGAAGCTCTCTTTATATTTCTTTGATGCCTTAAAAATGTTTGAAGTGGATTTATGAATTTTGGGTTCTTGATAACTAGATTTGTGAAAAATGGTTCTTGGTGTGTTTTTGAGATCCGATATGTTGAGATTTGTAGTAATTTGTTTTCAAAACTGGAGTTTTGAACTTTTGATATTATTGCTCGACCGGAAATGTATAAGCTCTTTTTTTTAGATTCTTATTTGTTTGTATAATTTATTTTATAAGTTTCTTTGGTTATAATTTTGTGTATTTTAAATTCGATGTTTTTTTTTTAGGGTAAGTTTTTTTTTTTTTTTTTTTTTTTTTTTTTTTTTAAAGTGATGTTAGTGTATGAAGTACGAGTATTTAATTATTTCAATGTAACATGTTTATGTTTAGCAAGTGAAAGATTTTTTTTGTTGGATGTGAAAATTTAACTGGTTTCTTTATAGTGTGATTTTTTATATTGTCTAAAGTGGTAAATTATGTAGTGTAAATTTGTGGTGTAATTTTGGGTCTAAAGTAGTATTGAAAATTTAGGATACTTTTGAAAGTTTTGATATTTGAAGTTTTCAATATTTATTAGTTGAAACTTTTGTAAGTTTTGAAAGTATTCTAAGTTTTTGAATATTTAAAATTTTTGAAAGGTTTTGGACATTTAAAAATTTGAAAGTATTCGAAAAGAAGATATGGAGTATTTTGAAATTTGAACCGTTTTATATTTAATTCTTTTGTTATGCTTCGAAATTGAGAAAGCAAAGTTGGACCTTGAATACCGTAACTGTTCACGACTCGAAATTGAGAAAGCAAAGTTGGACCTTGAATACCGTAATTGTTCACTACTCGAAATTTGAGAAAGCTGATTGCTTTGGTTTTTAAAATAGAACCATAAAGTTACTTGAACCTCGAGTAGTTTCAGACTTTCAAACATAAATATTTCAATATAAAAAATAGATCATCTTTTCTGGTTCCATTATAAAGTTTGTTTATTTTAGAACTGAAGCTTCTTTTATACTAGCAAAAAGTAAGTTACGTATATTACAATCTATTTTATAACTAAAATACAAATTAAAAATCAAAACATTTATCGAAGTAGTGTATAATGGATGTCCAACATGTCTTTTATAGAAAAAAGTAAGTTACAATCTATTTTATAACTAAAATAAAAATTGGACGTTTATAGAGTAGTTTATAATATGTCCAACATGAAGCTTCAAATATGCCGATAAAAGTTATCCGTTACGTTATCGTCTTTCGCCATTTGGGAGATATGAATGTCCGAATTCCATTTATCGAAGTAGTGCATAATGGATGTCCAACATGTCTTTTATAGAAAAAAGTAAATTACAATCTATTTTATAACTAAAATAAAAATTGGAAATCAAAACGTTTATAGAGTAGTGTATAACGAATGTCCAACATGGAGCTTCAAATATGCCAATAAAAGTTATCCGCTACGTTATTGTCTTTCGCCATTTCGGAGATATGAATGTCCGAATTCCATTTAACATCTCTTTACATTCGCTGAAAACTAAGGCTATGTTTGGCAAAAATAGCTGTGATCAGTAGCAGTGAGCTGTGAGTTGTAGCCACAGCCCACTGCTCACCGCTTCTTAAATAAGCATTGGAAAAATGAGTTTTCCTAAAAAATACCAAAGATCACCGCTCTTTTGCCAAACAAACACTAAAAATAAAAAAGCTCATTACTCACCGCTCATCGCTCTAAAAAGCTCAAAAAAGCTTAAAAAAGCTCTGCGCCAAACATAGCCTAAACATTTAAAAAAGAAAACAAAACACAAATTGACGCAATCAAACTTTGTCAATAACGATAACCGCCACCGCTGCGTGTGTACTCGACTATTAAATACAAAGCTTAAATATTTTATTATACAAGTTATAATCGACTACAATAACTATAGGAAATACTATTGAAAAAGACATTGTAACACAAAGATCAATGCTACGAGATTTTGTTAAAAATTAAAATATTATGCCACCATGCAATGAGAAAAAGAGTTCTTAAAAAAACTCCGGTTCTAACGCGACAAATACAGTTTGTCGAAAAATTCATTATTCATTACTAAAATTTTGTCGTTGAAAACTAAAACCCGCTGCCACTAGGCGCTGGCACTCGACTACATACCGTTGCCGCTAGGCGCAGATACTCAGTTAGAAACCGCTGCCGCTAGGCGCGGGTACTCGGCTAGTATATATATATATATATATATATATATATATATATATATATATATATATATATACAAATAATAATAATATTACCAAAAAAAAAAAAACAAAAAAAATTAAAAAATATAGTTAAAAAAAACAAAACAAAAGAAAATATAAAAAATAATAATAATATTACCAGATTTTCAGTTGTATTGCCATATATACCAACACTTTCCTTCAAATTGTCGATAATTACAAACGACGGATTCAAGAGATTGAAGCAATAAACATATAAATGGTTTTGCCTACAAACTGGGAAGAAAACCTGTAAAAAGTAAATAATAATTAAGATTTAAAAAATATTATCTTAATTTTACATAGTAATATTAACAACCATAAAATTTAAATGATTAAAAAAAAAAAAAAAAAAACTTACTAGATTAACTGCAGATAAATCATTAGAGTTCAGATATTTTTTGCAAGCAAAATTAATTGCATTTAAAAATTCTTCTTGTTTCTTCTTAGTGGAAAGTGTAATTTTTTCTCTTCGAGACGACTAAATAAAATAATAAAACAAACATTAGTATTAAATTTAATATACAAAAATTAATAATAATAGTTAAAAAATAAAATAACATACCATTGCTTGGCTTGTTAAGAATAATCTTAAACCAGATCCAGGTCTTCAATATTTTTCTTGAAAATTCAAAACAATGGCCCAAATGTCTATGATGTTTGATGTTACAAGTTTTATTTTATTATTGAGATCTTTAAAAAAGCTACGATTAGTAGCACAAAACAAATCTGAGCCAAAAAAATGATCCCTACAAAATAATAATAATAATAATAATAATAATAATAATAATAATAATAATAATAATGATAAATTTAAAAAATAATGATAATTGGATTCAATGCAAATATATTACGAAAATTTTAATAAAATTATAAAGAAGAAAACTTACGCAAGATTGTTGTTGTTTTTTTTTTTTATTAACTCTAACACAGACTTTTCAATCTTATTAAATTTGGTTAGAATATCAACTTTTCGAACATTGAATGGCGACTTCAAAACATCAGTAGGATTCCTTTCTCTATTTACTCTATGCCTTAAGTCTTCATCGTTTTCTTTACAAACATTTACCTGGAAAAAAGAAATTAAAAAAAAATACAAAAATATTTTTGAATTATTTCAAAAAGTACAACTAATTTACTAACATCTTGGATTAAATCTTGAAGAGTTTCAGCTCCATTCCTCATCTGTAATTCAAAATAACATTTATTGTATGAAAAAAATCTGAATTAAATTGTAGAATAAAAAATTAAACTTTCATTATTTTGATAATATTATTAGTGTATGTTAATACCTTGTTTAGATCTTCTTCAGTCTCTTCTTCAATATATTGAATATCTTCTGATTCATAAGCATCGTCTTCTTCAAAAACATCTTCTTCACTTGACATACTCACAGGAACAAAATTTATAGGCTCCGGACACTGAATTAAATCCTATAAGAATAACAAATAAGATAAACTCACATATTAATTTAGAATGCTTACTAAGGATTATATTAAACACTTACTTGAGGATTACTTATGTTAGGATCATATTTTATTTATAAAAAGTGTCGGTCATTAACGTATAGTTATAGGTTGCTTTAGAATATCATTATGATGAAGTTTATGTGTAGTACTCATGTTTTGTAAAAGTCTAAGGGCTATTAGTGTAATAATGTATAAGATAGATGATGCCCTAGACTTCATGTATAAATACTCTTGTAAACCTCATTTGAGAGGTTGGTTCTCTTAGTGATTCTCTTAGTCATAACAAGGTTATTATTTCACACACTAGAGTTCCCACTCACTCTCTCTCTCTCTACTTACTTTCTCTCTCTAGATCTAGCCTAGATTCACAAGTGATAAGGTTGTTCTACGGTCCTACAAGTGGTATCAATCGCCTAGGGATAATATAGGTTGTTTTAGGTTTGATTTGGTTGAAAAACTTGGTATAAAAGTGATTTTTGTGATTGAGGTTACTGTTCATCGCCAACTTTTCGAGTTAGGAATTTTTTTTCGAGTTAGGGTGATTTTTAAGCGAGTTTGGCAGTTTTTATCGAGTTAGGATATAAGTTCTACCGAGTTTGGGTACACATTTCTATCGAGTTAGGTTTAAGTTTGGAAATATCGAGTTTGGGTACACATTTCATATCGAGTTAGGATTGTTATTGGCGAGTTAGCCTTTCACCTAATCGTTTATCGAGTTAGGTTCTGTGTGGCAACCTACTAGGGAGAACTCTGCTCAAATTTTATTTACTTACCGAGTTTGACTTGTACTTCCGAGTTTGAAACATTTTTTCAACAACTTTCGAGTTAGCCCAGATTTCTGAATATACCGAGTTAGGGGAATTGCATTACTTACCGAGTTTGTAAGTTTTTTCAAACATACCGAGTTTGAAGGTTTCACATGTTATCGAGTTTGACAATTAACAAATCCTACCGAGTTTGATAATTCTTTCAACATACCGAGTTTACAAACTTTCAAGACATACCGAGTTTGGATTGTTTCACAAGAAATACCGAGTTACAATTCCTTAATTACATACCGAGTTTGAGTTTGATAAGGTTTACCGAGTTTGCCAAAAAAAAAAAAAAAAAAAAAAAAAAAAAAAAAAAAAAAAAAATTGGCGGGAAAATTTGAATAAAATTTATTTTTCACAGAAGATTAAACGTTCAATTTTTACGCGAGATTTAAATTTTGGTATAACGTTGAAAATTTCGGCCGAAAATTCAAATTTTTAGGCCAAAATTCAAAAATTTTCGGTAAAATTTGGCGAAATTTTTTTCAAAACTCAAATTTTTCTGGTAACATTAGAATTGTATTTCTTTGTGATTTTCAAATTTTGAGAAAGAAAATTTTCATACTCAATTTTTGGCGGGAAATTACGTATTCAATAAAATTCAACCGAGAACGTTTTTCATCTTCACCAAACCATCTAATCTACAACAACAACCTTTCTTATCTTTCAAAAGATCCTCAGAACAACGTTTCACTTTGAATTGAATCAATGGCATCTCACCATAACAGTATCACGAGTACTTTGTCCAATGGTTTTGCATCAGTCTTCAATGCATTAAACATCCAACGACACAACAACAATCAGCAAGGATATGCTTCGAGTATACAGATGGGGAATCAGATGCAATATGCAGGGCAGTATCTAGGAAATCAGATGGATCAGATTGTGAATCAGAATGTGCTTAATCAAAATGGGATTGATTGTTTCATGACTTCAATTCAGAAACCGCCATCAGCAACTCACAACAATATCAATGCAATGACGAGGGTTGAAAAGATCCAGTACTTGTTGATGCTAGCCAATAAAGAAGAATCGAGAATACCGTTGACTGCTGATGAACATGAGTTTAGAGCTACAACAAGAGTTAATGACAATTCAGCTGATCTCAATGAAACCTACAACTTTATGGCAAATCAGCAGGCAACAACATCACGCAGTGATTCTGATCTTCCTCCTACTTATGATTCAAATCCATTCCATGAGGTACCAAATTATGGTAACAATGCTACTTCGTTTGCTCATGAGAAGCCACATTCTGTGCCATCTGAACCTAATTATGATACATATGTGGGGGAACAAGTTAATAGCAATGTTAACTATGAAACTCCAGATATGGATCCTAATGGAGTTCAAGTTGCACAAAATGGTGCTAATGATGAGGAAACCCGTGCTTTCTTTGAATCTTTATTAAATAATTGTCGCATTGAAATCGAGAAAGTGAAAAAGGTCAATCGCGATGTTAAAACTGCGAATGTTAAATTGACCGTTGAGCTTGAGAGTTACAAGAAACACGTTAAAGCTTTTGAGTTTCATAACGAAAGATTGTCTGAATTAGAAACTGGTTATCAAAATTCCGTTTCAAGGGAAAAACAATTACAACTCAAGTTTGATACACTTGATGTTAATTCTTTCAAGAAGATAAAAGCTTTAAACGCGGAAATTTCTGATTTACAAAACCAACTTTCTAAACAAAAAACAGCTTATACCAATCTTGAAAAAGAAAGGGATGAGTTGAAAAAGGACTTTGCAAAGAAAGAAGACAAACTTTTGGCCGAAATCGTAGAGTCAGAACACATGATTGCACATTTAGAAGAATTAGTGGTTAAGTCGGGTCAGTCAAGTCAAACAATGAAAATGATTTCAAATCAAACTAATCCGATTTACCATACGAAGCATAAAGTGGCTCTTGGTAACAACACCCCCAGTAATCTCAAGAAAGCTCAGCATGAACAGAATGTTTTGTATAATGGTAATGTGATTTACACCAAACATGATCCTCCCGTCGTTCGGGATTCTGTGCAAACGATAGAACATGTCGAAGAGAGCATAAATAAAATGAAGCAAAAGGATTTGAAACCCATTGATTACAACAAATTGAACAAACTTTCGGGAATTACTTTTGTTCCACAAAAAGAACCTTCTGTGTTTTCCATAAAACATCCATTCGCGAAATTCTTTTCTAAAAAGACAGTTGTTTCTAAATCTCTTTCAAAAATAGAACAAATGTCCTCTAACAACACTTTTAACACAAGTGAGGCTAGAGACATTCTAGATGACGTTAAAAAGAGAATTCAAGAACTTCAAAATATTGTTGAATCTAAAACTTCAATCAATATTAACAACTGGCATTCTAGTTTTCATATCGAACAGAAAAAGGTGTTTGAAAACGAAATTACTATCCCACTAAATAACATCAGTGCGAGGGTAATCCATTTTGAACGAGCTTTCTTAAAAGAAATGGCCGACTTTGTCAAGGACCACAAATCCCTGGTAAACGAAGCTAATGATACTCGTGAAAACATGAATGTTTTGGAAAGGTTAAATGATTCTCTCTTTGAAGCTGTTATGACTACTGATATCATGTCCATCATTTTACAAACATATTCTGTTCAAGACGATGAAAGACTGAGAGCTGAGACCTCCGCAATTGTTTCAAAATATGAAAATGCTCTTATAAAGCTTGAAAAAGAAAATGTGTCATGTTTTAAACAACTTGATCGAAAAAAAGAAGAATGCAAGTATGACAAATTGTCGTATGAGCGTGCCTTCAAGAACATGAAAGAACAAAATGATCTTTTGAGGGCTCAGCTTGAAAATCAAAAAGGGAAGGGTGAGGAAACTAAGTTTGCAAAACCATCGACTTCGGAGAAACCAAATGTTTCAAACACGGTTCAAAAACCAAAAATGTCAATTTCACGGTTTGCTCCAAAAGTCGATGAGAAAAAGGATTTGTCAAAACCAGTCACTCCACCACCCTTGCCCAAGGAAAAGGTAATGGAAAAGATTGTTGAAAAACAAAAATTGTTTGTTGAAAGAAACAAAAATGTGATTTCACCTGGCTCTTCTAGGAATAGTACACCAAATGTGACCACAAAATCTGTAAAGGAATCTGTTGGTTCTAATGACATGGTCCAAAATCACCATCTAGAAGAAGCTAGAAAAAAGGCACAACGTCGAAAAGACGGAATTTTAGGCTCAAAACCTAGTGTGATGAATTCTACAAGATTCCAAAGCACTGCTAGTAGTAGTAAACCATTACCTAGGAACAATCAACAAAATACTAGGGATTGGCTTGCATCTAAGAGTAGTGGCACAAAAGAGAATGCTAGGAATGTAGAATGCAACACAAAGAATTCCAAAGTCTCATCGAACAACAAACAATTTCCAAAAGACTGTAGTGACAAAATTAAAATTGCTGTGTTAAACAAGAATGTTGAATTTGTCTGTCCTACATGTCAAAAATGTGTTTTTTCAGCTAATCACGATGCATGTATTGCACAATTTCTCAAGAAAGGAAAGTCAAGTGTCAGGACATAATCCACTAAGACACCAAATCGAAACAAACTCGTTGATAAGAAGCAAGAGGTCAATAAACCTAATAGGTGGATATCTAAAGAATGTAGTTTTTCCAAGACTGAGACTTCCGCTGCATTTGATAAGAAAACTACATCTAGATCTTACCTTAGGTGGATTCCTACCGGGAAAGTTTTTAAAAATGTTGGTCTTAGATGGATTCCCACAGGAAAATTTTTTGATAGTTGCACCAAGACAAATAATAGTGATAATCATCAGGATAAGAAAGTAGAAACCATTACAATTGTTGATAGTCAACACCCGCAGAGTGATGATTCATGTACTTCTAACACTGTTATTTGTGAAACCTCTTCGTCTTTGGTTGCAGGTGCTTCAACTATCTCAGAACCCAGTTCTTCAGAGGGTTCAAATTCTGTAAATTCTATAAAATCATTCTTTCAATCTTCTATTTTTGATTTTCCATTTCTTTTATAAAAACAAAAACAAAATACAAAAATATAAAATTTCAAAAAATTCAAAAATAATATAAAATCAAAAAATCCAAAAATATTCTTCTCACGACATGTCTCTCGTATAAATCAATATTCTGTACGTGTCTAGAAATGTCTTTCAACAATGACACGGACATTTACAGATGCTTGAACGGGAGTTCTTTTAAAATGTTTTTCTAAAACATGTCGTTTCTCAAAAGTTTCTTCACAATGGCTTGTAAGTACTTCAGCTTACAACCCGTGCTTCAAAGTGAAATCTTTTCAAAACTTAAGTCCGGGTATAACAACTCGAAAAGATTTCAAATAAGGACTTAATCGAATGACTTCTTAGTACTTCAGCTAAGGACTCGTTCTTCAAAGAAAGGAAAGTGCTTAAACCAAGACAAAGGTTTTCAATAATTTTTGAGCACTTATCCTAAAAACATCAAAATGACTTGTGTACACCTTACAGTGCACAACTCAAGTTTTTCAAAGAAAGGAAAGTGCTACGCAAAAATGATTTTCATCAACAAAGTGCACTTTTCCTAAAAATGGACACTGTTGTACGCCTCAGTGCGACATTCCTATTCAAACAAAGAGAAGTCTTTGTTTTTCAAAAACCTTGATGCAAAATTCAACAAATCTGAAACTTCTTTCTCTTTCAGAATATGCTTCGAGAAGACTCTTTCCCTCTAAACTTTAAAAAGTTTAACATTTCTCAAAAACATATGCGAGTTTTGAGGGGGAGTATTTCATAAAAACAAATTGTTCCGAATTCATGCAAAATGAAATCTGTCTTTCTCTCCAAAAAGCTTTTTCTTAATCAGTTGATATCAAAAATATCACGATATGCTATTTTTGAGGGGGAGAAGACATGATTAAAATGTGATCAAAGATGTTTAAAGATTGTGACTGAATCTCAAAAGAGCTCGACTCAGAAAGTACCAATGAATTGACGAAACTTAATATGTCAGTAATCGAAAAGACTTGTCCTGGACGGGTAATAATTTCAAGCTAGTCCAACTAGTGATGTAAGCGTGTCTCGAATAGGACTTGTCTGAGTAGAATGTACCGTATCGAGAGACTCTCTTTGGACTTGACCAGGACGGGTAATAATTTCAAGCTAGTCTAACTAGTGATGTAAGCGTGTCTCGAATCGGTCATGTTCACTGAAAGTGGATCAATTCAAAAAGTTCAAACTCCTCACGCATGTGCAAATTTCTTAAAAAATTCATGAGCACATGTGAAGGGGGAGTCCTTCAAAAGAAACAAAAACTCTCAAAGTGTCAACAAAATTGTGTTTATATTCATAAACACTTTGAGAGATTTTCATCAATGGTTTCATGGCAATTATAGGATAGTCATGGAGTTATAAGGTGACTAAGGTTAGGGAAAATCGTCCTATGATACGCCAGAGCCGGAGGGATCTACCCAAGGACAATTCCAATAGATTAGAATTAGAAGTCCTTAGGTATGATTGAAAAAAAGGAGAAAATGAGAAAGGAGAAAGAAGGGGTTGAAGAATTAAAAGGAAAGTTATGAAAAAGGGTGAAAAGAAATAGCCCTCCATATGTTCAACCTTAGGGCAGACACCGGGTTCTATTCATATGCTACTGGTTGTTACTAAGGTGACACCGGTATTGAAGATAAAGACGTCATGGACCCAGTGACGCACTGCACTAAACCTTCTAGCCACTCAAGTTCTCTTAAAAGAGCTTGTTTCATTCTCACGGGGAACCGGTGTAATCTATCGACTTGTCTCTTAGAGATGATTGATATTGAAGCAGGAGACCTCTCCCTAATCTCCGCATAGGAAACCTAATGTGCACTTATCGAGTCTAGAGCCCCGAGATTCATTAAAAGATCTCATAGGAACACATGATATTTCTACACTGGTTGTTCATCATTAAGGACACCAGATGTAAACCTAAGAGTCCTTCGCAGATCTTAGCAATCTGCCGAGAACGTTTATGAGAGAATTTACAAATGTATTTCTTAATGATTGAACGGAAATTCCTGCCAGGGTCAACATCAAGCAGCCCTGACAGCAGGTCACTTCGGTAATTCTTTATGGGTTACGCTTAGTGTTCGCGGAGGTTTCAAATGGTCTACAGTCGTGGAGTGATCCCCAGCGACTCACCCAGTCATTGAGCTACTTAGTAGGTCTCGTAAGCTCTTTCGAGAGTATCTGATATGGGAACGGCCATGGTAAGGGTTAGAAGGAGTCTTCACACTATGCTGTTGACGATCTCTAATTCCTTATCTGTAAGTATCGGTTGTTTATTGCTAACTGTTTACCTGCAGCTATACATCATCTCCATGGCGAAAGATTCCACATGCTCATACATGCATCACAAAGTCAAAGGAAAGTTCTCACTAAGATCAAAGGATAGCAACAGTCAAAGAAAGATTCTACGTCAAAAAGAAGAATCTACAAAGTAAAGTGACAAAGATCAAAGTGAAAGAACGGAAACAACAAATGCATGTATCACAAAGACTTAAGACGTATGAGCATGTTGGAATGGCAGACAACCACCACAAACACAGAAGTGACGAAAGGCAGATGACATCATTGGATCACTTCAACAACAATGAAGCATGATGAACTGGAACTATGATTCATCTAGTGATTCTTAAAGACGTCAAGAGCTATGAATGATAAAGTTTAAAGACAAAGATGATGACGTCGCGCAACCTTCAATGACCAACACTTAGGGGGAGATTGTTAGGATCATATTTTATTTATAAAAAGTGTCGGTCATTAACGTATAGTTATAGGTTGCTTTAGAATATCATTATGATGAAGTTTATGTGTAGTACTCATGTTTTGTAAAAGTCTAAGGGCTATTAGTGTAATAATGTATAAGATAGATGATGCCCTAGACTTCATGTATAAATACTCTTGTAAACCTCATTTGAGAGGTTGGTTCTCTTAGTGATTCTCTTAGTCATAACAAGGTTATTATTTCACACACTAGAGTTCCCACTCACTCTCTCTCTCTACTTACTTTCTCTCTCTAGATCTAGCCTAGATTCACAAGTGATAAGGTTGTTCTACGGTCCTACAACTTAATTCATTTAATGCTGCTGCTGCTGCAAGCATTAGCTGAATATATAGGTATAAAATTCTTATTTAGAAAAAGTTTAAACATTGTAATTAAAATTTAATACTATGTGACACAATAATTAAATACCGTTTTATTTTGGTCTTGAGGAGATTCGGCAAAATTGTTTAGATCTGCAAGCTCATCATCTATCATGTCGTTCCCATCTGTCAGATAAAGTAACTTGACATTATTCCAATCTCTTTCTGAACTTTGGTGTTTCTAAAAATTTAAAACCACGTCTGGAAAATATATTAAAAAAAAATAATAATAATAGAAAAAAAATAAAAAAAAAATTACCAATCAGAAAAAACATAATTACCTCCGAATTATTGATTTTATAATTCATTGCATCTCTCATGACCTTGTAAAACTCTGGATGTTTAGACAGAGTTTTTTTTTGAAAATGTAACGCTCTCGAAACTCTTTCTTTGAATGGTGCTTTTTGTTCGGTAACACAAAGCTTATAAAACACAACCATATCGAGTAGCCGCAGATTAGTCACATGAGAAGAAGACTGAAAACTCGGTTTTCCATCTTTTGTCAAGAAACAAAGACCTTCAGTTGGTTCTTTGCAATACTTAAGATTTTCAAAAATGACTCCATCTGGCACTTGCTCATCTCCATGTAATACCTCTTTGCAAATCTTAAAAAAAAACTTTTGGTTTTCTGGGTCTTTGAATGACATTAAACTGATATAACTCTGGTATGCTTCATCCACTGAGATCTCGTTCATTATTTTGGGTTTTGTTAACAGTTTTTTAACTGCATTAATGGCCTTCCTCTTCATTTCGGCATTTAAACTTCTGCATTTATGAATACAAAGCATAAACTCTTTCCATTCTTCAAATCCTAAGTTTTGAAGTTCATGAGGTAAAAGTTTATGCTTCGTTCCGTCATCTAGTGTTACTAAGAATGATGTTTGTATCTGATCAACTTCTTCACAATCAACACTGCAGATTTTTTTATAAGCATACTTCCTTCGATACTTGCATTCCTTCAAATAATGACCCATTTTCTTTATTTCTGATAAAAGCATGTTATTGTACAATTCATCCTTTTGTCTTTCTTTTATTTCAGAAACAGGAAGATTATATTTCAAAGAATCTTCTTCATAAATTCTGCTTTTTTTGGCTTCTATACCTTCTTCTTCAAACTCATCTGGGTATTCTGAAATCCAATCTTCCGCAGACTCAAACATCTTTCGTTGGTGTTTGTTGATTTCATGAAGAAAGATCTTAGTTATGTATCTATTCCTCAAAACATCCATCTGAATTCGATGACGTGGATCTTCTTCATCAAAAATTCCAATATCCCAGTTTTCATCTTCAAACTCATAAAGCTCCATATGAAGCATGGCATATAAACCACAGTTAATCTTGTCTTTCTTTGTTCTCCATTTAAAATTAAGCACTTTTGCTTCACTTTGAAGAAACCAATTTTCTGGAATTGGATAATTACGCTTGAGCAAGAAGTCACAAAACAGACATTGCTGTTCACAAAAAATTACATTAATAGGCTATAACATGATTGTTAAAAAGATATATATTATTCAAAAAATATCAAAAGATATACATAAAAAACAAAAAAACTTACCACAAAATCAAAAACTTTTTGGTATTTTCCTTCATATGGAGCACCTGATTCAAGGTTGTCCAAAATGACAGCAAAACCAGCCCTTATGTTGAAAATTATAACGTAAAAATGTTCGTACGCAAGTATTGGAAAGAACACCTATTTGATAAATATCAAGTTAGTGAAATTATGAATAGTAAAGTAATAAAATTCGGATAGAGTAGTAAATTTACCAATTCTATATATTTCAAACTAATTTCTTGTCCAAAAGCATCAAACTGATCTTTTATAGAATTAAAAAACTCTGTTTCTTTTTGGGCACGATCTTTTTCATATTCATCCATGTCTTTTGGCTGTTAAAAAAGATATATATGTATGTATATATATATATAAGTACATAAATAATAAGAAAAAATAGAATAAAAATAAAAAATAACACATATATAGATATATTAAATTATTAAAATAAATTGAAGTTTAACTTACAATAACTATAGTTTTGAAGAAATATCTAATCGCTGAGCTATCCTCCTGTGTTAATCTTTCTTCAAAATTTAGAATATTCACAAAGTTATCTATAATTTCAAGCTCAATATATTTTTCAGAGGCAAGTGATTGGATATGAACATTGAGAATAGGTTTGTCTTCTCCAAATTGGAATATCTTCTCCCTAATAAGTAAAAAATGTAAAAGTATGATTAACAAAACAAAAATTGAAAATGATAAATAATTCAGGTTAATAGCAAAAAGTTATGATATCTTACATAACATTTTCTTCAGCAGCTTTTTGAAGAATGATTTTTGGAAATAAACACTCAGCTTGTGATTCATATTCTGCTTTTGTATCCACTCGCTTGTTCATATATGGAGATTCAAAATGAATGGATGTTTTCGCTTTCCTTTTTAGCATCTTTTCTTTTTGATCCTTGACGAAATCATCTTTGTTTGAATGCTGGAAAGAATTTAAACAGAAATTATAAAGAATTTAACATGAATCTTATTCCATAATTATAAAAATAAATATATGATTCAAACCTGGATCTCTGTAACATTTTCTTCTTTAACACATTCTGCAGTTTCAGATTCATCTTCAGTTAAAACTTTCTCATTTATCTGATTCAAACCCTGAAAAAGACATAAACATAAGAAAATGAAAAAGTTTTATGATACGTGGGAATCGCACCAGGCTTTACCTCTCAAGGGATCTTGAGAAGCTTACAACCCCCACTATGCAGTGTACCTGATCGTTGTAGTATAGTATAGTGACAAGTACCGGGGGATTGATCGTTTAGCTTAGGAATAGTGTCGCTAGGATTAGAAAACCTAAATACTAGTTCTAAAGGTGAGGGATGATTATTTTTGTATTTTATATTTTTTTGAAAGCAAGTAAAAATCTCGGGTTTGAAGGATTTGGGCGGAATTAGTTGCTAATCAACTAACCCAATACTAAAGATGCAATCAAAATAAAATACTAGAAATGAAAATAAAGGAAATTATACTAAAGTTGTGAGCAATAAGTGGAGAAAGTGTGTTTACTTAGATTTCACTACTCCCTAGACAACTTTTACACATTAATTACTTGTTATAATTGCATGGATGACGGATCGTATTCCTTAATACCATTCATGAGGTGACACACTTAACTCCCCAATTCTATGAGCTCTTATCTCCTCCTATACCATGCCCAGCACAACCATTAGAGCTGGCATATCGTGTCTGACACGACACGATAAGACACGAACACGATAAGACACGAACACGAATGACCTGAACACGAACACGACACGATAAAAATTCGTGTCAGTTTTCTCGAACACGAACACGACACGAAAATTAACATGTTACACGATAAGGAACCTGTTAAGGGACCTGTTAACAAAAATACATAACGAAACAAAACGAGTTCACAATTTAACAAGAGTTCCTAATAATATTTTTAACTAATACATAACGAAACAAAAAGTCCTTAATAAATCCTTATAACTAATACATAACGAAACAAAAGTAAACAATTATAATGTCTTCACTCTTCACCCGTATGCGAAACCCATGTCCTCGAGCATATTACCGGTGCACCATGGCTGATTGGCTGCTAATTGTCCTGTTAAATAAAAGCGCAGTCATAAGTATAATTGTTTTGTAATCCAACAATATACCACAGCGCATGTATTAAGCTAAATGGAACAAGGGCTGATTGGCTGCATGAATCTATATCAAACCCTTAAGAAATGAAACTATCTCATGAACATCAACTTAACAACCTAAATGGAACAAGGGCTGATTAGAAACTTCAAGAGACAACTAACTTGGAATTGCAGCAGACCACGGAAAGAAATTGCAGCAGACCAATGAAGTTTCCTTTATACTTGTTGAAATTGATTGTCTAAATGATGGACAAACTACTTTGCAATTTTGTAATAGAAGTTCATAGGACGTGGAGAAAAGACTCGACTTAATTTTAAAAGTCCATAAACACATATACCATATAAGTAAATTATTATACCAACTATCAGCCAACTAATGACCCAGCTAACTACTCATAGCTTACACATGGCAAATTTCTCAATGTTTCAATAAAGTCAATGAACTATCAGTCCAAATCACTTGCAAACTTAATCAAATACTTGTAAAATCTAAACGAGAAAGAGTATGTGACATCCTTTTCTAGTTATGTACACAATATCTGGTAATGTGGGACATCCGGAACAAAAATGAACCACTTATCGTTCCTAAACTGTAAAGCCGACACAACAAATTTGATACCAACTTCTGTATTGTACTATTGTTTACCAGTTTTAGTAATCAGCCTACTTTCTATGTTTTAGTCATAATAAGCTCACACGCTAAAAAAATGATCTTACCGAATATAAGCCAATACGCTAATAGTCATTTTGATCCAGATATTAATAATATGCTAGTATTCTTGTCTTAAGAATTGATAAGATAAAAGTCAAATTTCAACTAAGAAAAAGACCACAGAATCAAATATATTTCGTAAGCCCATTTTTTCTAGCTTAGTTTTCAGCCTATGAGGCTATGATCTTATTTCCTATCTTTAAACCATACTAATAAGCTCATAAGTCACACAAAAAAAGCACAGTTATGAAATATAAGCCAGAGTCAATAAGCTCATAAGTCACACAAAAATAAGGTTAACATAAATACGCTAATAGTAATATGCTAGTAGTATTTCTGTCATAGAAATTCATACCATAAACTCAAATAACAACTTAGAAAAATACCCTATAATCAAATTTACCAAACTCTATAAAACCCGATTCGAATTCGACACTAAATCAACTTCATTTTCTCACAGGCATTTTAACAAACACCTACTGTACACATTTCAAATTATATAAAAAAAAGAAGGTAAAGAGTAAGAGATGGGGTACTTGGGTACAGATAAGCGATGCCTAGCTTCAAGTGGACTAGGAGATGCACCACCAGGTCCTCTCATTTCTCAATCAATTCAATCTTTCATATATGATGATCTGCAAAAGATTTAAATAATTTGATTGATATTGGGATCTTGAGTTTTGAGTTGAATAATGGAATTACTAGTACAATTTAATGTTGAGCAGCTGTTGTTCATGGTGAGTATTTATGTGATTTGTTGGTAATTATCCAGGCTGAGATGAGGGAGGAATGGAGGCTGAGAATCCTGAGATGAGATGAGTGAGTGGCTGAGTGGCGAGTGCTATGGAAAGTTAGGGTTTTTTAGAACATATATATATTAACGTGTCTTAACAGGTCCGGACCTGTTAAGACACGAAACCTGTTAATATTATTCGTGTCTTAACAGGTCCGAACCTGTTAAGACACGAAACCTGTTAAGGGGTGACACGAAACCTGTTAAGAACAGGTCGTGTCGTGTCGTGTTAACAGGTCCGTGTCAGAAATTGCCAGCTCTAACAACCATAGGGATTATAAACAGTGGCTCATGCATTAAATACAACCAATAAAGACCTAGTGCGCGTCGGTTCATGTCTCTTAAGACGTTCAAGCATGTTACCAATTGGAGATCTGCCAGTTTTCTTAATCCTAACATATAAATCATTCATCCAAGACAAGTATAAACAAGTAATCAACACATAATTAACATCTAGGTTTCATTAGATCCAAGCAAACACAAGATAGATCTAGCCTAGCATGATGGAATTAAGACAAGAACAAGATATAGACAACCAACACATAGACATATTGATTGAATTAAAAGAACACTTATCTCAATTACACATGAAAGGTATCAAGGGCTTGGAACCCTTGAAAAACCTGTAAAATTCGCACCAAGTTCGTACTTAGGGTTTCTCCAAAACTTCTCTCTTTTTAATGTGAAAATTAGAAAACTATATATAGGAAAAGGGGTCTGACGGCGTCAAGACTAAACTTGTGACGCCGTCACCTCGCCGCCAAAACTCTTCTCGGACTGCCTTGATCTACATTTGACGCCGTCATGTGATAATCATTTCCAGGCCGTCATGACTTTTACTCTTGACGCCCTTTCTTGTGACGCCGTCAAATCTATACTGGGTCGTCATGAAATTTTGCTCTTGACGCCGTCAGGAAGTTACTCTTGACGCCGTCACCTACTGTTCCCAGCAAGGAAAATTAGGACTTTGGTGTTTTCTTCACTTTTATGCTCCAAAAACGTCCGAATTGCTTCTTTTTCCAGATTTCACTCCCAAAGTACCTAAAATCACAAAAGGAACGATTTAGGGCAATATTTGATCAAATAAATTCAATTTCGGGCTTAAATGACCCCCTAAAAGTGGTTCATTTTTCGCCTCATCATATACCCTTACACTTGAGATTTTCTTGTCCTCAAGCAAATGCGCTTTTATTCTACTCAAAAGACAAGTTAGGGGTCATTTAACACTAATATAAAAGTAATTACAACAAATAATCGTCCCACTAAAGACCAATAGACAAGCACGGAGGTCATACACTAGCACCTCACAAATAGTGTTTAGATACTCACATATCTCGGGTGTAATAAAGTATAAATTACAATATGGAAACGGAATATATCTCTCACTACCTGTCATAGCAAAATAGATTACCATAGGCTTGGGAAAGGATCAAACCTCCACCACATGGCGTAAGCACCTAGGATAAACTATCAAAGAGGTCTTTTAAAAGGTTGTAACGTTAGGTGTAGGGATATGAAATACACGGTTTTGTTGGATAAAGGAAGTTTTACTGGTGGCGAGTTAACAATCTTGGTTAATTACATGTACAATATGGCGTTGCTAAGCCAAGACTAGACTCGACTTAAGCTAATAAATGAAAAATAACAAAAATATAAAATAAACATAGAATAAAAAGGGATGGTAGTCCGTATGTTTTTTCTCTCTTTTCCTTTTTCTATATTTTTTTTTCTTTTTTTCTTGATTTTTCGATTTTTTTTTCATACACTCTTACCCTACCATCCAAAATAATACATCATAGGGAATGAACATTTCCCTTACACTTGAATTTTTACATACTTTACAATAAACCAATCTAGTGACTCGAATTAGGAAAATCAAAACACTTGGAGCACTTTTAAGATTAACGCACATATGGGGGTAATATATGATGTTCTTCCCCATTACTCCATAAAACAAGTATTTTTACCCATGAGTCCCAATCGTCCCAAAACAATATGTACAAAGATATGACTCGACTTAGCAACCATGTAATCAATTAGATAGTTAACTTAGGGTTTAACAAATAACAATAATGCACTAAAAATGAGCGCATACACGGAAGGCTAAGGCGATTTGGTTGTACATTTAAGTGGGGTGTAACAAATTCTTCCTTTAAGTAAAATGCTTAAAGTTAGAAACAAAAAGATAGGCTCGGAGGGGTGTACTAGGGGTTTCGTGTACTAAAAATGAGTACAACGCTAAGGGTGTGGGAAAAATTAGTTGACTTAACTAGCCAAGTAATATGACTTAAATGGTCAAGTAATTATGATACAGGTTTAACACAAGGGTGATCCTAATGCCTCTTATCATGTAGTAAATCCTACTACACGAATGTAGTCTCACTAGCGGTCTCGGGATGCATCACTAACGCAAGTTCTAGAATCTAAATACTACCGGTACACTCATAAGCACTAATAGTAAATGCTTTTCCTATCAAATCTAAAGGGAACCTCACATATTTGGGTGGAAAATTTTTCTGAAAGTACGGTTATGTGCTAGTCATACAATCTCCTATCCATGAGACGCTTGCTATGGCTAAAGTTTCACTCCTAAATGTTGTAAAAAAATTTAAATTTGGCGCTAAAATTGCACTAACAAGTATTTCTCATAGTTTTATTGCACATCTACTATTAGACAAAACAAAATCAAGCGAAAGTGCGTATGTAAGGTATCATCTTTTTACCCTCCCCTTACACTTAAGATGAACATTGTCCCCAATGTTCAAGTAAAGAATGTAAAAGTGAAAAAGTAAAGAGAATGAAATCAAATACTCCCCTGATTCGCTCGGTATGGATAATGAGGTGGCCAGGTTAAATCTTCTTCCAAGAAAATGAACAATCAAAGCTTCCCTTCCAGAATATAAATCATCTTCTTGTCATACATAACCTGTAAATCCTGAGAAAACAGACAAAACAACCTCGCGTAAAATCGGCGGCATCCTATATAAGTTACTAAATCCTAGAAAACAAGATAAGATATAATGCTTGTGGAATGAAGTTTGCAGATCTCCTTGAGATTATAAAACTTAATAATTCACAAAAACCATAAAACTCCGTTAGAAAAGCAAAAGTGCTAAAATTTCCAGATTTTTACACTTGACGCCGTCAGAAGTGACCTGCAGAAATTCTTATGTTAAGTTTCCGGAAAATTTCTGGAAAAACTTGGTCCTACTTCCTGGAAAATCCTGCAAAACTTCATTATGACTCAATACAAGCATTTGACTCTAACAAATACGAATATACATGTTCATTTAATATTGTGGAGAATCATGATCGGTTTGTTTCTTGAAAACATATTTAGGGTTTCCCCTTACACTTATCTTTTGCAAAAATACCTTTAGGTGGAGTTAAGACTAGGCCAAAACAACAAAGTAAAGTATTTCCACTATTTAGTTTAGAAACATGATTTATCAATAATAAAAATAAAGCATGCATACGGAAGCAAATAACAAACAAACAAATAAACAAACAAAGCATGGGTTGCTTCCCAAGAAGCGCTTGTTTTTGTTCGAGTCACGAGCCTGACTCTTCCCTTATTTAACAAAGATAGGGGAGGTTTTCCCTACACTTAGGATTAAGTGCAGGTGGAAGTAGCGATACACACCCTTAGGGTGTAAATATGCCTCGTGAGAAAAGAGTGGTGGATGAATTATATGCTCAAAGGGGTGTGCTCCTATCATCATAACTTTACCTAATTCAATCGGGTTAATGGGTGGATTAAGATTTTCTCCTAGAAAGGGATCATTTTCAATCAACTTTAAGAGACTCCTAGTTGGGAATCCATCTTGACCTAATAAACCCGGTTTAAACCCATAATGTTTCTTGTGATCAATCATAAATGGGTGATGTAAGCATGTAAGGTCATTTTCCACTCCTATATTGGCTTCCTCTCTACAAGTATTCAAACCTATATCCTCTAGTTGTGTTTGATCCAAGGGTTCTACCTCTATTGGGGTTCCTAAAGTCTCTTCTACTTCATCCGAATAAGTCACGGGCGGTGTATATGCCTCAAATGATGGTAGGACTTGTGGGGTACTTGGTGGGTTTAAATTTTCAACTCTATCCTCCATCTTATCAGGATTACCAATGTGCTCAGCTTGTATTGTGGTGAAATCAAACCACCCCGTGTGCCCAGTTATCTCATCTATAGGTTTATCCTCAAACAATCTTCTTGCTTGTTCCCTTAAACTTGCTATCAATTGATCCGTAACAACGTTTGTTGGGTTGTCCATTTTTTTGGCGAGTATGGCACAATTCTCTATGGCTTCCCATGCTTCATCGGCACTTAATCCCCAAAGGTCCCCATCTGCGGTATGGTCAATGTCCATTTTGGTACAGTGGTCGACACGATGGTAAAATATTTCAATTTGGGACCACAGATCGAAATTATGATGAGGGACTTTTCGAAGTAAATATTTAAAACTTGCCCATGCATCATAGATAGGTTCATCCTCATGTTGTTTAAACATCAAGATGTCATTTGGAGTGGGTGAATTTCGTGGTTGGTAGTATGGTGGATTCGCGTTCTCCATAATGGCTAATGGAATAGTCAATGGAAAGGTTTTTACAAACAAAAACACAAAGAAAAGATAGACTAAAGAAAACCTAAAAATAAAAATAAAATCTTATTAGAAAGGAATCTAGCAAGTAGACCTAATAAAAAGAGATTCTAACCTAGAAAATAACTATTCCTCGGGCTGCGGCGCCAAAAACTTGATACGTGGGAATCGCACCAGGCTTTACCTCTCAAGGGATCTTGAGAAGCTTACAACCCCCACCAGGCAGTGTACCTGATCGTTGTAGTATAGTATAGTGACAAGTACCGGGGGATTGATCGTTCAGCTTAGGAATAGTGTCGCTAGGATTAGAAAACCTAAATACTAGTTCTAAAGGTGAGGGATGATTATTTTTGTATTTTATATTTTTTTGAAAGCAAGTAAAAATCTCGGGTTTGAAGGATTTGGGCGGAATTAGTTGCTAATCAACTAACCCAATACTAAAGATGCAATCAAAATAAAATACTAGAAATTAAAATAAAGGAAATTATACTAAAGTTGTGAGCAATAAGTGGAGAAAGTGTGTTTACTTAGATTTCACTACTTTTACACGTTAATTACTTGTTATAATTGCATGGATGACGGATCGTATTCCTTAATACCATTCATGGGGTGACACACTTAACTCCCCAAGTCTATGAGCTATCCTCCTATACCATGCCCAGCACAACCATAGGGATTATAAACAGTGGCTCATGCATTAAATACAACCAATAAAGACCTAGTGCGCGTCGGTTCATGTTTCTTAAGACGTTCAAGCATGTTACCAATTGGAGATCTGCCAGTTTTCTTAAGCCTAACATATAAATCATTCATCCAAGACAAGTATAAACAAGTAATCAACACATAATTAACATCTAGGTTTCATTAGATCCAAGCAAACACAAGATAGATCTAGCCTAGCATGATGGAATTAAGACAAGAACAAGATATAGACAACCAACACATAGACATATTGATTGAATTAAAAGAACACTTATCTCAATTACACATGAAAGGTATCAAGGGCTTGGAACCCTTGAAAAACCTGTAAAATTCGCACCAAGTTCGTACTTAGGGTTTCTCCAAAACTTCTCTCTTTTTAATGTGAAAATTAGAAAACTATATATAGGAAAAGGGGTCTGACGGCGTCAAGACTAAACTTGTGACGCCGTCACCTCGCCGCCAAAACTCTTCTCGGACTGCCTTGATCTACATTTGACGCCGTCATGTGATAATCAGTTCCAGGCCGTCATGACTTTTACTCTTGACGCCCTTTCTTGTGACGCCGTCAAATCTGTACTGGGTCGTCATGAAATTTTGCTCTTGACGCCGTCAGGAAGTTACTCTTGACGCCGTCACCTACTGTTCCCAGCAAGGAAAATTAGGACTTTGGCGTTTTCTTCACTTTTATGCTCCAAAAACGTCCGAATTGCTTCTTTTTCCAGATTTCACTCCCAAAGTACCTAAAATCACAAAAGGAACGATTTAGGGCAATATTTGATCAAATAAATTCAATTCCGGGCTTAAATGACCCCCTAAAAGTGGTTCATTTTTCACCTCATCATTTTATTTAATTTCGCATAATGTATAAGTAGGAATACAAAAAATATACCTCAGAAATATTTTCATCTTCATTTGAATAGGTTTCTTCTACTTCATTAACAGGAGAAAAATCTTTATGCTCAAACAGATACTGATATTCACAATCATTACTGATAGGTAACTGATTGTGAAAATTAACATCTTTAAATGAACAATTATCCTTTGATAGATTCCTGTCCTTAACTTCTTCACAACCAGATGATCCGGTATTATACATTGTTTCAGCAGAATCTACAGCAGCCAAATGAGTAACGCTAACAGAAGCAGGAAGAGATTTTACATAAGTTTCATCCTCAAGTTTCTTCTCAGATACTTCATCTTGCATATTTGAGATATGATTGCCGTCTTCATTTACTTGAATCTTTTCAAAGCCAGTGATTGCAGAAACTGTAGATAATTCTTCCAGAATGTTGACATTACTTTCTCTGGGATGATCTTCATCAATTTGCATATCAGACCTTTCAATAGACTGAGATTGTATTATCACATCATCAACTTTGTTACATTCTTTATCTGCAGTATCAGAAATAATGTCACAGTCTACATTTTCTTGAATTGCAACACACGAACCATCTTGACAGACTGCAGATTCATTTAGACCTTGTTCAATTGCACATTCCATTGTCAATTTATTGACATCTGGTTCATCCACAACTTCCTTTGCAGTTTCATTTCCTCCTTGTACATCATCAACTTCCTTTGTGGGTTCATCACCTACTTTTTCCTCATCAACTTTGTTACATTCTTTATCTACAGTATTAGAGATAATGTCACAGTCTTCATTTTCTTGAATTGCAACACGCGAACCATCTTGACAGACTGCAGATTCATTTTGACCTTGTTCAATCGCACATTCCATTGTCATCTCATTGTCATCTGGTTCATCCACAACTTCCTTTGCAGTTTCATTTCCTCCTTGTACATCATCAACTTCCTTTGTGGGTTCATCACCTACTTTTTACTCATCAACTTTGTTACATTCTTTATCTGCAGAATCAGAGATAATGTCACAGTCTTCATTTTCTTGAATTGCAACACGCGAACCATCTTGACAGACTGCAGATTCATTTCGACCTTGTTCAATCACACATTCCATTATCAATTCATTGACATCTGGTTCATCCACAACTTCCTTTGCTGTTTCATTTCCTCCTTGTACATCATCAACTTCCTTTGTGGGTTCATCACCTACTTTTTCCTTATCCGCATGTTTAAGTTTCTCATGAGACATCTCTTCAAGCTTTTCAAAAGAAGTAGCTACAGTTTGTAGTGGGGCATTTTCGGTGTTCTGAATCTTGTTTGATTCACTCTGCAAAATTATAAAAACACACAAAAAATGCACATAAAACATAAAAAGAAACAAACATAGAACAATACATTCAACGATTTTTGTATTACAAACCTGCAGAATAATTTTGACTACATTTTCTTCAACAGGTATATCTTGAGAGGGTTTAGATTCAACAATTTGAAGAATTTCTGCGTCATTCAATGTAGAATCTATTTGCTCAAACTGCAAATGCATAAATCACTGATAAATGAGCAAAAAAATATTATACCAATAATAAATACAGTAGAAAGATACAAAAATGAAAAAACAAATAAAACATTTAAAACCTTATTTTCAACAGAAATATTGTTTTTGGGAATCAAATTGTCTGTAGTATCCAAATCAGCATTTTCTGAACCACTGCATTCAGTTGCTATATCTTTGTTCTCGTTTACTTCATCTACAACTTCGTTTGTAAGTTCATCACCTAATTGTTCATTAAGATCTTGAGTTTTCAAAAATAATTCGGATGCCACATAACTACATTTTTGGTCCTCGTGGTTTACCGGGTATAACGGTTTTGGTCCAAAAGTTTGAAATGTAACGGATCTTGTCCAGAATCCGCTGACCCGTAACACTTTTGGTCCATTTTTACTAATGCCGTCAGTTTGACTTTCATTGACTGTTAAATACAGGGGTATATTTGTCTTTTCAAGCATTCTTACATACAGATACATGTAAACACAAAGGCATAAAACACAAACCATGTAAACACTCACTTATCTCTCTATAAGAAACACCATAACTATCACCATCAACCCACAAACACCCCCTGCTGCCACACCGCGACTCACCAAACCAACCACGACATCACCACCAAACCATCATCACAAACACCCCCTACCACGACATCACCACCACCGACCCACAGATCTGGTGTTTCTGATGATAGATCACCACATGGGAAATCACCTTTAAAACACAAACAACACAAAGACAAAAATTACCTTAACCCTTTTTAATTTCGAGATCGAATCTTTGTTGTGTGGATATGGAAATAGGTTTGAGGGTTGTTGTTGTGAGTCGAGGAGTGATTGTGAGGATTGAGGATTGAGTTTGAGATTCGAGTGATTGTGAGGATTTTGAGAAGTGTTATGAGTTGGATTGTTGTAGATTTGTTGTTGTGGGTTTAAAGTCAAATTATTTTTACTCACTCATGGTGGCGACAAGGAATGATGGCGAAGGCATGTGGTGTTCAAAAAGATAATTGTGTGTTGGGTTTCAAAGTGTTTGTGTTTGGATATGGGTCGTTGAATTTTAGATGGGTGTGTTTGAAAAAATGGGGTTGAAGGTGTATATGTTTGTGTTTGGTTTTTCTTGAATCTGGGTTTTTGGTTCTGTTTAAATCTTGATCAGCACAACATTATATGTTGACTCCAAACATTCCATCATTCTTTCTTTACTTGTTTATGTCATTTTCTCTTCCATTTTTAGCTTTTAGAATTAGACAATGTAGGATTAATTTCAAACCACCTATAATAAATATGTTATTATATACCTTGCTTACTTGATTTAAGTGACCAAATCATAGTTTATTTAATTGTAGGAAATATATTTTGTTTTTATTAGTGGGTTAAAGGAAAAAATTGTGTTTGTGGTGGCGTTTCTGTGGTGGAGGCGTTGGTGGGGTTCTATGGTGATGGCGTCATGGCGATTTCGTGGTGGTGGCAGGAGGTGTTATGAAGAAGAAGGTGCAAAAGACATGTGTGTTAATAATAATAATAATAATAATAATAATAATAATAATAATAATAATAATAATAATAATAATAATAATAATAATAATAATAATAATAATAATAATAATAATAATAATAATAATAATAATAAAGGAAAAGGCATTTTAGTCATTGTACATCATCATATAAGGGTATTTTAGTCATTTCATGTTTTTTTAATTGGTCAAAATAACAGTCAATGAAAAATGGACTAAAAGTGTTACGGGTCAGCGGATTCTAGACAAGATCCGTTACATTTCAAACTATTGGACCAAAACCGTTATACCCGGTAAACCATGTGGACCAAAAATGTAGTTAACTCTTCATATTATCATCCATCTTTGTATACGTTCCTTCGAAATGAAATGAATTTGCTGAATCACCAGTGTATTCAGTTGCTTTACCTTTGTACTTGTTTGCTTCATTGAGTTTTACAACTTTTTCTGCTTGCGTACTTATAGTACCACCATCTGTGAGTTCATCGCCTACTTGTTCCTTAAAACTATCATTTCTTTCAACAACCATCTCCACTTGAGTACTTACAGAACCATCTACTGAGCCATTATCAGAGATGATTAATACATTAATATCTTGAGTTTTCGAAAACGATTCATTTGCAACTGAACTCTCTTGAGTTTGAGAAACCTAAAACAGTAAATAAAGTCAGATGCTAAATTTGGCACAAAGATAATTTAAAAATTGATAAAACTTTAGTTTTCTAAAATTAAAGAAACCTACATGAGATGATGCTACATCTTGGGATGTAATAGGAACAACAAAATCTTCTTGATGAATTGCCGCTACATCATCTGTGACCATATAATGCTCTTCAGTGACACCTTTGTTATCATGATGTTTACTTGGAATTGTCATCAAAGTTTTTCCAGAACTACTTAATTGCAAATTGACATTTGTTTCCGGAAGTATGTCTGACGTTGCACGGACCTCATTACCTTTTGCAGACAATTCAGAACCTGTAGTCAATTCGTCATGCATTTCAACATTACCTTTTGAATTGTCATCTTCAGATAAGTGCATATGGCAAAATTGAACATTTGAAGGAGCAGCATCATCTTGAAATGCGCTAACAAGTTCTGCAATAACATCAAAGGGATTCTCTTTGTTATGATGTTCAGAACCTTGTAAATGAAATAAATTTGCTGAATTACCATTGCATTCAGTTGCTTTACCTTTGTTCTCATTTGCTTCACTGACTTTATCAACCTTTTCCGCTTGCTTACTTAAAATAACACCATCTGTGCTAGCATCAGACTCGCATAATGCAGTAACAACTTGAGTTTTTGAAAATGAAGCAGCTGCTTCATCTAAAACTTCCTTTGTGAGTTCATTGCCTACTTGTTCTATAATATCTTGAGTAGCAACTGAACTAACTTTAGCATCAATAACTTTCTCTTCGGAAACACTAGTACAGGACTCGCTAAAGGCAGTAAAGTCTTGAGTTTTAGAAACTTCCATTTTGGTTTCACTGGCACATGCTTCGTCTACAACTTCATTTTCTGTGTTGTAATCACTTTTGTCCTTCCCAATCAAAAGTGATAAAAGCTGTTTTTTAAATGCAACAACTTCTTCGTCTTTCGAAAGAATATCATCATAGGATGAGAAGTTATGTATGCATCTTTTCAAATCAGAAATTACTTCCTGCAAAATTTAATGAGATAATAAAAAATAGTTATTCATTTGTTAATTACTACAACTTGGTTTATTAATTATTTTAATTACTAAAGACGTTTACCTTAACATTAGGTGATTCAGGTTGTTTATCTTTTGAATATTCAAAGTTGTTAACCTGAAGCTGATCAACTTTATCATTACTTGTAAACAACGAATATTCAACCGCACTAACTTGATTTTCTTTTGAAATGATAGAAATATTAATATATAAACTTGAATAAATTAAAACCTCTTGCACAGGAACATCAGCCAACTCGTTCTCTTCAGATAATTTAGGCTCATCATACTGAAAATAAAAAATAAAAAAAATATATTATTTCAAAAATCAATTATTAACTTGTAAAAATATAATAGATGTTTATAATTCATTTAATACCTCTTTTGTAGAAACAGACATCCAATTGTTGGTTTGATCATTATTTGAAAAATACTCATTCTGAGTTTCGTCAACCTGGTAATAAAAACATAAATTAGTTTTAGTAACAACTATTAAAATTTAAATATTATACTAAACATAAAAAATTAAATACCTCATCAATATGATCATCAACCAAATTGTTGTCATCAACATTAATTGAATAATCAATTGGAAGATGATCAACCAAATTGTTATCAGCAGGAGAGAAATGATTTTTTTCAGATAATAATGAATTATCAACATCATTTGATTCATTAACTCTTGAACTTTCACATATTTGATTCACTCCAGAATTCAAATATTGGCACTCATCTTCTGAAACTGTTGTGTTCTGTATTAGTAAAGGTTCAGGAGATTCAAGTATCGCTTCATCTACTTCCTCATTATTTTTGGTTCTGAAGAAGAACTGATCATGAGAAAAAAACTTAGCAAAATTTTTTAGACGTAAATGTTCAGAGTCCACTTTTCTCAACAACTCTGTTGAGCAATATAGCAAGACATCTTCTTTTGATTTGCTTCTTCGGAAGAGCCATCTAATATACAGCAACTGTGGAAAAAAGATTTAATTGTAATCAAAATAAGTATAAAATTTATTGAACTACAAATGTTTAAAAATAGAAACATACCGTCAGAAAAGTTATAGGACCACAATACTGGTCGTTTCGAGAATTTTTCTTTACATCATGTTTGTTGAGAGCTAGAGAATCGACCACTAAACCACACCAATCAACTCTATTAATGTTATCATAATGCTGAGCAAGAGATGGTAAAAATTTCATATTTGATTCTCCTCCCTTGCATGCTGATATCATTGTGCTGACCAATAAAATAATGAAATTTAACTTGAAAACATCATTTACTTCATTAGTTGCAACAATGAAGTCCTTTAGATTTGTGGAAAAAGACCTATCTTTAGTTTTTACGATAAGTTTTCCATCTGCATCATAGTATTGTTTCCAAAAACTTTGAAGATCCAATTTCATTTTCTTGTAAGATGTCCTTTTTGCAAAATTAATTCGTAAATCTCCTTTTGGAAAACCTAGAATATCATGCACTAAATCCCTTGTTATCTTAATCTCGTGTCCTTTAAAAACCAGTGACCGTTCTTCAACATTGTAGCACTCTAGGATTTTATACGCAAGATTTGACGGTATAAGAGAAATATTTAGATTCAAAATCTTCTCAAATCCCAATTCTCGTACATATTCTCTAAGACAAGGAACTGATACTATATGCTTCACCGCTTCGTACAAGCTAACAGGAGCACTTCTTATCCTCAGATCTGTTGAATCTAGACATTCTTCAGTTTCTAGGTAAACTTTACCCTTCTTTGTCATTGTTTTCCTTTGTTTACGAACAACATCATTCCTAACAGAGACATTGTTATCCAGAGCTGTTGTACTTAATTCTCCTGAAAAATTTAGTGTTATTTAATAATTATCTGATTTTGAAAATAAGGTATGTTGTTCTTTGCAGCTACAAGATAGTCAAAAGCATGAGATTAATAATGCAGAGTTCAAAGTTTCTTAGTTATGAAAATAAATAACTTTAAAATATGTGTATTTTTGGAATGTGCAAACTAAAAACAAATCTATAATAATCACTAAAGATATAAGTAGCTAAAAGTGATGGTTATAAAACACCAGTTAATTATTATGTTTTCAAAAATAATTTTTTGCCTACTTTGAGAATAAGCTCATTAAATCGGAAGAAATTTGAGTCAGACTACAATCCTATTAAATGTTAAAATCTCAAATTTGAGCTAGTTATTACACAAGTGCTTGAAAAAAAAAATATGATGTACATAAATATTGGGGTTTAAAAGAAACTAAATAATGTTGAGGATGTGTGGTGTGTCTAGTTGTGTACATATAAAAGTAAAATAAGAAACGAAATCAGAACAATGCTAATTAAAAGTTATTTTTATTCAATAGATAATAAAAAAAAAAAAAACTTTAAAAAATAAAATCTAATTATAAATATATATGCAATGTAAAAATAACTTATTAAAACATACTCTTTTTCGATGATATCATTTTTTTGACAACATTCACTTCCTTTTCTGTATCCAAATGAGTATTTTCAGAATCTTCATCATCACTAGACAAAATAAACTCGTCTTTTTCATCACGTTCTTCTGTTTAAGAAATTAAAAATAAAAAATAATAAGTAAAAAAAACTAAGTAATTGTAGATTACTTAATTATAATGTAATTGTAGTTTACAGTAGTTTAAATTTTAGATTACAGAAATCTAATATATGATATCAAAAAATACAATATATAATACACATAAAATCATTACCATACCTTCAACAGCATCATCTATCTCAGAATAGTTAACCTTTGACTTTTTTCGTCTATCCTGCTTTAATAAATATTCTTCTTCACCTAATAAAAAAATAAGTAACAATTTATTAAAAATATAAAATTAATGATATAATGATTTAAAAAAATATAACAATGATTACCTTCATTTAGACGATCTATAAAACTTTTACGTTTCTTAGGTTTTTCAGATTGTACCATTTGAAGATAGTTCCTTCCATCTGAATTACCTTCCCCTTCCATAATACCATATAAGAATAAGATTAAATAGTAACAATAGTTGATTTAAAAAGTAAAAAGCTGACTTTATATTTTTACAGTTTTATCACAATACATCAGTTTTAGGGATATAAATTATTTACAATAGCTTATAATTAAAAAAATATCTGTTGTTGCTCTATTTTTATAAGATAACATAATCCTTTTTGAAACTTCAGGCTGTTCTGAATTTTCAAAGTTGTATACGTCTGCGTTTACTTGATTTATCACTGTATCATCTAAATAAATAAATAAATAAATAAATAATAATAATAACAATAATAATAATAATAATAATAATAATAACAATAACAATAACAATAACAATAACAATAACAATAACAATAACAATAACAATAATAATAATAATAATAAAATTTAATCAACTAAAATAGTTTATATAAGAGTCAAATATAATAAAATTATAAAATAATTAAATCATCTAAACATTTATCAAGTTATTATAAGAATGATTAACTTATCACTTAAAAAACATTAAAATATAATTAATATCGGAGTTCAAAATATTCAAATTAAAAAAATTTGAAAAATAATATAATATCAATTTCTTATCAAATAAAGAACTCATTGCTAGTTATTTGCTTGAAATATGATCAAAACATTTTATCAAACACTTAACATGCATTCAAATAGATAATAAGCGTAAGCAGAAAAAACATAACATCTACTTGTATATTCTAAAATAAAAATTAAAAAATAATAAGCTAAAAGATATATTAACTAAAAACTAACCTTGAGCTTTACTTTTAGTAGATCCTGAAAAAAAGATTCTAACTGAAAAAAATAATAATTAAAAAAGTGTTAGAAAATAATATGAGAAGTTAACAAATAAGATGAAAAAAAACTATATAATTCGCGCATTACGTTTTTTGGTTCCTTTGTTATCTGAAGAATTAAGAGAATCCACCGGATGACTCATTGTATCTAATTTGATTTTTAATTGAAGTTTATGATTTGTGATACTGCGTGCTTGGTATATGAAAACGATCACAATATTTTTTAATATATTAGTCACAACGATATTGGGCTAATTTTTGGGTTTAATAACAAGTGGGCTCTTATCACATATAAAAAGTTAATTTTTTAAATAGTCAAAAAGGCTAATAACTTTTTTGTCTAATAACAATTGAGCTTCTATCTTATGAAGAAAAAAAAAAAAAACTTACTTTTACTTAATTTTAAAGTTTCATATAACATATTTTTATCTAGTTTTTTTTAAAAAAAAAAAAAAAAAAAAAAAAAAAAAAAAAAAAAAAAAAAAAAGGCTAGAGGAATGTTTTTAAACTAATCAGATTTTGCAATCCTAATCATTGTTGAGTGTTGCTGTTAGCTTGTAGCGTGTACCTTCTTTTGATGAATTGTTTTCGATTCAATCTAGTATTTGTTTGTTGGCTGGTACTTTTGATGGTAGTAGAACTAAGTTAAAATACTTTCGATCAAATGTATTTGCAAAATGTCCCTTCGGTCATATAATTTTTTGTTTCTATACATACTTGGTCTGATAGAGAATCATTCAAGATACAGTGCACCAACATACAAACATTATAAGTTTATTGAATATTTTAATACAAACATGAACCAATTAAATTGAAAACTTGCGATACTCCTCGGTTTGAACTATTACAAAATCTTGAAAAATAACTGCCAAAGTTTAGCTATGTACGATTTTTGTCTTTGGCATTTCTGGTGTGATTCTTTTTCCAGTAATTTTACTCTATACTTTAGTAATTCTTCGCAGCAAAAGCTATTGGTGACACCAACGGTAAAATTTGCCTCATGTTGTGCATGTCCAACAACGCTGAAATTCGAAGCCAATGGTGAATAAATGTTAAATTCTTTGTCTAATACATGGAAAAGTAATACCTATGGAAATGTAAACCAATTATTTTCTGAGTCAAAATTGTACCTTATCCTTACTGAATGAAAAATTCAAAATGGCAGGTAACCATATTGAGGATAGATGAGCTAGAGCTGACTAAGAAGGCACAGGAAATCCGATCTCGTGTTGCTGAGATGGAGCTGCTACTCAGTGGTATGAAACCTGTGTTTAAAACAAAACACCCAGTGGTATGAAACCTGTGTTTAAAAACTATTAAAACAAAACACCCAGTGGTATGAAACCTGTGTTTAAAAACTTGTGTCAACTACAACATATGCTATCTATATTGACAATAGGGGCTTTTACCAGACCAATGTTTTAAGTTTTCCATTGCCTTCTGTCTAGTTTTCACTAAGACACGTTTCATAATAACAGTACTTAAAAACAACTTGCTTAACCCACATTCCACTCTACAAATAGAAATCAGACAAATGTTCTATCAAATAAATAACAATAAAAATTAAAAAGAAGTTGGTTCATTAAACATTTCAAAAAATAATTGAAGTTGACTATGTAAAAAAGAGACAAAAGGCATGGTATACAGAGCTCACCTTTTGTCTAAGAGAAAACAACTTTCCGATTTTCCATGTCCTCTCTTGTTTTCCTTTGTATATGAGGTAACAAACCTATTTTAGATTAAGCAGCCTAAAAACTCACAGAACACAACATCATGTTGGCCATAAACTAAAACATAAAATAAACTGATAAGACATGATGAAATGACTACAGGTATATGATAACTCTTTAAAAAAAATTAAACAAAAACAAAATTTCTTATGACGTTCAGTCCATTGTAGCTGGCATATCAAGAGCTGCATTCGCACACACTACACCTGTATTGGAGGCTCCCACCTTTAACACAACCGTGCAATCAAAAAACAAGTTCCTGAATGCAACTATAATAATAACTAAATAGATTAGCACTATCGTTTTTTCAGATGTACCTTACCATTGAAGTATTTGCGACGTCAGAACTTAAGTACCAGTGAACCACCAGAGGAGATGACATGGTTATTCGAGATAATATATTCAGATGCAAGCATGCTTTTGTAGTTGAACGGCATGTCAGATACTTGATAGATAACTGGATTTTTCCAACTCTGACATACCAATCAATCAGCAAAGCCGGATTGCCAGAATAGTTAAATGTTCTTCCGATAACTACACGTATGTTGTTTATGAATGAGGAGGAGAGGAAATAGTTTAATTTTTGTGGTTCAATGTCAATGGCAATACATATTTATAGGGTAGATTGATCCACTATGCACCAATATCTTTGAAGTTTCATTCCTATCTAGAAGTTCAGTAAACTTTTAACTGGGTGTAAAATGAGAATACATTATCTTTGTGTTTGTTTCTCTCAAATATTGTGGTATGTAACATAAGCGTTGTTCATTATGAATATTGATACCTATTATCAGGACTCATAGAAAACATTTTGCAGTTAAACTACTTTTAGCAAAAAACCCATTGTATTCGTCTGCACACTATATGTCAGATACCTCCCCTTTATATTGATCAATGCTAAGAATGAAGAATAAGTTGTAAGATATAGCATCATAGTTCTTAAACCGGGTTGTTTAACAACTATATGATAGAGAGTGAGTACGATTATCATTGTCAAGCAAACATCTTTATTACTACCACTAAATACTAACTTTTCTAATCTAAAACATTTACAGATAAACATACTTTTTACATAACAATAGTGAGCACCAACTTCATTAGCAAAACATGTCTCTAAGACTATTGTTACTCAATACTTATCGCTGCCACTCTATACTCAATAAACTTTATTACAAGCATATACTACTGTAGAAGTCTTAATACTGAACACTAAGCATCAATGAAATCTAAAACAGATCAAAACAAATATCGATACATGTATTTTCCTCAAATTAGAAATGTACAGATCGGATAATGACTCATGGTGTATGCATTCTTTTCATGTGAATAGAAAGCAGGACAAAAAGATTAGGTATCTCAATAAACAAATAAAAAAAAACTCATGTATTTTGTATTTCTGTGTACTTTACAACTCATATATTTGTATTTCTTTTCAAGTGACCTATATGAAATGAAATTTTTACATACAAAATCAGTCACATGACTTAAAACATTTCACCATTGATTATTCTAACAAAACTTATTGAGAAATGAATATCTCAAAAGTTGTTATCATAAAATAAATATCTAATTATCATTTAACCTGACGGAAATAAAACATAACACACACTTCAAAATTAAAAAGTTGTTTGGACAACATAATTTGTAACACCAATAGAAAGTTCACCTTCGTCGCCTGCCACAGCCTCACCCACCATTCAAAAACACTAAAATCACAGAAACAAAACAGACAATTAGATTCAAACTTTACCATAAAACACAAATCAAAAGCAAATACATACTTACCATGGTTACTTTCAGAAGAAGTCAAAAACACACAGACCAAACTCTTAAAACTCAGTGGCCGGTAACCAAAGCCGCTTCATAAACCTAATGAAACTAAAACAGACTAAAAAACAACAGAGGATGCAGGAATCTAAGTATAAAACATCATTTCAAACTCTACTACCCATGGCAAAACTCTATTATCAAAGCAAAACTCTATTATCAATCATCACATTGACCTGGATTATGTACATTGCATCTACAGCCATAGGTTTAGCACTGATTAAAGACCGCCTTTGCTTTTTAGTGCAACTATTAGCTCTCTTATCGATTATATGTTTATTATACCAAAAATTAGAACAATATAAACATTGATACATATCAGAAAAAAAGCTACGATCATTTACCATAACAAAAAGAATATACTAATAAACATAAACTTCAAATTATATTACCAACCATCAAAGTTTTTACATTCCAGTTATCATTCCCAAAAAAAAAGTTCCATGATAACTAATCCATACATAAATTGAAATTTCCAAAGGCATTCCTAACCAACATACATACTTCTAATAAAAAAAGAAAAGATAACCAATATATACCACGTCAAGTGGCCAGCCCATCACTCGAAATAGTAAAGATTGAACTTCTTTTCTTCTCTTCCTTCACGCACAAGATCAATAGCCTTGATCAACCCAGCAAGCACCTTCCTCTCTCTCTGCAAAGTCTCTTTGAGTCGGTCCAAACCAATGTCACCGTGCTCGTGCAACGGCAAGAAACCCTCCCCTTCTTCCACCAAGTTCTCTAACCACTTAACCTTTACAGCTAATTGATCTCGTTGCTCACCAAGCACCATTAACGACTGATCATTCTCGGCATCATCCTGGGCAAATGCTATATGTAAGCAATCATCAATTTCGTTAGAACCAACAGCAAACTTTAACTTTTGGAAGTTAGGGGTGCGCGCAAGTGCATAAGCAGAGGTTCGTGGTCGTGAAGCCATGATAGAAGCAACGAATTACAGAGATGGAGATTGAAATAGAGTGGAACAATTAGAAAGGTAGAGTTTGAATTACAGATATTAGGGTTTGCGTTTGAATGAAAAGGGGGGAGAATTGCCCTTTTATAAGCAAGCCAAAAAGACGTTGACCGGTTCTGTCAAAAAAAAAAAAAAAAAGCGTTGACCGGTACATACCATTTCACACAAAACGCAAAGAGTATAAAAAATAATATTAACTTTACTATCACATTACATTTAAAAATAAAATGAAAAATACTCTAACATTTTAATATCACAGTATATTAAAATATATATATATATATATATATATATATATATATATATATATATATATATATATATATATATATATACATATATATTAAGTCTGTTGGGTTTTTGTGTTTGTTTAATGGGTCGGGTATCCACAATCAAATAAAAAATTATTAATTTTCGCTATCTTAGATTCAATTCAAATCCCTAAACACACATAAACCCTAAAAAAATATTAAATTGAGTAAACAATTATGAGAAAAGTTAATCAAATATCGTAGTGATATAAAACGAATTCTGTTCTTCAAATCATAATTCAACAACAAATTCTGTTTTTCAAATTGCAGAGTTATTAGGTATAATTTTCAAATCTTCGATTGTTGCAAGATGTTAATCGTAGTTTGAATAGAACCTATGCATTTGAAGAGATTCTTAAGAGTTTATCATTAAATTTCTTTTGAGTTGCATAATAGATGTTAATAGGTGTTTTTGAATTATCAATCTCATATGATCTTGTAATTGTTATATTCCATATGTGTTTTTCTATCAATCATGTATTTTATATTTGTGTTTGATCAAATTTATTTTTAGAATTGTTATCATTTGTGGTATTCTGTTTGTTAATTGCTATTTGGGTTCAATTAAATCGTTCTGCATGTGTTCGTTCAGCGTTCGTTTATTCAGCAATGCACTTGACTGAACCAAAGCACTCAACTGAACTAAGGCATGAAACTGAACCTGTGCAGTTGACCACCATGCACAGGCCCAAATCCGGGCCTGATACATAGCACATCATCCTATTTGTTATTGTCAGAATTTGCTACATAAAATACTTAAACTAAACGTTTACATATGTTCCATGGCTTATCATAGCATGCCTAATTACAATAAAGTTTGTATCATGCTGATGCACATGATCACAAAAACAGTTATCAAAAGTTGAAAGTTAAAGTGTCAAATGTTCAAAAGTACCAGGTTCTGAAACGATCACACGAGTTTCATTTAACAAACATCGAAAATAGGAACCAAGATGGGGATATCGTCGTTGTCATGCTCCACTTCGGCTAAAGGATCTATGGTAGTTCCAACCAGTTTGAATCGAATCATCTTGTATAACCTGAACTGCCAATCTTCTGCCAGTATCCTCCAGTTGGTTCGCAGGTTCATGTGGTTTGTCCTTGTGGGATTCTCTTTGTGAATTTCCCGGTACAGAACGACACGCCTCTCTTCACCCATTCTCCTTAGGATTGCATGATCGTATGTGAATAATTCATTATCAGTAACAAACTGTGCAGGTATTGTCTGCAACAAAATATAATATCTCTTAACTTTGTTACTAAAAAGCATCTGCTCACATAAATTTTATTGTATCAAGTTTATATTTGTATTCAGCAAATAGATGTCAATGTTGTTACCAGTTTGCCATTGTCAACAACGTAAGGAAACAATTTTGTGTAGAAAGTAGTATCTTCGTCCATGTGACCTTCATGATTTTCCCAGCTGCAACTATGGAGAAGCCTCTCATCTGTTATATCCCAATCACCAAAATAAATTGTTCATTCCTTATCTATGCTGAACTTTTTTATAATATACATTTAACCTTTTTAAAAAACAAATAAAATCAAAACAAATACTCACCCGTTTCTCCTTCAGCATGTCCTTGAAGAATTCTTAGGCGTGTTGGAAAATGGTTCTCATGGTTCATTTGAAATCCATTATGTCCAAACCTCATCAAGCTTAACCTACTCTCCCCCGTTTTTGTCAAGACTACACGCTCGCCAACAAGCAACCCTGCCACTGCCACCACATCATCCCAATGACGGTAAATCTGATAACCATAAGTATGGTGAAACCCAGGTATGACTGCCCGTCTTAACCTTACACGAACTTCAAAGCCAGCATATGTCAAATAGAAATGATGAGGTAGATCACCTTGAATGAATTCTCCATCAAACCACTGTTAAATAATTTAAGCTAAGTTATTATGTGCAAGTTGCTTGAATGAACAATAGTGTTTGTTAAATATGGAGTATTAAATATTATTACCGGAGAAACATTCTCATCTTCTCCAACTAGACCTGTGCATCTAACCATCCGATGCCTTGTATGAACAGATGCATACCCCCACTCTCCCCTCCGTCTTCTTCATATGCAGTCACATAAAATGTATCAACTCCTTCTTTTATGAAATGCAGAGTTCTGATGTTCATGTATCTTCTTTCATCTATAAAACGTCTCCATCGTAAACCAGACAACTCGCATTCAAGTGTCTCTTCTTGGTAGTTTATGTTGACTTTTATTTTAAGCCTCATGTTATTAACTAGGTATAGATGGTTCTTATTGTTGTAGTAATGAGCATGGAAATAATCCGGTAGAACCTACGGAAAAGTGCATGCAGAATTCAATATAAATTTAGTAAAAAAGTACAGTCACAAACAATACTTTTTCATTATAAACTCAATACAAACTTACCAAAGCTTGAATGTCTTCGTTTGGAATCAATTCCATTATGAATTGTGTTGTCATAGTTGCGGTAAGTTTACACACATTAATTTTATATTAGTTTATGTTTAAAAATTCATCTTTGTTAACGTATAAAAACATTTTAGGTTTAACATGGTTTAACTCAAATTGAGTTAATATATAGTATTACAACTTTGCAAATACTTCAGAATGTCTATCTAACTACCACCAGAAACATTATCCCAACAGTGTTATCAAGTAAGGAGTTACCAATCAATCTGAAAGGCAGTGTGATTTATTTTTTTATTTTTTATTTTAATGTAATCTATGCAAATGAGTGCGCTGTATAGTAAATTCATCAATGATCATCTTAAAATTGAAACTAACAAACAGTTTTTAGATAAACAGCATGTTCTATTTTTCAATATCGAAATCAAAAAATATAATAACACAAAATAATATATATTTACTTATGCTCATTTGTGGTTCTAAGGAACATTAGAAAATTAAATAATCACATGTATTTTTTAAGCTAAAAACCTCTTTATATTTTTCATTCAACATGATTTAAACTATTATTCGCAACATTCTTATACTATATGGAAATTAATCTAACTTATAATCTGCTTGAACAAGTATCTTTATCTATAAGAAAATTACTATATCATCATATATATATTGTAACTAAAGCATGCATGCAGAAAGTAAACATCAAATCAATTTTACACCATTCCAATGTCATTAGTCTAACACTTAACCGTTTAAAAAGCTGATTGATCATAAATATTAAGCTCCTAAAGATGCCCAGAAACAATAAAATATACACATTTATTACTTCAGATTGGGTAATATTGCCTGATTCAGCAGAGAGAGCTTTTATGAAGTTTGATTATTCCTTATTTTCTTTCAGCAGAGAGATTTTGTATTTTTTCTTCAGCATATGTATTATTTTGTTATAGTGGAGTATCTAAGAAGGATTTTATGGTTTAATGGTGTTTCAGGGATTTGATGGATGTGATGTTCAGGGGAAGTGTGTACGCCGCCTGTTTGTTTACTTGACCCCTACTTTTTTTTTAAAAAAATTTAATATATTACGTTTTACATGTAATTGTTTTATCGTAATTTTTTTCTCTCTTTTTGTTTTTTATTTAATACTTATCACTTATATTTTTGTTTAGGAAATATATTAAAATCTTAATTCCAATATTATGATTAATAACATTATAACAGGTAATTAGTAAAATATGCATAATGTTAGCACGTAAACATGGACGGATCCACATGTATGTCGGGTGTGGTACGATCTACACCTAATTTTTGGTCATGAAGTGCAAACTGACGTTCCAAAATGCTCTTTTTTAGTGGTATGTACAATCCCTAATTTGTTTTTCTACTTTCTTTCTTACGATGTAACTTTAGTTAGCCCAACATTTGTTTTGTGTAAAACGCTCTTAAAAAATAATAGGTCATTCCTTGCATGTAAACTAAAATAATTAATGATATTGCTAAAACATCCATACTTTTAGATGGGACTCAGATATTTATATATTGATATGTTATTTAATGATATATGACATAATTAAACACACGTTTCTAAAAGGCTTGCCATGGCTGTGCTAAGGTGTTGCAATGACATGAGGTGTTACCTCCACGCTATGCATTATGCCAATGTCTCGGCTTAACGAATGACGTCTGATGAGGTGTGATAATGCTCGATTTGTGAATGGCGTTTTTGAATTAAATCCGATTAAAAAGATGTTTTTTAAGAAATTTATAAGGTTACATGCATTGATAACTTTTTTGAATTTAAAACAGATTAAAAAGGTTTTATCTTTCGTGACGGTTTAAAAGATGGTTAGAAAACGCAATGATTTCTCTATATATTTCCTAACTTGTGAGGCTTTCTTATGCCATTACAGCAAACCTCACATTGTTTATATCCTTGGTTTATAATCAGTTGGTACGAACTTCATATTTTACCTAACCCAATGTGCTAATTTTACCTAACCCATTGTGCAAACTTAACATATTAAATTTACTTTTTTAATTAAAAAATTAAAATAAAAAAAATAATAATAATAAAATAGTACTTTGAAATGAAATGTGACCCGGTCAACGTGTGTGTAGCAAACCATACGGGTTTGGTTTTTTCCAAAGGTGTATTTGATAAAACCGGGTTGATCCATTATACTTTCAGATTATCTTTTTCTATTCAAACAACATTCACATTTTAACAAAACATTTTTCTAACATTAACAAAAGAATCATCAGTAAAACTTCAATGAATTCATCAAATCATGAAACCCAACCTCTTGCTCTAAGTGTCATTCATCCAAAAGATGCACAACAACTTCCAAAGGCGGTTGAAATGATTCATTCACTAAATGACATCAAGATTAAACCTAATAATTTCGTTGCCAACCTCAACCCAACGAAAAACAAAGAATTCTTTAAAGATGTACTCACTTTTGTTGAAAAGTGTTGCCTTCGAAAGACATTCACCCTGAAACCTTCTTTCCAGTATGAGAGTTACCTAAAGGAATTCTGGTACACTGCCACTGTCACCGCATTAAACCCAATCAAATTCACAGTTGAAAATGGTAGTACTAATCTTGAATTTGATTTGTCTTCCTTTCGAAAGGCTATAGGAGCAAATTACTTAAAACGCCATCAACAGTATGAAGCAAATCCTGATGGTAAGGTTACTAAACTTTTCTTTGGCCAAATTGGCTACTCTGATAAGTTAACCGGAACCCTTAGAAAGAGAGGACTTGCCCCAAATTGGAAACTCTTAATGACCCTAATAATTTAGTGTATTGGAGGTAACACTAGTGGGTATGATCAAATTAATTCAATGCATGAGATTGTTATGTATGGTCTGGCTAATGGGGTGTCAATTGACTTTGGGAAAATCATATATGAAGATTTGGTAAAAAAGCTGAAGAAGAAGATCAGGGGTGATGTTATGAACTATACCAGGTTCATATCCTTGGTCATGGAATTCCAAATGGGCCCTTCATACCATACAAGTAATTCTTCAATCATAGAAACACCCACGTTCAACGATGACTACTTTTCAATTTCCCAACAAGAAACTGTAGGAGCTCCTTTGACCCAACATATGATGTCTGTTTGTGCTTCAGAAATTTCCACCGACCATATCGGTACACCTGCAAGCTCAGAATCTGAAGATGTGCAAAATGAAGTTTCAATAGTGCCTGTAGGAAATAAGGGTCGTCGAAAGAGCAGAGTTAAAAAAACGTTACCCTTCCAATCAGCATAAACAAAATTCAATTCAAAATATTATGGACAAGGCCCAGGTTAGCCTCCCCAATTCTCATTCAGAATTTGAATAATTTTCTTAGCTCAAATTTATTAGTAGTGTTTGTCTGTTATGATCAGCCCAGCATATTAGTTTAGAATCTGAACTTTGTTTTCTAGGTATTCTCATTAGTAGTGTTTTTGCAGTTTCATCATCCCAGTATAGTACTTGAGAATCTGAACTTTGTTCTCAGGCCAAAGTCGTTAGTAGTTTTTGTCCTATTTCACCATCCCAACATACTATTTCAAAATCTATTATTATGCAATCCGAATCTTAAGCAATTGATAAAGCTGTAGCAATAGTTGCAACTGAAAATAATATCAGTATATGTTGTCCTAATTATTTGATAACTTTTCATCAGGAGCCTAAACTGGATTTTAAAGTACAGCCTGTTAGTCAAATGTGTGCATCATCATCATCCCAGCATATTACAAAAGCATTTGAACATCAGAACTCTGACTCTAAAGCAGTTGATAAAGTTGTTCCTATATTTGCATCCGAAGCAAATATTAACAAATGTGCTTCCATTGATTCACTGAATCTACATCAAGACGATTTGCACGGATTTGATTATTTTTCACTTTGTGACGGTTCTTTTGAAATTTCTGATGATAGCATGTCTGATTTTGATGAGATGGACTGCAAACAATTATTGTCTTTACTTCCATATACAGCTGATCATAACAGTATTGGTAAATTTGATAATGAAGATGAACCTGTTATGATTTTAGACGATTATGAAGTTGATGAAATTTACAAGTCTCCAACACATGGATTTGACGATGATGATGAAAGTTGCAAGGCTACAGCACATGGAGGTAATCTTGATGATGAAAGTTACAAGTCTCCAGCTCATGGAGGTAAGCTTAATGATGAAAGTAAGCATTCTCCGGCACATGGAGTTAACAATGATGAGGATCATGTTTGTGTAACAGAACCTGAAATGTCTTGTGATCATCCCCCTTCACCAAAGTCTCAGCGTATAAGTGATCTATCCAATAAAGTTCTCAATCTTGAATTTAAGATTGAAATGCTGAAGAAAGAAAAGGAGTTTGCTAATCGAGAAATACTTTTGTTAAAATCTCGCCCATCTTATCCATCTGTTTCCGATATTTCTTCAAAGTTTTGGAGTCTCTTAAACCTGAACTTGGCAAATTAGTTACACGTGAAGATTTCAACGGTAAGTTTTCAACCGACGTCAATAATTTATCAGGCCAACAAAAAGAAATCAGTTGCAAAGTTGTGGAACTAACTGAAGCAGTTAGTAAGATAAAGTTTAAGCTGCCAAAGGAAATGATAGATGTTCCTGCTATCATTAAAGGCCTAAGCATCATCATATCTGAAGTTAAAAAGAAGGTTGATTCTATTGAGTCCAAGCATTTGGAGGTACAAGCATCTCTTTTGGGGCTCCCATTAAAAGTTGGAAACTTTATTGACGAGGTTTCTAAGTATAAATCCTTGGAGTCTATACCTTTATCTCTTGAGAAAGTGGAAAATGCTATCTACGCTCTTAATGCTAGCCTCAAATCATCAACATCTATGCCAGCCGCTTCTACTGATGTTGTTATGGAGAATATGAAAAAAGAATCTGGTAAACAGCTTAAAGTCTCTGATTTTTTTGGTAAAGTTAACCTCAAACAACAAGATAATGCAAGGCTGAAGGTAGCTCAGTCTAAGCAAGATATGATGTCTCCAATGATGGAAAATGAGGTGGTAGAAAGTGAAGTTTAAGAAGGTGATGCCACTGTTGGGGAAAAGTCAATGAATGAATCTAATGAGAAAGTATTTGTAGTTCAAGAAAATGAAGGCATTGCTGGCATATGCGGATTGATCGAAGATCATGTGGTAGAAACTGAAGTTCAACAAGGTGATGGCGTTGTGGGTAAAAAGCAAATGAATGAATTTAATGAGAAGGTAAATGTAGATGAAAAAAATGATGGCACTGTTGGCAAAGATTCAGTGATTGAAGATAACTTGGAAGAAACTGAAGTTCAACCAAATGAAGGCAATGTTGGTAAAAAGTCAATGAATGAGTCTCAGCTGATAGAAAATTTGCTTCAAAAACCTGATGCCACTGTTAATGAAGGCTCACTAATGATTGAGACCTCCCCTGTTAAGGAAATCAAGTATAAAAATTTAAAAGGTCAAAATGTTCACATCGTTGATGAATCCCTTAACGAACAGAAGCGTCAGCTTGATAGAATGTATCAAGAAAACTTGAAACATGATAAGTTAAGGAAGAAGGCTGAGATAATCAAGGGCCTTGATCCACATGTTATTGATCTCTTCACGAAGAAGAAAGCATTATATGACAAGTACTGTCATATTGTTCTGAATAGGAGAGCCCCTGGCAAAATCACCAATGCTGACATTCTTTCAAGGAATAAAGGTCCAGCTACATTGAAAATCTACAGAGATGATGGAGATGAAGAAATCATTGAAGAGTTCAAGGTGAAAGATCTTCATTGGGAAGAATGGAAAGAGTTTTTAGATTGCTGTGGGAAAAGGAAAGCCGCTCGCTGGGTAGAGTTTTTTGTTTCGATGAGGAAACGTGTTGATGAAGTGATAGAAATGAAAAACAAACTGAATATTCAAGATCTAATTCCTTTGCAGGATCAAGATCCTTTTATTGAACTGAATAGAATTGCTAGGAAGAGGAAGAGAGTAGGTGATGATATGGAAGAATATTTCAGGTCAACAAAACATTTAAAAGATCAGGTTGCATATGAAGATCATCCACCTGGAACCGTGCTGAATGAGCCCACACTTGGTATGATTATTTTCAACAATTCAGATAGAAAAGACTTCATCAGCATCGAAGAACTTGGCAATTTGAGCAATGTTATGTTGCATTTAGTTCAAACGATATTCGTAAGATTGCACAAAGGCCCTGGTACAACTGACATAGCTAAAACGTTTAGTGAATTTGTAGTTCAAGAAGCTGAAAAGAGGAACAAGGAGAGCACTCACAAATGTTGCAGAATCATTCCACTCCTTCTAAATCAAGTTAGTTGATTAGATAATAATGCGTTGTTTTGAATGTAATGATATAATCTAATATTAGCTTTTGTTATATGTGATCATGTATTTCTTCTTATGATCTTATTTCATGCAATTATTATTAGTATCTTTATTATTTTTTATATGGGCCAGATATTGTCATGTATTTCTTATCCTCTTATTTCATGCAATTATTATTAGTATCTTAATAAAAATATACCAATTGGAATTACCCAAACACTATATATTAGATATTATTTAGAAAGTTAAATAAAAATATACCAATTGCAATTATATAATATTTAGTACCTTATATGAATATTTTTTTAAAAATAGGCATGTGTATGGTTTCCTTACTATAGTATCGGTTGTGTCCTGTTTTTATGTGTACGTGATCATATTTCTGTTATTCTTTTATCATATTTTGGTTCATATACATTTGATATATATTATTTTTTTTATAGCTAACTTATATTCTTGGTTTAAATATACATGATCGATCTATAAGAAGTTAAGTCTTTATTCTTAAATATAAAAATACAAAAAATACCCTAAAATAAAATGTTTAACAAATTGCATCATCCTGTTAAAAATTCCTTCATAATAAAATACAAAAACTTTATTCTTAAATCGTAATTCGTTGTTCTTCATAAACCTTCCAAACAAAATACAAATTTGATTTAATTTCATTTACATTTCTATAATCTTTTTGAGATATCCCATCTTCTTATGCACAATTGCTTCTAATTTGTCAAGTAAAGCTTGGAAGTTTGTCAGGTTTTCACCATCTACTTGATTCATCTTCGTATAATACATTATACATTGTTCGTCTATTTTTGAGTTGGATTGGGTACCTATTTCCACCATAATCCTATCTCTTTCTTCTATATCTGCAAGCGCCTCCCTCATGAGGGACGTTATTCTCTTCGTTGTGTTCACATCAGCATCAACACTTCGGCTAATCTGATCAATGATATGTTTTTTTGATCCATTACAGTTTGGCAAGAAATGTTGAGAAATATGTTATAGTTTATTTATAATTTGATATAATTTTGATTAAGTTTTTGAGAGTTATATAATGTGTGTGAAATGGAAGCTGGATGGTTGTATTTATTATTTGTTTGAAGTAGTGTATATTTTAAATGACTTAAATGTAACAATTTTCCATATAATGTTTTGACTGTAGTTAAACTAAATTAAATGATAAGCGTGTTGTGTTTATTTATATTCCCAACATAAAAATTAATTTCTTATCAGTCTTGATAAACATGTTGAATTTACACGCTTAAGATGTATATATTAGAACAATCTTATTTCAGCATCTGAAGCCGTTAAATATGACTATCCATATACGCTGAACATATAACACATTGGCATAATTTAATTCAGCATGTAACATATATAGTACAATATAGTCCAATAGATAATCTCACGTGTTTGTCACATGTTTTTTTATTGTAATATGCACGTGCAATCTATAAAATCAAACACTTTATCGTCATGCTGAATGTATGTGGCTGACATATTTGTATCTTTCTAATCTTATTTCAGATTATAACATAAACATGTAAATCACACGTGCTTGGTTCGTGTTTATATTATCTATTCAGCACGTATAAACTACAAACTGAAACCATGAAAGATCAATATACGCTGAATATATTGTACGAATATATAAATTAATAAAAAAAAGATAAATAAAAAGTGCACAAATTGCTTGATACTGAAAAATATAAACCATTAATTCCATTAATAATTTGATGGTTGATAGTAAAATACATTCTGATAAAAAAAAAAAAGAAATCAAAATACAATAAATTTCTTTCTTCAATCCTAATACTTCAGTTTGCATAAAGCTTCCCAACAAAATACAATATTGTTGAAATGTAGTTCACATTTCTACAATTTGTTTGAGAAATCCCATCTTCATATCAATAATAGCCCTTATTTTGCTAATTATATCTTCGAGTTTTCTCATCATTTCAATGTCTTTTTCATTCAGCATCAGATTGTATATTAAACCTTGGTCATGTAGTTTTGACTTGGGTAGTTTGCTTATTTCCTCCATATTATCTTTTCTTTCATCTCCATCAGCAAGCATTGTCCTCATAAAGGATGTTATACGGTCTATTGTCTTCACATCAACATCAATATCAAGGAATATCTGATCAATGATATGTTGTTTTGGATCCATTGAGGTTTTGTTAATAATGGAGTAGTTATGTTAGAGTTTGTTTATAAGTTTATGTAATTTTTATTCAGTGTGTGGGAGTCTGATAATGTGTGAAAAATGGAAGTTGGATGGTTGTGGTACTTATGTGTTTAAAATTGTGTATAGGTTAAATGAATTTAAAGTTTCCATGTAAATATATGACAAACTGTTAATTTAATTTTTGTATAAGCATGTTTAGTTTTTTTATATTCCCAAATAAAGTCATTTAATTTGTTATCATGCTTCACACGCTCAATGCATGTAAGCTTATAAATTTTTTTAAAAAACATCTTTTTAATCACATTTAATTTAAAAACGCCATTCACAAAAATCAAGCATTTTCACACCTTAAAGTATCAATATATAAATATCCGAGTCCCATCTAAAAGTATGGATGTTTTAGCAATATTATTAATTTTTTTTGTTTACATTCAAGGAAGGACCTATTATTTTTAAGAAGGTCTTACACAAAACAAATGTTGGGTTAACTAAAGTTACATCGTAAGAAAGAAAGTAGAAAAACAAATTGGGGATTGCACGTACCACTAAAAAAGAGCATTTTGGAATGTTATTATGCACTTCGTGACTAAAAATCAGATGTAGACCGTACCACACCAGACATACATGTATATCCATCCATGTTTAATATTGGAATTAAGATTTTAATATATTTTGCTAATTACCTAATATAATGTTATTAATCATAATATTGGAATTAAGATTTTAATATATTTCCTAAACAAAAATATAAGTGATAAGTATTAAAGAAAAAAAAAACAAAAATAGGGAAAAAAATGACGATAAAACAATTACATGTAAAACGTAATATTTTAAATTAAAAAAAAAATAGGGATCAAGTAAGCAAACAGGCGGCGTACACACTTCCCCTGAACATCACATCCATCAAATCTCTGAAACACTATTAAACAATAAAATACTTCTTAAATACTCCACTATAACAAAATAATGAATATGCTGAAAAAAATTACAAAATCTTTCTGCTGAAAGAGAATAAGGAATAATCAAACTTCATAAATCTCTCTCCGCTGAAAATTTATGGATTAGAACTATCTTATTTCAGATTATACTATAAACTGAAACCAGTATGTGTAATCCACAAACTGAACCCAGCATATTAAACCATGTGTCAGTTCGTTTAATATATTTTCTATTCAGCATGTGTAATCTACAAACTGAAACCAGCATCTGAAACCATAAAAGTTTATTGTTATTTACTGCTTTCTGAGTACTTTAAAGTAAGTGAACAAATTTATATCAGATTACAACATAAAACATCAAAATAAAATGTTTATACATCATATCATCATATGATGCTGAATGAGATGCTGAACAATAATAATAATTTAATGTATAACATAACTCATACAACTTAATATTATATTAATAAAATTCATATTGAGTTACATACCAAAATAAAATTACATTCGTAATTCTTTACATATTCTTAATATTTTCAATAAACTTAACATTCAGATTCATATTTTCTGATGTGCCGTTTTCAATATCCCTAAGTTCGTTATGCACTTCCATTTCTTTAGTACGAACTTTGATGAGCAAGTCTTCTGTCTTCTTATACAGAGCTGAACCTCCTAATTTCAGAAGAACTTGAATGAGATCCTGTCTTCCTTTTGCTGTTTTTATTATTTGTTCCAGAATCGTGTTTAGAGACTTTGCTTTCTCCAATTGTCGGTCTGTTTCTTGAATTGCTTGAATGCTCATCTTCAGTTTGAAAGCGTTGTTTTCTGCCATTTAGCTATTGCAAAAGAAACCCCCTTTTTTGTTTTTTTTATGCTTTTTTATTTGTGTGTTGATATTTTGTGTATGTTGATTTATATAGGAAAAAAAAGTTTCAGTTTTGTTAGGTCTAGAAGTTTAAAGGTTACTCATGCCTTTTTATGGATAATGGCATTATGGGCTTATGTTCAGGCCCAAAAATAATAAAATTAGAAAAATACGTGTTCAACTGTCGATATATGTTAAGATATACGTTTTTTTTTTCAGTTTATTTGTATTATTGGATGTAGTAGTTATTTTGTGATTTAAATGTATTATTGGCGATATTAGTTATTTTAAATTTATTTGTAAGTATACCTGAACCGCTATATATTATTTTAGACGTTGACCGATTCTATCCAAAAAAAAAAAAAAAAAAAAAAAGAAAAAAACGTTGACCGGTACATACCATTTCACACAGAACACAAAGAGTATAAAAAATAATATTAACTTTGCTATCACATTACATTTAAAAAAAATGAAAAATAGTTTAATATTTTAATATCACGCTATATTAAAAAAAAGAAAAAAATTAAGTCTGTTGGGTTTTGGAATTTGTTTAATGGGTCGGGTATCAACAATCAAATAAAAAATTATTAATTTTCTCTTTTTAGATTCAATTCAAATCCCTAAACACACATAAACCCGTAAAAAAAATATTAAGTTGAATAAACAATTCTGAGAAAAGTTTATCAAATATCATAGTGATAATAAAAGAAAGTTAAATTAAAACTTGATGTCGAAGAAAAAATGAAATCATAATTCAACAACAAATTCTGTTCTTCAAATCGCAGAGTTATTAGGTATAATTTTCTAATCTTCGATTAATTTATATTGTAATTTTTTTTCTTCTAATTATGTTATTTTTATAGGTGTGTTGATTTCTTTAACAAAAACAAGAAGAAGATCAAAGACGAAGAAGATAAATTTTATTAATAAACTATTAAAGTCTTTTAATGAAAATGAAGAGCCTGCAAGAAGAAGAGGAATAAGAAGAAGAAGAATACAACGATTAGAAGAAGGTACTTTTGAAAAATACATATATTAATTATTTAGGAAAATTATTTGAATAAAACTTCTGATTAATTTTAAATAATCATCATTTCCCTTAATTGTTTGGCGTTAATTGGGTAAATGACGTTTGTGTGTAAATAATACAGATATTAATTGTTTAGGATAATTCAGTTAAGTGTTTAGAGTCAATTGGACAAAATGATTTTTACGCTTACACGAACAGAGTACCATTGCATCTACATCCTTTTTAGACTTCTGTTTTCTTTTGTTTTGTTTACTTGTACATCCTTTTGTTTAGCTTATTGTTACAAGAACAATTTGAATATGGTGTCATTTTCATTTGCTCTTTTTGATAGTTCTATCAATATGCACCAACCGTATCCTGGTAATATGTTTTTTCGATAGAGATAGATATTAGATCTATGTTAATAGTTTAGTAACTAATTTGGAGAATGATTTCATAGAGGTGTTAGAATGATAAACACACTGTTATTTTAGTGTGGTTTTGCTTATATCAGATCTTTAGAAGAAACATGAGCTAGGTGTAATTTGTATGGTAAATGTCATATAGGCCCTAATTGGACATCGAATTGCGTCAATTTGAATTATACAGAGAATGCCTGAGCAAAAATAATCTATTAAGTTTCATAGCAAATTGCTTAAAACTCTAAAAATAATTTTTTTTTATGCCTGATCGTTCTTCACTAGTTTTCTTGTTTATGCATTCCATGCTTGCCAAGTTTGAGTTTATTTGTTTAGGAACTATTTAGTAACAATTTTTTTTTTTTTTTTTTTTTTTTTTTTTTTTTTTTTTTTCCATAAGAAGAATATAATGAAGATGATAATAGTAAATTTATTGATATTGAACACACTGATGATGAAGAAGATGATGAGCCTAACGAGTATGACCTTATTGATGATATTGAAGAAGAAGGAATTCAAGATGATGATGATGATGAAGATGAAGAGGAAGAATATAACTTTGATGACGAAACTGATAGTGATGAAGAAGATTCTGAGGATGATCAATATAGTGAAGATTATGTTTATGAAGAATTAGATGAACAAGAAGAAATAAATAATGAATATAATGAACGAAATGAAGAAATAGAAGATGAAGCAAAAAAGGGGATAGAAGGTGGCGAATTTAATGTAACAGAAGAAGAAGAACAAAGAGTGTTGGCATGAATATTACGATATTTAATCTAAACATTCTCTTCATATTTTGATGATGACAAAGATGTAAGTTTCAACATATAACGTAAAGTGCTTAAGTTACTTGTGATCACAATTCATCTATGCATTCTTACGTCAACAAGCCTTGACATCTCAATGTCTCGAGTTTGCCTCAACAATCACTTAAGGTATGTACAAACAAATGTCTAATACATTTTATGATCAAAGGAATTTTTATCTTTACAAACCTTATATTTTTTATAAAGTAGGACAAACATTTTTAAACTTATACAAAATATTTTTTATATTTATAAGAAATGTTTTATTTAAAATAAATATTTTGAATTCAAATTTCTACCCAAAAAACGGCCATATTCTTCAAGAAAAACCTTACCCACAAAAAGACAAAAATTCTGAAGAAAAAATATTTTTTTAATAGGCGACCCTCTTAATTAATTAAGGGGACCGGCTAGTAAATTAAGGGGACCGCCCACGCTCCCAAACAGTATTTTTTCCCCTATAAATACTGGTTCATTCCACAGATTTTTCTCACCTTTTGCATGAAAATTTTCAGTCCCAATCCCTTCATAACATCCTTTTAAATCCTTTGATCATAAGATTATAAGTCTTTGTTTCAAGTGATCCAATCCTTTACCACTCAAAGTGCAAGAGAAGAATCCTCCCTATCATAATGCCAAAGATATATTAGGATCTAGTTAGTGTTTATGTAATGTTGTGAGTTATGTATATGTAATAAGTAGATCAAGATGATCTTACTTAGTAGTGAGTTTATGAGTGAGTGAGAAGTAGTGAGAAAAAGTAGTAGTGTGGAGAAGTCATGAAGTTGTGAAGAAGTAGATGTGTGAATATGTAGTGGAGTATAGAAGAAGTTGTGAAGTAGTGAAGAAGTCATGAAGCCATGAAGAAGTCGTGAAGTCGTGAAGCCATGAAGAAGTCGTGAAGTCGTGTAGAATTTGTGTAGTGATCGAAGTAGTGTCGTGAGATTAGTTCTAGCTACTATTAGAAGTCGACATTTAGCTTAGAGTCGTTAAATGGTGTAAGCAAAAGTTGTGTTCGGTTTTCTCCGCCAAAAGGGAGCTTGTTTAGGTGTGAAGAAAACTCTCGAGTAGGTGACTCGGGGAGTGGAGTAGGGCAAGGAAGGTGTCCTTGTAGCCGAACCACTATAAATCATCGTGTCCGGTTTGCATTTCCTTTCTCTTATCTCTTTTCATTTATTCTTGCATTTATCGTTTTACATCTATGCTTGCCTATATGTCTTAGTTGTGATGATTGATTGTGTTGTACATAGAAGTTAATATTGTGATTGTGTGTATAATTATATTATATGGTCAAATAGATTATTATTCACACTTCTCATATTAAGTTTAACTTGATAGATAATTTGATACAAAACGTTTTAAGATTTTAAAAGGAAAACGTATTCACACAAAGTCCGACCAAAGCTCCATTCATAAAACTAAGTTTTTCCAAAAGCTTACGTATATAATTGATCATATTGATTATATGGTGTTCGAATCAACATTTTGAAACAAAGTTTTTATAAAATGAAAAAGAGGGGAAAACTATTCAACCCCCCCCTTCTAGTTTTTCATAATTGGTACCAGAGCCACGTCGCTCAAATTTTCAAAACAAATGGTTTTAAAAATTGAGTACGATCCATGTATCAAATTACCCATTAAGGAGGATTAAATATGAAAAGTGTTTTGTTGATTAACTTGTATTAGTTTTGATGATATATACACTAATTATACTAGCTCGAAATAATATTATGCTTAAAATAAGTGTTATATGTTCGGTATCAAAATCAGAAAGTTACACACCTTTTCGAAAAGTCAGAAAACAATTTTTTACAAAAAATGAAATTTTGAGTACCAGATGGGCGGCCCCCTTAATTGTCTTGGCGGCCCCCTTAAATATTGGGTGGTCCCCTTAATTGTTAAAGGGGTCCGACTGTCTGATCGACAGTTTTTCAAAAACTTTGAAAAATCATATAAAATTAACCGTAACTCCGTAGAAGTCGTGCCACCCGGCGTTTTAAAGGTAATTGAGTCTACTTTCATTTAAAAATACTTAAAAGTAACCATTATAAACTTAAATAAGTAAGAAAGTCAAAATACTATACGGTGGTCAAAAATTTGTGTTTCGTTTTAACGTAAAACTTTTGTTTTACCTTTTCCTTTAAGTCGGGCATTCCTAGTTGATATACTTTTGAAAAATTAAGTATTTATGTTTTCAAAATATTGATCTTAATTAAATTATAGAATGGGGAGGAAACTATTTTATTTTTAAATAAATTCGAGCTAAGTAAACATTGGTGTATATAATACACAAAACGACGACAAGTGTTTTATGTGTTATGTGAACTTCTTTGTGATTTTATTTTCTTAATTGAATATATTAAATGATTGTTGCTGTTTGAAGTTTAGCTATGTGTATATCTATGCATATGTGCCCTATTAGTTTATAGCTAGTTTTCCGATTTATACTTAACTAGATCTTATGCTAGATTTCTTGCGTTAGGATTGTTATAATATGCATGCATTGCATATAGGTATAGATGGCTTAATGTTACTCAAACATCTTGTAAATGAGTTCAATCTAGTCACCTAAACATTTCAAACAATTTAATCTATTCTTCACAACACACTTAAATATTTTCTACAAATTAGCTTGTTTTACCTTAAGATGTTTAATAAGAGAAATTGAATCATTGTAAAACATTAATAGTTATATAAAAGAAAAAGTATTTTCAAAATCTAAGTGTGTTCATAATAAGTAAAAATGAAGAGTCTTTCACAAAAACAAAACATATAACAATCATGAAATAATAAGTCAACTTTCAATCATTCACTAATAAATAATCTTAGGATTAATGGAACACACTATCAAAATATTTATTTATTTCAAATGAGTGTCCGTGAGGGTCAAGAAAGATCTTGATATTATATCAATTCGTTATTCAAATTATGGTTGATATATTTATCAAATCTAATTGACACATTTTTTAGTGTGGACAAGAAATTGGATTGCTATTTGTTTAGCTTCAAGATTATATCAAATTACAACAAAAGATATATTCTTGAATCTACATACTCAATCACACTAGATTGATATGAAAATAGTTACATCCTTTGTAGATGAAAAGAGTATGCATTGTATCATAACTCACACTTGTGTTGATAATGTCATATTAAATCTACTTGTCCAATAATTGTGTTCCAAATATTAGAATAACATTTTAAACACATTTATAAAATATACAATGAAGTAGGATTGACGACTTTGATGTTTCGTCCTAAATATTCAAGCAATTTAGATTGCAATGCAATGGATAAATGTGCCATATCCGAAAAACCAAACATGAGCAAACTAACAACATATGTAAACTTTGCTCACACTACTTAAAATTATCACCACAAGATAAAATACATATTTAAGAATAATACACACTATATATTCTATATATTTCATTTTCTTTGTAGCATGAATGGTTGTGTTACAAGATAATGCACTACATTTCTTTTTAAATAATATAAGTTATTAGAATTGAAAAATAACTTGTCACAATCCATAAACAAATAAAATTTATTTTTTCAAATACTTGTTAAAGTATGATATATAACATTGGCAAAAATCATAGAAAATAATATTTGTTTAAAAATATATTAATGTCTAGTTTTGATATCATTTGAGAATCACAAACTCATTTAAGATAAATAATCTTAATGAGATTTATTTCACAAGAGATGCTAAGGTGCACTCTTAAGTCTAGCACAGTTATTAAATCAAGTAATATGTCATCAAAACCAAACAACCGGTAAATCATGAAGAAAAGATTAAAACTTTTTGTTTACTCTTATCTAAACATTCAACACGTCTCTATTAGGATCTTGAATAAAATATATCATCTAGATTTATCTTCATAAAAACATGATGTTTGAGTCACATTAAGCCAAGTATTAGTGAATCAAGCAAACTTCATGTTTGGTAATCTTCGATAGGTAAATTTAGGAACTCAATTTCTTCTAAAAAGAGAATGACTACTGGAGAATCTATTGACTAGAAATTCAATTTAACCTAACGGTTGAATTGCTTCTATGTGAGAAGTTGGGTGTGTGTAACCCGTAAAAATGGTCGTGTTTAGCCTGAATTGAGCACCACTAGTAATAGTCTCATACTCATTCTCCAACTTGATTAAATTGCTCTTCCTATATATACCTAACGCTAGTTTACTTTTATGAACTTTGCTTCTCATTAGATTCTTTCATTCCTAGAATTATGGCATATCGCATATATGTTGTTTCTAGATGTTTATTTGCTCCTATTTGATTTGATTGTATGCCTTTACATGCTTAACTCTATGTCCGGATGAGCACGAATTTAATGGGAAGGGAAAACACACTCACTCACATATATTCTTCTACCTTACACTCAAACCTCATAACCCTTCTTTAGTACATCCTCAAACCACCCATGTGAAATGAAAAACCGAATCATCCTTTATACTACCAATCTCGAGTCATCCACCATTTCCATGCCCTCAAAATTTACCTTCCTAAACCACATCTTTCCTACACTATAAATACATCTCCTTCATCCTTAATGATCATCCAACCAAACATGTCATCCCCCAACAACCCAAGATTTCAACTCTCAAGAGTTGCTAAGATCTCCGTAAAACCCATTTGGAGGAGAAAATTTGACTCTTGTCAAAGCTCAAGTGATGTTGTTCCAAATCAACCAATACCCAAATCTTATGCTCATACAAATAACCCATTTCATAAACAAAGCCTAACACCCATGCTTGGTTCCACCAATGCTTCTTCTCATGATGAGCATGCACAATCCCAAAACAATAATCCAAACCTCATCACCAATGCTTCACTTGATGCTCATTCAAAAAAAAAAAAAAAAAAAAAAAAAAAAAAAAAAAAAAAAAAACCATCCACTCATGAAGCCTATCTTCCATCCATCCCTAATTAAAACCACAATCCACCATCATCACCTTTCTCCAAACACTTGAAGTTCATTGAAGAACTCAAGGAAGCTTATGAGCATTAGTGCTCTTCTTGCCTTACACCTTGCTCAATGCAACATGGAATAACTTCCCTCTAGCTCTCCTTCATCACCCCACAACTTGAAACAAGTTGCAAAACATGTCAACAATTTTCCTTGTTGCATCTTTCCCAAAAAACAAACCATTTCATTGAAGGAACACTTCACTTGGATTGAGTATCTTCTCGCTAGTTCTCATCCAAAACCCTCGCTTGAACAACATCCAAAACCTCAATAAACCTCTTCCGCTCCTACCTCTACACCTCTAAACTCTCCAACACTCATGCACCCAAACATATACCTCCATTAATCCATCAAGAGTATCATCACTCTTTTGCTTCCACCTAGTCATCTCCACTTGACCCTCATTTCCCATCTTCACTAGAAGATTCCACCATGTAACCATTCCCTACATTCTACTAAGTGCATCATCACCACCAAAACTTTAATCCCTAAAAGTCAAGTGAATTTCTTCATGAAATGCATCTCTTCCACTTCCTAGCAAGTGAAGAACACAAAGAAGATATCCAAGCTTCAAGTGTTGTCATGTCATCACCACCTCATTCACATATCCATCTTCGGTCGTCAACCAACAAAACACCTAAAAATCCCATGATTCCCAATCTTCCATCCTTGTCAAACGATATATTAATCTAAACCATATTTGTCAACCTTTTGTTATTACCTTCCCTTTTCATTCACGCTCATCCTTTTCATTCACTCTTTTAGAATATATATTTTGGCATCTTTTGCCAAAATACGTCGGTAGAATCTTTGCATTAGGTTCTAATCATTATCATGTCTTAAGCTTTGGTCATGGTAATTTTTTTTGGGAGTTAGGTTGTTGTTTTTAAAACAATAATTGCATGTGTCATATTTTTAGTGCATATACCTATTACGTCCATATATTGTTCCCCTATTAGTATCATGCATATACCTATCATCATCATTATATATATTTGCACTTGCCTACTAACTTTGTTTTGAAGGATTACTTCATCGCTCGATTCTTTGGTAGCCAAAACAAGTTTTGAGCATACACCAAGGGGGAGTATACACCAAGGGGGAGCATACACCAAGGGGGAGCATTAAGGTTGATAGGATCAAGGCTTCACTTACGATGATGCAAGCTCGCCTTTTACATTCTTTCTCAAGGGTTCAAGCGTAGTTGAAGTCTCGTCTTAGAGTCCACCTTTTTGCTTCGACAAAAGGGGGAGAAGAAGTGTAAACAAGTAACTTATACATTTTACTATGAGTTATAGTTTACATAGTTTGTCATCATCAAAAAGGGGGAGATTGTTGGCATGAATATTACGATATTTAATCTAAACATTCTCTTCATGTTTTGATGATGACAAAGATGTAAGTTACAACATATAACGCAAAGTGCTTAAGTTACTTGTGATCACAATTCATCTATGCATTCTTACGTCAACAAGCCTCGACATCTCAACGTCTCGAGTTTGCCTCAACAATCACTTAAGGTATGTACAAACAAATGTCTAATACATTTTATGATCAAAGGAATTTTTATCTTTACAAACCTTATATTTTTTATAAAGTGGGACAAACATTTTTGAACTTATACAAAATATTTTTTATATTTATAAGAAATGTTTTATTCAAAATAAATATTTTGAATTCAAATTTCTACCCAAAAAACGGCCATATTCTTCAAGAAAAACCTTACCCACAAAAAGACAAAAATTCTGAAGAAAAACTATTTTTTTATTAGGCGGCCCCCTTAATTAATTAAGGGGACCGGCTAGTAAATTAAGGGGACCGGCCACACAATTAAGGGGACCGCCCACGCTCCCAAACAGTCTTTTTTCCCATATAAATACTGGTTCATTCCACATATTTTTCTCACCTTTTGCACGAAAATTTTCAGTCCCAATCCCTTCATAACATCCTTTTAAATCCTTTGATCATAAGATTATAAGTCTTTGTTTCAAGTGATCCAATCCTTTACCACTCAAAGTGCAAGAGAATAATCCTCCCTATCATAAAGCCAAAGATGTATTAGGATCTAGTTAGTGTTTATGTAATGTTGTGAGTTATGTATATGTAATAAGTAGATCAAGATGATCTTACTTAGTAGTGAGTTTATGAGTGAGTAAGAAGTAGTGAGAAAAAGTAGTAGTATGGAGAAGTCATGAAGTTGTGAAGAAGTAGATGTGTGAATATGTAGTGGAGTATAGAAGAAGTTGTGAAGTAGTGAAGAAGTCGTGAAGTCGTGAAGCCATGAAGAAGTCGTGAAGCCATGAAGAAGTCGTGAAGTCGTGTAGAAGTTGTGTAGTGATCGAAGTAGTGTTGTGAGATTAGTTCTAGCTACTATTAGAACTCGACATTTAGCTTAGTGTCATTAAATGGTGTAAGCAAAAGTTGTGTATGGTTTTCTCCGCCAAAAGGGAGCTTGTTTAGTTGTGAAGAAAACTCTCGAGTAGGTGACTCGGGGAGTGGAGTAGGGCAAGGAAGGTGTCCTTGTAGCCGAACCACTATAAATCATCATGTCCGGTTTGCATTTCCTTTCTCTTATCTCTTTTCATTTATTCTTGCATTTATCGCTTTACATCTATGCTTGCCTATATGTCTTAGTTGTTGCTTATATAGTTGTGATGATTGATTGTGTTGTACATAGAAGTTAATATTGTGATTGTGTGTATAATTATATGATATGGTCAAATAGATTATTATTCACACTTCTCATATTAAGTTTAACTTTATAGATAATTTGATACAAAACGTTTTAAGATTTTAAAAGGAAAACGTATTCACACAAAGACCGACCAAAGCTCCATTCATAAAACTAAGTTTTTCAAAAAGCTTACGTATATAATTGATCATATTGATTATATGGTGTTTTCATACTAAACTCTAATTAAAGGTTTTCCAAACAAACAATTGAATAAATTCGAATCAACATTTTGAAACAAAGTTTTTATAAAATGAAAAAGACGGGAAAACTATTCAACCCCCCCCCCCCCCTTCTAGTTTTCCACAGAGAGAAATCACACAAGTACTATTGCAAAAGAGATGCTCTATAAATGATTCATCAAAGATTAATCAAGACAATTTAAAGAAACTTAAGTTGGATAGTATGAAGCGTCAAGAAGTACCGGTTGAAGGTGAATGTTCTAATCCAAATTTGGTGAAGAGTAATGATGTGTTTAAAAACAAGGGTTCACCAACTCAGTTATTTAATGCTATTAGATTCTTAAAAACATATACTAACTCGTGCAACGTATTAAAAAAATATGGGATTTGGTAGTTTACTTGATTTGAAAATTAATATAATTCCAAGTAGATTGGGACAACATGTGGTTCAAAGCTTTGATGAATCGACAATGACCATCAAACATTGGAGAGGGGATATTAAAATTACAAAGGAATCAGTCGAAGAAATTTTCGGTTTCCCAAGTGGTGGTTTACAAATAAATCCACCAGAAAGAGTGAAAAGTGAGGATGCATGTATTAAAAATTGGAGAAAGCAGTTTACTTTGTTGGAGAAGGATACAATCAAAGTTAAACCAAAATCTGTAGTGCAAAAACTAATAGATGCAAAGGACAGAGGAAAGTTGTTCATAATTAACTTAGTTGTTTTGATAGCAACTGTCTTATTTGAAGCTATGAAAGATGGAACATCAAATCAGAGAATCTTATATTCTATTTCATCTGATTATGATAAGATTAATAAGATGGATTGGTGTGGTTATTTGATTGATTGTCTAAAGAAGTGTAAAAAGGATTGGAATCCTAACAACAAGAAATCATATTATTGTGGACCTTTAACATTTCTTACGGTAATTACACTTCTTTTTTTGTTTTATTTATTCTTATTTTATACATACATATATCTCAATATTTCATAACAAAAAACCAATTACCTTTGCAGCTTTTTTATGTTCAAAAGATAGAGTGCAATTTCATAAACGTAGATCATTCTCAACCTGCTTTGAAAACATGGAATACAGAATTGCTGAAGATGAGAGAAACAATAGAGTTTAGTTACTTGGTGGATAAAAGTCATTGTGAAACACCTGAGTCTGTTGAAGAGGTATTAAATGTTACACCAAAACCTGTTGATTTAAAGGTATTCTTTATTCCTAAATCTGTTTGTTTAATCAAAACAAACACTTATTCCATATATTTTATAAGTTGTGTAATTGCTTTCAGGGGAAGTTGGAAAACGCAGAGAAATTAGATCCAGTTCCAGTTAAACAAGTAAAACAAGCTTCTGCTGAAAAAGGTCAAAATGTGACATCAGAGTGCAACAAACTGGTATGTTTCTTTCACATTTAATCTGTTAATAGTATGAATTTGTTTTAAAAAGAAAAAAAAAATTATTAATGACTAGATTATATATCAGTTTAAACAATAATAATTTAAACAATAATATTATTGCTAATAATATAAAATAAGTCTGTTAAAGACATATTAAATGTTACAGCTAACCTTGTTGATTTAAAGCTATTCTTTCTTACCAAATAAGTTGGTTTAATAAAAATTAAACTTATTTCATATATTTCATTATTTGTCTGGTTGCTTTCAGGGGGAGCTGGAAAACACAGAAAAATTAGATGCAATTCAATTAAAACAAACAAAAAAGGCTTCTGGTGAAAAAGGTCAAAATGTTACATTAGAATGCAACAAACTGGTACGTTTGTTTATCATTTTATCTGATAATAGGTCAAAATGTTTATCATTTATCACGTCTCGAGAATCAAAATTTGGAAGAATTAAAAGAAAATGAAATTAATGATTATTTTCCAGAAGAAACTCTCATGACGATAGATAAAGACGATGATGAGGAAATATCATGGTTTGCAAATTACGCAAATTATCTTGCAGGAGACATTCTTAAAAAAGGGATGAGTCACTACCAACGTAGTAAGTTCTTTTCAGAACTAAAACACTATTATTGGGAGAAACCTTATCTTTTTAAGATGTGCAAGGATGGAATGATACGAAGATGTGTTTCGGGTGCCGAAACAAGAAAAATTCTTGATGAATGTCATCATGGCCCAACTGGGGGACATTATGGTCCTTCCACTACAGCTAGAAAAGTTTTTGATGCTGGATTCTATTGGCCTACAATTTTCAAAGAAGCGTATACTCTTGTTCAAAACTGTGATGCGTGCCAGAAATATGGTAACCTTTCTCGAAGAGACGAAACTCTTAAAAGAGCATTCAAGTCTGTGAAATATTCGACATTTGGGGAATTGATTTTATGGGACCCTTCCCTAAATCACACAAATACAAATATATCCTCGTTGCAATCGATTATGTTTCTAAATGGGTTGAAGCTGAAGCTCTTCCTACTAACGATGCACGAGTTGTTGTCAACTTTCTCAAAAAGCTTTTTGCTCGCTATGGAATTCCTAAAGCTTTAATAAGTGATAGAGGATCCCATTTCTGTAATAAACAAATGGAGAAAGTAATGAAACGGTATGGAGTTCATCATCGTTTTGCTACAGCTTATCACCCACAAACTAGTGGTCAAGTCGAAAATACCAATAGAGCTATAAAAAGAATACTTGAAAAAACGGTTAAAGACAATCCTTCCGTTTGGTCAAGGAAATTAGATGACGCTCTATGGGCATTTCGTACGGCATATAAGACACCAATTGGTACGACACCGTACAGACTCTTGTATGGGAAAACATGTCATCTACTGTTCGAACTTGAACACCGTGCTTACTGGGCGTTAAGAAGCTGTAATCCTGATTTAAAAATAGCTGGAGAAAAGAGATTTTTGCAATTACATGAACTTGATGAGTTAAGACTTCAAGCTTATGAAAACTCCAAGCTATACAAAGCAAGAACCAAAGTTTATCATGATAGGAAGCTAAGAATTCGAAAGCAATTCAAAGCTGGAGATAAAGTTCTGCTTTTCAATATGAAATACAAGTTTAAAGCTCCGAAACTCAAACCAAAATGGTTTGGACCATATATAGTGAAACATGGATTTTCATTAGGTTATGTTGAACTTTATGACAAACATGGTGGAAGTTTCATTGTAAATGGGCACCGAATTAAACTCTATTATGATAAGGAGCAATTAAACATGATTTCTAATGAGGAAATTTCGTCCGAATTTGAATATGAAGCTATCACATTCATGGCTTCAAACAAGAAAATGGTTCCTTGGGCACACAGTAATGGTTTTATCTATGATGCTCTTCCTAGAGCATGGGAAAATGTTAAATTGGAAAACATAGATGAAACAGGAGAGGGAATTGTGATAGGAAATGTGTTGTATATCCCTAAAAGGAAACATAACACTAAAACTTCATAATCTATTTCGAAGTTTGAGTCCGGCCGAGGACTCGTTAATAAAACAAGCGCTTCTCGGGAGACAAGCAAAGTTTAAGTGTGGGGGATTTGAAAACGCTCAAAGTTAACATGTTTTTATAAGCGTTATTAGTGTTTTTGTGTATGTTATTTGGTTGTTTTTATATGCTTTTGCCACTAAATTATATCAAAGTATGTTTTTGTAGCATATATAGCCAAATGCAGGAAAAATGGAGAAAAAGTGAAGGAAATGAAGTATACGCGATTACACGAAGATTCCCAAGCTCAAAAGTCCAATCTATGAATTAATTCATATTAGAACCTAAGTTTTGTCATCTCAAAGTTCCAAGTTCAGAAGTTAATCAAGTTTGGATAGTACATAAAGAGCTACACAAGTCAAAGTCAAAGTCCAAAGCTGCTAGAAATTACCATCCGATCGGTTGGTGTGAAACCGATCGGATGGCCATAATTACCTTTCACCAACCGATCGGTGCCAACCCGCAACCGATCGGATGGTCAGTTCTGCATGTTTTTGCCAACTTTTGTGCACGAATCTTGGTCTTTTGTTCAAAGGTTCTAGGCCCTTTTTAGTGTCTTGTTGTCCAAGTTCAAGCATTTAAGTTCTTATTTATGACCAAGAGTGTTGGACAAGCCTATGAGGGACTTCAAAAGTGCATAACTCAACACCATTCAACAACACATTTGAAGATACCATTTACTCTCATTACTACACACAATTATTATCATCTTCTAGCTTTCTAAGGAGGAAAATTCGTGCAGAAAGAACCAGGAACTTTGGAGGACCAAGGAAGCAACATTTGGAATCCGAAAATCTCAAGAAATCATCACCAACTCTTAGGTTATCAATACCTTGTCATTTGTTATCAATTTCAAAGTATTGTAAGACTTATAACCATGAATTCTTATGTTGAATATTCTGAGTTTATTTGCATGTTTGCCATGAGTGGCTAGTAATCTCTTTACACTTGTTTTGATGATGTTTTATACTTAGTGATAGTGATGATTGTGATAACATGTTTTAATTCAATTTCAAGTCAATCCTAAGAACCAATTGTACCTTAAGTTTCATCGTGACATTTGTTTAGCCAAGGTTAACTAATTGATAATAGTTTCAAAGGTCGAAAGATTTGTTATTACTCAACTAGTTATAATCATTTGTCTATGAATGATTGTTTTTCACCATAATTATTCTTGACTAAACAAAGAAACAAGAAGTATGATTGTAATAAGAATTCTTTTATAACGTTAAATCGGATTGTTTGTAAACCTTTAGTAGGACGAAAGTTTAAATGTTTATAAGCAATTGTGACCTTTTTGTCTATGAAGAGGTTACCTTTTGTATTGACCATTTCCTAAGAGTATTTGATTGGTAATAAAAGTTTGTCTTGTGTTTAAGATATCCACCATACCTTATGAACCTTGGATAGATCTTGAATTGATTGGTTTACACCTAAAGTTTTTTTTTATGAACTAAAATCTTGACGAAGGTTTAACTTGTAGAAACAATAGATTAGATCACCATCTAATTATCTCAACCAACATGTCATCAAAAGTTATCACAATCATATGTGTCATTAAGTAGAAAACTAGTCTAAACAAGTGTAGTTTTTAATTTATTGAATTTGCTTATTATCATATTTGCGTACATTAGAGATTTACTTTTAGACTTATATTTCGATTCACTCACAAATCCCTGCGAACGATCCCGACTTACCATCATGTCTTGCTATAACGGACGAGTACACTTGCTCGTATGTGTTGTTTCTAGATTTGGTAATTCACTCTTATAAATTTAAAACTTGCACTTACAAACAGCGCATCAAGTTTTCGGCGCCGTTGCCGAGGATTTTGATCGTGTTTCTTTAAGTTTTAAAAGTTCGTTTCTTTTCGTGTTCGTTTTCTAAAAAAAATAAAAAATAAATAAAAAAATAATTTAGCGACAAACCGATCGGTTTCTCTTTCAACCGATTCGGTTTCTCACATTTTATTTTTACCTTAGCGTCCAACCGATCGGTTTGATTCTCAACCAATTCGGTTAGAAAATTTTCTGTTTTTATTTTTTATTTTTCTTGTTCTTTTGTTTAGGTAATTAATTTGATTCTCTTGATAGTTGTATGAACACTCGTTCTACTACTAAAAAGCTTAGTACACCTTTATCTGATCCCGAAAGTTTGTTTCGTAAGAAGAGATCTTCAACTATTCTTAATTGGTTTGATAATCTTTCCGAAGAACATCCGATTTCTAATCTTTTTGAACCATTACCCATGGCTGACGATTTACCCATGTAGGCCGCCAATAGAACCGTAGCACCCACTCCTGGAGCTGCTATTGTTGTCGCCGACCTTGGTGAAAACTTTACCGTTAAAGGTCACCATCTTTCTATGATCAAAAACCGTCAATTCGATGGCCGTTCGCTGGCCGAACCGCATAAACACATTGCCGAATTCATTGAAATTTGTGGCATGTTTCGTTATGGAGACACTAATGTCGATGCTATCAAGCTCAAACTTTTTCCATCATCACTCGCCGGAGATGCCAAAGTATGGTATAACGAATTAACCCCAGGAACTATTAATACTTGGGAGGAGATGAGGCAAGCTTTTGTAAGCCGATTCTTTCCACCTGCCATGTATGATAGGTTAATGGGAGAAATCCGTGCTTTTTCACAAAATCCTAATGAATCTCTTGTTGAAGCTTGGCTTCGCATGAAAGATTTGCTTCGCAGTTGTCATGGTCATAATTTAGGACGAGGAACAATAATCCAAATCTTTTATCATGGTCTTGATGAAGCATCTCAAGCAATCCTTGATGCCGAAGGAATTTTCCTTTACAAAACACCAAATGAGGCATATCAACTTCTTGAAGATCGAGTACTTCTTAAACTCGATTGGTCAAAAGATTCCAAAACCAAACCCTTACGGAAAACCGTTGCTTTTGCCGAAAGTTCAGATAATTCAAAACTCATGGACAAAATAGAAGCCTTTTCTTCTAAAATGGACTCGCAATACAAAGATATAAAAGGAGAAATGAAAGAAATGCGAGATGGCTGTAATAATTGTGGAGGAAATCACACATCATCCGAGTATGATGACCAACCTATGAATGGACCCAACGAAGGGGAAGCCAATTATGTCCAAGGAGGATATCGTGGAGGAGGTTTTCGTGGTAATTATTATGGAAGAAGTTCTAGAAATTGGCAAGATCGCCAACAAAGGGATAACAACCGTGATTTTCAACCTCGAACAGAAAATCCAAACCCAACAAATTCAGATAAAAAGGAAGAATCTGATTTTGAAAAAATGATGCGAGAATTCGTAAATGTTCAAAGAACCACAAATGAGTTTGTAAAAACTCAATTTTTCAATCTCAAAACCAAAGTTGAGCTAGGTCAGAAAAATCATCAAGCTTCTATTCAGGATCTTGAACAAAAATTTGGTAGACTTCTGATCAATTTTCTTCTCGAATTCCTGGTACATTACCAAGTAATACCCAATCTAATCCAAAACCATCTGGATCAAACGATAAGAATTATCGTCCACCGCAAAACAGAAATGAGCATATCAATGCCGTATTCACTCGAAGTGGTCTCTCATATGATCCACCACCCATTCCTACCGATACTACTCTTATTCAAGAAGAAGAGGAAGAAGCTGAAAAGGAAGAAGCAATTGAAAAAGAACCAAATCAAAAACCAACCGTTCCACCAATAAAGCCTTATACACCAAAAATACCATATCCACAAGCCCTAAGAAAAGAGAAAAGAGAGGAGCGAAATAAGAAGTTTTTAGAGATGATCAAAGAAGTTAGAATTAACGTACCCCTCGTTGATGTTCTAGCTGGAATGCCCAATTATGGGAAATTTTTGAAAGAACTTCTTAATAATCGAAACAAGTTAGAACAAATTTCCGCTACCGTTCTCAATGAAGAATGCTCTGCTATAATTCAAAACAAAATTCCACCAAAACTTGGAGATCCCGGAAGTTTTCTTATACCATGTACATTAGGAAACAACATCACATGTGATGCTTTAGCCGATTTAGGTGCAAGTATCAATTTGATGCCTTATTCGTTGTATTCTAAACTTTCCATCAATACATTGAAACCTACTAAGATGAGTATACGATTAGCCAACCATACATACCAATATCCTGTTGGGGTTGCTGAAAATATGCTTGTTCAAGTTGGTAAATTTGTTTTTCCTGTTGATTTTGTCATCTTAGAAATGGAAGAAGATAGTCGAGTACCCTTAATCTTAGGAAGACCTCTCTTAAACACTGCTGATACAATGATTAAAGTTAAAGGTAAAGAACTAAATCTTGGAGTAGGAGAAGATCGAATCACATTCTTAATCGATAAAGCAATGAAATATCCAAATTCCAGTGATGACACATGCTATAAAATCGATGTAATTGATGAAGTCACTGAAGAAGAATTGGACGCATTACTTGACGATTCGAAACCATTCATGACTACTTCAGAAAAGATTAGTGAAACAGATTCTGATAAAGAATTTGAGGAATTCATGGAAATAAAAGTAGAAGAAGAGGAAGAAGAGAAATTTGAAGATATCATTGATAAAGATCAATTGAAAATCAAATCATCTCTAGAAGAACCACCCACTGATTTGGAACTCAAAACCCTTCCCAATAATCTCGAATATGCTTACTTAGAAGAAAATTCACTTCTTCCAGTAGTCATATCGTCATTGCTCAAAACAAATCAAAAAGAAAGACTCGTTTCTGTTCTTAAGAAGCATAAACGCGCTTTTGCGTGGAAAACTTCTGATATTCCAGGAATTAGTCCTGATTTTTGCAAACACAAAATCAATTGTGAAGAAGATTCTAAACCCGTTGTAGAAATACAACGTCGACTCAACCCAAATATGAAAGAGGTTGTTAAGAAGGAAATCATTAAACTTCTTGACGCAAGAATTATTTATCCTATCGAGGATAGTCCATGGGTGAGTCCAGTTCATTGTGTTCCAAAGAAACGAGGAATGACTGTAGTGACAAACGAAAGGAATGAGTTAGTTCCTACTAGAACTGTCACTGGATGGTGAGTATGTATTGATTACAGAAAACTTAATAAAGCCAACAGGAAAGATCATTTTCCTTTACCGTTCATGGATCAGATGCTCGAAAGATTAGCAGGAAACAAATACTTTTGCTTCCTTGATGGTTTTTCGGGATATTTCCAAATTCCTATCGATCCAGCCGATCAAGAAAAAACCACATTTACATGTCCTTTTTGAACCTACGCTTACCGGCGTATGCCTTTTGGTCTATGTAATGCACCTGCAACTTTTCAAAGGTGTATGATCGCAATATTTCAAGACATGCTTGAAACATCTATGGAAGTTTTCATGGATGACTTTTCAGTTTTTGGTGACTCTTTCGAAACCTGTCTTTCCAATCTTGATAAAATGCTTGAAAGATGTGAAGCTGCACATCTAGTTCTTAATTGGGAAAAATGGCATTTCATGGTGACTGAAGGAATTATGTTAGGACACAAAATATCAAGTTCAGGGATGGAAGTAGACAAAGCTAAAATAGATGTTATCACCAAATTACCACAACCAACTAACGTTAAAGCCGTTAGAAGTTTTCTAGGACATGCCGGTTTTTACCGCAGATTTATCAAAGACTTTTCAAAAATATCACGTCCTATGACTAAACTTTTAGAAAAAGATTATGTATTTGATTTCAATGCTGACTGCATTAAAGCTTTTGAAACATTGAAGAGTCAATTGACTAGTGCCCCAATTATGGTTGCACCTAATTGGTCACTACCATTTGAAATCATGTGTGATGCAAGCGATTTCGCTGTTGGAGCTGTTTTAGGACAACGTGAAGGAAAACATTTTCGTCCTATCTATTTTGCTAGTAAAACACTCAACAATGCTCAACAAAACTATACGGTTACGGAGAAAGAATTATTAGCCGTAGTTTTTGCATTCGACAAATTCAGATCTTATCTTGTGCTTTCAAAAACGATAGTTTTTACCGATCATTCCGCACTCAAATATTTGTTTAACAAACAAGATGCAAAACCACGTCTTATCAGATGGATTTTATTACTGCAAGAATTTGATATCGAAATAAAAGATAAGAAAGGAGCAGAAAATCTTGCAGCTGATCATTTATCACGTCTCGAGAATCAAAATTTGGAAGAATTAAAAGAAAATGAAATTAATGATTATTTTCCAAAAGAAACTCTCATGACGATAGATAAAGACGATGATGAGGAAATACCATGGTTTGCAAATTACGCAAATTATCTTGCAGGAGACATTCTTAAAAAAGGGATGAGTCACTACCAACGTAGTAAGTTCTTTTCAGAACTAAAACACTATTATTGGGAGAAACCTTATCTTTTTAAGATGTGCAAGGATGGAATGATACGAAGATGTGTTTCAGGTGCCGAAACAAGAAAAATTCTTGATGAATGTCATCATGGCCCAACTGGGGGACATTATGGTCCTTCCACTACAGCTAGAAAAGTTTTTGATGCTGGATTCTATTGGCCTACAATTTTCAAAGAAGCGTATACTCTTGTTCAAAACTGTGATGCGTGCCAGAAATCTGGTAACCTTTCTCGAAGAGACGAAATCCTTAAAAGAGCATTCAAGTCTGTGAAATATTCGACATTTGGGGAATTGATTTTATGGGACCCTTCCCTAAATCACACAAATACAAATATATCCTCGTTGCAATCGATTATGTTTCTAAATGGGTTGAAGCTGAAGCTCTTCCTACTAACGATGCGCGAGTTGTTGTCAACTTTCTCAAAAAGCTTTTTGCTCACTATGGAATTCCTAAAGCTTTAATAAGTGATAGAGGATCCCATTTCTGTAATAAACAAATGGAGAAAGTAATGAAACGGTATGGAGTTCATCATCGTTTTGCTACAGCTTATCACCCACAAACTAGTGGTCAAGTCGAAAATACCAATAGAGCTATAAAAAGAATACTTGAAAAAACGGTTGAAGACAATCCTTCCGTTTGGTCAAGGAAATTAGATGACGCTCTATGGGCATTTCGTACGGCATATAAGACACCAATTGGTACGACACCATACAGACTCTTGTATGGGAAAACATGTCATCTACCGTTCGAACTTGAACACCGTGCTTACTGGGCGTTAAGAAGCTGTAATCCTGATTTAAAAATAGCTGGAGAAAAGAGATTTTTGCAATTACATAAACTTGATGAGTTAAGACTTCAAGCTTATGAAAACTCCAAGCTATACAAAGCAAGAACCAAAGTTTATCACGATAGGAAGCTAAGAATTCGAAAGCAGGTCAAAGCTGGAGATAAAGTTCTGCTTTTCAATATGAAATACAAGATTAAAGCTCCGAAACTCAAACCAAAATGGTTTGGACCATATATAGTGAAACATGGATTTCCATTAGGTTATGTTGAACTTTATGACAAACATGGTGGAAGTTTCATTGTAAATGGGCACCGAATTAAACTCTATTATGATAAGGAGCAATTAAACATGATTTCTAATGAGGAAATTTCGTCCGAATTTGAATATGAAGCTATAACATTCATGGCTCAACACAAGGAAATGGTTCCTTGGGCACACAGTAATGGTTTTATCTATGATGCTCTTCCTAGAGCATGGGAAAATGTTAAATTGGAAAACATAGATGAAACAGGAGAGGGAATATTGATAGGAAATGTGTTGTATATCCCTAAAAGGAAACATAACACTAAAACTTCATAATCTATTTCGAAGTTTGAGTCCGGCCGAGGACTCGTTAATAAAACAAGCGCTTCTCGGGAGGCAACCCGTTTTTTTTTTTTTTTTTTTTTTTTTTTTTTTTTTTTTTCGATTTTCAGTGTTTATACCCCAAAGTTTTACTACTTGGTCGAACTTAAGTGTGGGGGTGTGCCACTAATTTGAATAAAACTGCAATGCTTTTTGTTTGTTTGTTTTTGTTTCTAATAAATACAGGTGTTGACTACAAGAAACAGAAGATTGGATAACACCGGATATCACGGTTTATTTTCTCATTTTCCCTACTTAATGCTTTTTCGTTTATCACATTGAGGACAATGTTTAACTTAAGTGTGGGGGGGGGGGTGAGTAGGTAAAATAAGAAATTATGTCTAATATCGGTTTAATTTTTAAATTTTGATTGTCCTTGTAATCTAGTTGTTTTCACGATTTTAGGAATAATTTATTAGAAAAACTGGATCAATCCAATGGTAAAAATTAGTAATTTTTGAAAAATTTGAGATGTGTCCCGATTAATATTGCAATCCATTTCTGGGAGTGATAACATTTGCTAGCACATATTATAACCCTTTCCACTAAATTGTGAGGATTTGAGCCTATTTCATATCTAGCATACATCTTTTATGCTCTAATCTTTTGTTATGAGTGTGCCGGTGATTTTATTTATTCTAGAACTTGTGTTTGTAAATCATTACGAGACTGTTGTGAGATTACATTTTTGTAATATAAGTATACATACGTGATAAGAGGCAACTTTAGGATTTTAACCAAATAGCCTTCATTATTGATTTTTAGCTAGTCACATTGATTAGTTAATTTCCAATTTTTAACCCTTTTGTTAGCGTTTATTTTTAGCGCTAGATACCCTTAGTTACACCCTTTGAGCCATCCTTTTCGTTTTTGATAAATCCAGAAAAATACAAAAATATTTTACACTTTAAACCTTAGCCTAACCTTTGTCAAAGTCTAAATAGTGGGTTGCTAGTTGCTTGGTTGCTGGATAGTTTTAATGATTATTAGTTAGCCACACTTCACCAATCATGTGTGTGCCATTCCGACAAAGACGGAGACTGCAGCTTCTTATTTGTACTGTTGTGGTGATGCTTATGCGAAGTGTGGGGGAGTAATCAAAAAAAATAAATAAAATAAAAATAAAAAAAAATAAAAAAAATAAGTCATCGCAACTATAAGGTGACAATTATAGCAAATGTGCTATATATGTGAATAAAGGAAATCTTGTGATATGTTGTTAGCTAATGTGCTAAGTATGAAGAATATTGTTATGGCGAATCGATGTATCGTTATTTGAAGAAGAGGAAGATTGTAACTATAATCATTTATGGGTTCGTGGTTTGTTTGGTGACTAGCAACAATGAGACTTAGACTTTTTTTTTTTAAACCAATTGTGTAAATATTCCCATGCCTTATCTCTACCCTTACCAAATTACTTTATCTATCCAGGTATTGTAATGGCTTTGTGAGAATATCAAGTACACAAATATTGTAGTGACCATCCGGTTTTTGAGTAATCAAGAACTCGCGCCAGTAATCTATTATGTTTTTGTATGAGATGTTTAAACATAAACCTGGTACAACCCTAAGCCTTACATTATAACCCGAATAAAAGACCTCTTTGATATGTAGACTTGGTGCTTACGCCATTGCGGTGTAGTTTTGTTTCTTGTACAAGCTTATGGTAATAATTAGATCATGACTGAGCAATGAGTGTGATTTATCTCATATACTCTACCACCTAAATAATGAGTGATTGAGTGAATTATAATTCGTTCCTTTTTCGTGAGTTGTTTAGAAATGTTAATCAAGCAAGAAAATCATTGGGTATTATCAAACATCTTGATTTTTCACTACTAAAGCTTAAAACGATGAATCGTATCTTGTACTTGTACTTGGTGGATTTGCATCACATTTTTTTCTAATCATTTTTGGTTACCATTTGGATATTTAGTTTTCTTCTAGATTTGCTTGAGGACAAGCAAAGTTTAAGTGTGGGGGATTTGAAAATGCTCAAAGTTAACATGTTTTTATAAGCATTATTAGTGTTTTTGTGTATGTTATTTGGTTGTTTTTATATACTTTTGCCACTAAATCATATCAAAGTATGTTTTTGTAGCATATGTAGCCAAATGCAGGAAAAATGGAGAAAAAGTGAAGGAAATGAAGTATACGCGATTACACGAAGATTCCCAAGCTCAAAAGTCCAATCTATGAATTAATTCATATGAGAACCTAAGTTTTGTCATCTCAAAGTTCCAAGTTCAGAAGTTAATCAAGTTTGGATAGTACATAAAGAGCTACACAAGTCAAAGTCAAAGTCCAAAGCTGCCATAAATTACCATCCGATCGGTTGGTGTGAAACCGATCGGATGGCCATAATTACCTTTCACCAACCGATCGGTGCCAACCCGCAACCGATCGGATGGTCAGTTCTGCATGTTTTTGCCAACTTTTGTGCACGAATCTTGGTCTTTTGTTCAAAGGTTCTAGGCCCTTTTTAGTGTCTTGTTGTCCAAGTTCAAGCATTTAAGTTCTTATTTATGACCAAGAGTGTTGGACAAGCCTATGAGGGACTTCAAAAGTGCATAACTCAACACCATTCAACAACACATTTGAAGATACCATTTACTCTCATTACTACACACAATTATTATCATCTTCTAGCTTTCTAAGGAGGAAAATTCGTGCAGAAAGAACCAGGAACTTTGGAGGACCAAGGAAGCAACATTTGGAATCCGAAAATCTCAAGAAATCATCACCAACTCTTAGGTTATCAATACCTTGTCATTTGTTATCAATTTCAAAGTATTGTAAGACTTATAACCATGGATTCTTATGTTGAATATTCTGAGTTTATTTGCATGTTTGCCATAATTATTCTTGACTAAACAAAGAAACAAGAAGTATGATTGTAATAAGAATTCTTTTATAACGTCAAATCAGATTGTTTGTAAACCTTTAGTAGGACGAAAGTTTAAATGTTTATAAGCAATTGTGACCTTTTTGTCTATGAAGAGGTTACCTTTTGTATTGACCATTTCCTAAGAGTATTTGATTGGTAATAAAAGTTTGTCTTGTGTTTAAGATATCCACCATACCTTATGAACCTTGGATAGATCTTGAATTGATTGGTTTACACCTAAAGCTTTTTTTTATGAACTAAAATCTTGACGAAGGTTTAACTTGTAGAAACAATAGATTAGATCACCATCTAATTATCTCAACCAACATGTCATCAAAAGTTATCACAATCATATGTGTCATTAAGTAGAAAACTAGTCTAAACAAGTGTAGTTTTTAATTTATTGAATTTGCTTATTATCATATTTGCGTACATTAGAGATTTACTTTTAGACTTATATTTCGATTCACTCACAAATCCCTGCGAACGATCCCGACTTACCATCATGTCTTGCTATAACGGACGAGTACACTTGCTCGTATGTGTTGTTTCTAGATTTGGTAATTCACTCTTATAAATTTAAAACTTGCACTTACAAACAGCGCATCAAGTTTTCGGCGCCGTTGCCGAGGATTTTAATCGTGTTTCTTTAAGTTTTAAAAGTTCGTTTCTTTTCGTGTTCGTTTTCTAAAAAAAATAAAAAATAAATAAAAAAATAATTTAGCGACAAACCGATCGGTTTCTCTTTCAACCGATTCGGTTTCTCACATTTTATTTTTACCTTAGCATCCAACCGATCGGTTTGATTCTCAACCAATTTGGTTAGAAAATTTTCTGTTTTTATTTTTTATTTTTCTTGTTCTTTTGTTTAGGTAATTAATTTGATTCTCTTGATAGTTGTATGAACACTCGTTCTACTACTAAAAAGCTTAGTACACCTTTATCTGATCCCGAAAGTTTGTTTCGTAAGAAGAGATCTTATACTATTCTTAATTGGTTTGATAATCTTTTCGAAGAACATCCGATTTCTAATCTTTTTGAACCATTACCCATGGCTGACGATTTACCCATGTAGGCCGCCAATAGAACCGTAGCACCCACTCCTGGAGCTGCTATGCAGGTTACGGTATGTTTTTTATGTTTTTTTAATAACAAAATAGTATTTAAAAATAAATATTTTGTATTAATTTTATTTTATGATATCAGCCTCTATCTATGACTGATGAAAATATAACAAGAGATGAAAGATTTGAAAGTTTTCAAGAAGCTCTGTTTTTAGCTGCATGCCTTGAAGATGAATCTGTAGCTAATTTAGTTAGTGTGAATTTGGTAAGTTACTTATTTAAAAATGTGCTTATAGTAGTTATAATAATATGGAATAACTGATTATGTATAAATATTAGTTTCAATCGCTTATTTTTTTGAATATCAACACAGGTCTTTTTCAATATTCTTCGGGATTCACATTACTACATAGTTTGTTTCGATCTAAAGAATCTGAAGATTGAGATTATCGATAACAGAATAACAGATATGGAAGTTTTTTATGAAGCTTCTAAAATTTCTGAAATTGATCTGATAAAGGGAATTTATGGAACTCTGCCGCTAGTTCTGGTAAGAATTCATGTTTACAATTTTTTCCAAAAACATTCAGTCATTTAATTTCATAACCTGGACCTTCGATACCCTGTAGTTATGGTAAGAATTCATGTTTACAATTTTTCCCAGAACGTTAAATCATTTAATTTCAAAATTTCAATGAAGTAAAATTTAATATTCATTAACATTGCTGTTTTAATTTTTTTCAGACAAACTTTTTCTGTGAGTATTTGAAGAAGAGAGATCATCCAAAATTTCAAATCATGAGACTCTGTAAGCCTAGTATATTGAAAATGCCTTGGAGAACAAGAAGAAATGAACATGATTGTGCAATTTTTGCAATGAGACATATGGAGACATTCAATGGACAAAAAGTTGAAGAATGGAACCCAGGATTCAAAAATGAAGGTGTAGAACAACAAGGCCAAATCAAGACATTGAGGAAAAAATATGCAGCTAAAATTCTTCTTTCCGATTATAATATACATAGAAAAAAAATAATTTCTGAATCAATTGAATTTTTGAGTTTTAGTCTAGAAGAAAAACAACGTCGTTTAAAAGCAAAAACCCAAAGGTTAATTGAGATGAGATTTATGACTTCTTGGAAAGGTAAAGGAAAAGAAATGAAAAAGCCCTGAGAAAGTTCATTTCCATTTTAATATGAAATTGTGTAATTTTGCAGATAAACATTAGTGCATTTTGATAATGTAAAAGAGTATGAGTTTTATTCAATGAATCTGTATCATGAATGATTTGCATATATTGTTTAATGTTTATTACTAAGATTTCTTTAGTGAAAATTATACTTGCCTGAGAAGTTAATAACATATTACTTAATTTCATATTAGTTAATAGTTTAAAAATATAATAACAGTTGAAGTGTGTTTATATATCTGAATTTGAAGTATACAAATACATATTTATCAATGTGGTTCATGTTTTATTTGAATAGAGAGTTGATTGATTCGGTATATGACTTAGAAAATGGTTATAAGGTATGTGTTTTAAAACAAAATAAAAAGTTCAAGTATTTTAAAACAACACAAAGCAACAATAAAAAATCATAAACTTATATGCAAAAATATATTCAAAAGTATATATTGAAAATAAAATTTTATATATTGAAAAGTATTCAAAGAAATTTACATTTCGCATAGTTGGGCTAATAAAAAGAATTGGGCTTGCATAAGTTCATATTCTATTGTGTATTTTTTTTTTAAGAAAATCTATTTTGGGCTTTATAGAACAGAATAAGCAGAATATAAAATTTTAACCTAGCTACTTGTCAATTGTCATCTTTATTTAAAAATATATAACAGGTAATTAAATTCTAATTAAAATGAATAAGTTTATTCAGTTATAATGTTTAATTTTTTAAATTTATCTTTGATGCAGATATCAAATGGAAAAAAGTTGTCGAATTAGTGAAAATGTAATGGCATCAAACATTGCAGAGAGATCAGAAGTTGATATGGCAAATGATCATGAAAGAAAGTGTAGTGTTTGTGGAAAAGTTGGTCATCATGATGCCAGAAATTGCCCATTAAAAAAATGAAGTTAACTTATTAGATTAATGATTTGGGTTATCTTATTATGTATTTATTTTGTTGTTGAACAATTAAACAATTTAATTGAAATGTTTAAGAATTAATTTTAAATAAATCATTTGTTAACTTATCATATTATCATATTTTAAATAATATTTCTTAGTATTATTGTTATTATTATTATCCTAACTGTCATCATAACATAAATAAACGTACCAAAGTTCACTTAAATTACCAAAGTCTTAGATTAATACACTTCATAATTACGACCTAATTATCCAAAGTTTAGATTCCTAATTTACCAAAGTCTTTGATTCCTAAACATCCACAGTTCATAATTAAAACACATAAAAGTTCAGTTTCAGAGAGTTGTAAAATGAAACAAACTTTTTCCATATCATGATTAACAGACATGGAATTCTGCGACTTTAACTTCTTCTCCTTCAACCACTTCAACAATTGTGTTAACAAGCTTTAAACGCATCATCTTTCCTTCCTTGAAACTGCAAAAACCTGCAAATGCCCCCCAGTTGCCAGTAATTTTCACATGCTTAAACCTTGATGGTCTGCTTCTGTCAGGAATTGTTTTTACTTTCATTGGAAACCTCTCATCCATAGTAACAAGTATTGCCTTTTGGTATGTGTCCATAGAGTGTGAGAAGCTGTAATCAACTGGTATTGTCTAACATCCATATATACAGTTGGTTAGAGTCGTTAAATAACAAACTTAAAATATTTTATCTTAACATACCACAATTTTTTTATAACTATTTTTATATACTTACCAAATGGTAAAAGACGCAAACAGATGCAGTTAGTTCAGCATAGAAAACATCAACTTCATTGTTGTGACTGGTATGTCCTTTCCATAAGTATGAATGTTTTGCTCTCTTGTCTGCGATTAACGATTAATAACAATACTTAACTTCTTATTGATGAATTTATTTGTATTCTTGCTATTATAATGAACAATATAAATATTAACATAATAGATATACCTTCGATGGCATATGGTGGTATGGGACGAGAAGGTAACCTCAACATTGTTGGTAGAATAGTTTCTTCATGAATGCTCGTTCCATTAGCTAAGAATATGGCAAGATTCAGTTTGTTGTTTTCCAAATTTTTAAAAACCATCATCTGTCCCCTAGCAATTTCCAAATCAGCAACAAGTTTGTCCCATCTTTTACCGAACAATCGGTTTGACCTTACAACACTTTGCGGATCAAGTTGTACCCTTTCATGTTTCACTTTGTAACTCTTTCCATTTGCATAAATTTTGAATGTGTTTTTCCATGTCCTGCAAGAAATCTCCCAGTAGAATCTACAATATCAAGTATATATTTAGTTTTTTTTAATGCCATTAAGCTTATATGTATATTTTAAACGATGATATAACAAAAAAAAAAAAAAATACATGTCCATCAATTGTGCGCCTAACCAAGCACCTACTCACCCTGTTTCCCACATCACGTCTTTCGTAACCTGGAACTTCGATACCCTGATCATCATATCCTGTTACATAAAATGTACTATCCGCCTCTTTCACAAAGTGCAAAGTACTAACAAGTGAAGAGACGTTGTCCTGAACAAATTTAGCCCATTCATCGCCATACAAATCAACCTTGCTTCCATCATCCCTTAATAAACATATGTACCTGTACCTGTTTTTGCCATGGATGAAAATGTATTTTTCTCCATTGTAGAAGTGTTCCTTGAACACATTTGGTAAAGTCTGCACACAATTGAATAATAATTTGTTATCATATTATATTGCGATATTCATTATATTAAAAAGTTAAAAATTTAACTAAAAAAATAAACGAAATATGAACATCCAAAATAAAAAAATATACGTGAGCTAATATGGATTGTCTACCTGGGAAGCTGTGTTACTTTCTAAATCAAATCTGAAAAGGAATTGCTGATCCATTTGTTTGTTTTTTTATGTACCTGTAATATAAAACCATTGAATGAAATATACTGATACTGTTTACAAATTTGACAACATATAATTACTGATGTATACAATGTACCACTTTTAATAATTTAAAATGTTAATGTAATGTACGTTTTAATGTTGTAAAAACAAACAACCACATTTCATCTCTTACTTCAACCTTCTACAATGAACATCGCATATGTAACCGTAAAATATGCATATACCAAATGGAAAAGGTGTTATCTATGACTAAAACTAACTAAAATAACTACATGATTTATTCTTGATAATAATAAACGTTAAATGCCACAAAAATCAGCATGTAGACCAATTATCTAATTTTTTATTTTTGGCCAACACATTGATCTTTTCAATCAATGAAACTCACAATCACATTCGTCCCAGTTTACCTAAGTTTGTTTTGGCTTATGGCGCTGTATTTATGTGATTGTTGTTGATTCAAAACACTTATATATGTAAATAGAACAATCTACATACTGGAAACTAAACTAACAACCCATCTTTCAATATTCTATCCAAAACAATTTTTTTTTCACAAAATAAAACAAAAAACATTATTTTGATCAAATACCTAATGCAATATAAGTTATATTAAAAGCCTTCATATATACAAAAAGAATCTAATCTAACAGATCATATCTGTTTTCAAAACATGTATTACTCACTTATTTAATCTTTAACAAATAGAATACAATGTTTGATCAGTTGATTACCATTATTAAGTAATCTTATCATTAGCAAACATACTATATCATACAAGTAATGTTATAATTAGCAAAGTATTCCATAAATATGAGACCAACAAGATTTACATATTGCAAGTAGATTCGGATAATTTTTAGAAAGAAAAAAATTGGATATTCTAACCTTTTAATTTTTTGACGGTTCGTTGATATGACAACTGATAATCTGAGAGACAAGCTGGTTATAGAGCCTAGTGAAAAGTTATTGATGGTAATGATGGTCTGAGATTGTATATGCAAATTGTGCATGCAGTCAACAAGTCAAACACAAAAACGTTGTCTTTTTTAGGCTAAATAATTTTTTTATTGTTAAATATTTATGTAATTATTAATTTTTTAATAAAAAATAGTGAATTAAGTTTATTCGGGTCAAGCAAAAAATCGAACCGAACCAAACTAAAAAATCAACCGAACCGAACCAAAACTAAAAAATCAACCTGAATAACAGAATTTGAATATGGTTTGGTTCGGTTTAACCGAACTAATTGAACCAAACTAACCGAACAAATTTATAACCGAACCAATCAACACCCCTAGTTATGGAGATGGTTAAACAACATAAATAAAACTTGGAAGACATATTTTGAAATTTAATCATCTATATAAAAATAGCATGACAAAAAATTCTTAATAAACCAAAAGTTACTAGCTTGAAAAAGGAAGGAAAAGACAACATGTAGTGTTCAAAGTGTCGTTGTTGTTTTAACAAACATGAAACAGAGGAAATGGTCTTGTGTTGGCCTTGGTCTGGTCGTAGAAATCAAACATGTATTTGAAGCGCATCATTTAATACTGTTATCTTAAAAGAATATTCACATTTTAAAAAGTTTTGCGCTTTTTAAATATGGGCTTTCTAAAAATAATGTGCTTTGGAAAAGTTTATTAACATTAAAAATATGGGTTTTTTCTAATAAAATGAATTTATTTCAAAATAAATAAAAAACATTTGAATAATATTGAAGATATTTTATTTATAATATTTACTTAAAATAACTTTATTTATTAATTTAACAATTACTGAAAATTTTAAACATACTTTAAAATTTTTGAAAGATTATTTAATTTCAAAAAAGTTAATCATAATCAAAACTTGCTTGTTTGACTTAAAGCACACTGACAAAAATGAAGCGTCCTTGAAAAGCTAAATATTACTATATATTAGAATATTCTTTTTGGCAATAGAAATAATAACATATACTTAATTAATTAAAAAATAAATTTAATTTAAAAAGACTATTGATTAAATTTAATTTATATTAAAAAATAATATTTTAAGAGATTGATATTTTGATAAAACTCAAAAAGTCAAAACAATCAACAAAAAAATCCCAATTTCATTCCACCTTCTTCATAGTATCAAAAAAACCCTATTAAAAAAAAATGTCAGACAACATCCCGATTGAACTCCAAATGGAAATAATCAAAAAAGTTTATGAGGTTAAGATATTGATTGGATTCAAATCAGTTTCCAAACAATGGAAGTCTTTTATTGAGAGCTCTGACTTTGTGATTGGTCATAGCAACCGCCATCCACAGCCGCTTAGTTGTTCTATCATAGGCTACAGAGAAGATACTTCTGTTTTTAATGAAAAGTACGTTTTTTTTTCTAGATGATGGTAAGAATGAAACTCTTTTTAACGTTTCTCTATCTAATGTTATTTCTAAAAACATTGAACAAAAATTTTCTATATCAAAAATTATTGGTGCAACTCATGGTTTAGTGTGTTTGTATGGTTTCCACAAAGTCTATAAACAGTGGATGGTTATTTTTTCGAATCCTTCAATTCAAAAATCAATTGGTATTGTTGCTCCTTATACTGAAAGTAATATCTGTCCTACTTTAGCTTTTGGAATTCGCCCGGATACTTTAGATCCTACCGTACTGAAATTAACATATGCTAAGAATGCTATGTTTTGGGTTGTTGAAGTTTTTTCATTAAGTGCAAGTGTTTGGAACAATGTGATTCCAAATGGTAATTGTCCTCGAGAAACCATCAAATTTAATGACTCAACTTATGTTGTATTAGATAGATTTGTTTATTGGGTTGCATATGAATTGATTGTTGTTGATGATCGTGACTATAACAAAAACATGCTTATCTCATTTGATTTGATTACAAAAGAGTTCAAAGAGATACACTTACCAGATAGCTTAACAAATGAAATATTTGAACCTTTTCAATTGACCGTTTGTAAACTAAGGGAGTCTCTTGTTGTGTGTGGATGCATTATGATTGATGGAGTGCTACAATGTGGTCTATGGTTAATGGAAGATGATTTTTCTTTCAGAAAGCTGTACACAATTGACGCAAACGTTTATAGAATATTGGGGTTTACAAAAAGTGGTGAAGCTATATTTGAACCTCGAGAAGACTATGGAAAATGTTCAACACTTCATGTTTACGACCCATGTTCACAACAAATCAAGAATCTTGGGATTATTGGAGTAGAGGGTTCATTCATCATGAGCTTGTACAATGAATCGATTCTGCTAAATGATTAGTAAGAATCATACAAATATATTATGAAAAATAGGTATCGTTAAATCTCTTTTATTTAATTTTTGGTTGTATTACTTGATTATTGGAGTAGAGTGTTCATTCATCACGGGCTTGTACAATGAATCGATTCTGCTAAATGATTAGTAAGAATCATAAAAATATATTATGAAAAATAGGTATCGTTAAATCTCTTATATTTAATTTTTGGTTGTATTACTTGATGTAAATTATATGAATTAGGATTTACGAAAATCAAAGAGCGTATAAATTCATTTTCTTTGTATTTTCTCAAACAAATTGCACAAACCCCATCCATCTTGTCAAGGAACATTATTCTTTCACTTACTATGGATCTCGTAGACAAATTAGATGAGCCAATATTCTTAGTTTCTTCTTGAAAACGAACTATTTCTTGTTCTTCAAGTTGTAATACATCTTCATAAGACCTCTAAATAATCAAATTGACTAAAAAAGAGGGTATATCCGGCATACGTTCAACACATTGCTGCAAATGGTTTCTGTTAGAAGATGATATATGTAAATTTTGAAAGTAATGAACAAAAACGGATGGAGGTACCTGAGTAAATGGAATAATACAATTACTCATCTTTATTTAAAAAATATGTAAAGAATTATGAATGTAATTTTATTTTGGTATGTAACTAAATATGAATTTTATTAATATAATATTAAGTTGTCTGAGTTATGTTATACATTCAATTATTATTATTGTTCAGGATCTCATTCAGCATCATATGATGATATGATGTATAAACATTTTATTTTGATGTTTATGTTGTAATCTGATATAAATTTGTTCACTTACTTTAAAGTACTCAGAAACTAGTAAATAATAATTAACTTTTTATGGTTTCAGATGCTGGTTTCAGTTTGTAGATTACACATGCTGAAAAGAAAATATCAAACGAACCAACACATCATTTAATATGTTGGGTTCAGTTTGTGGATTACACATACTGGTTTAAGTTTAGCCATTAGAGTTTATAGTATAATCTGAAATAAGATAGTTGTAATCCATAAATTTTCAGCGGAGAGAGACTTATGAAGTTTGATTATTCATTATTTTCTTTCAGCAGAAAGATTTTGTAATTTTTTTCAGCATATGCATTATTTTGTTATAGTGGAGTATTCAAGAAGTATTTTATTGTTTAATAGTGTTTTCAGAGATTTGATGTATGTGATGTTCAGGGGAAGTGTGTAGGCCGCCTGTTTGCTTACTTGACACCTACTTTTTTTTTAATTTAATTACTCATCTTTATTTAAAAAAGGTTTAAGACGATATTAATATATATATATTTGTTATGTCAAACAAATAACGGCCACGTGTCAAGAACACAAATGTCTCATAATAAATATTAAATACATTTTATAAATTAATATCGTAATACCTATCAAAATACGAAGTTACAAACCTTAAATAATAACTATCGTAATACCTACCATAAAAGAGATATTAATATCGGAATAACAATTTATATCATAATAACAAATTATACAGTATAATAATACTAAAATCAGAACAACAATTTATATAATAATAACTATGTAGATATGCTTATGTAAAAAATAACAACTTTAATAAAAATATCTGTAATTCAGAACAATAAAATTAAATAACAAAAATTAATTTCAATTATTCAAACTTATCAATCAGTATCCTCAATCAGTATCCTCCTCAGAATTAAAATTAAATACATCATCATCCTCCTGAGAGTTAGCTTTACTTGATTGTCCCTTAGTTTTCCTCCCTTTTCGATTCGCCTTCTTAATGCCTTTCTTAGGAGCCAGTTTTTTCCTATTTGGATTGTTGGGACAATTCCTGAAATCATGATCTGTTTTTTTTTTTTTTTTTTCTACAGATTCTGCAATTTCTCAAATTTTTTTCACCTTCTTTTGCAGATTTAATTCTGACATCATTATTAGAAGGTTTATACCTATGACCACTAATTCCACCTTTGTTTTTCCCAATATCAGGAGGAAGAACTTCAAGAACATCAGGTTTAGGAACTCCAATCATAGATGATATACTTTGCTGTTTACTTGCTGAAGTCTGAGGCACATTTGATGATTCTAAACCAGATTCATAAAGACTCAATTGATCAAGAAATTGACTTAGTTTATCTTTATCGTATCCACATTGATTGATTATAGCATTCACTTTTGAATAAATATTCAAAATAGAAGAACCAGAAGATCCACTTGATTTATAAGAAGAACCAATTGGAGGTAAAACAACAGCTTCTTTTCTCCAACGCCTTAACAGATATTGCTTTGGAATCTTCTTAACACCATTTGCTCTAAGAGTATAAAAGGCATGACGACATAACAAACCACGTCTTTCAAAATGCAGGCAACTGCATTTAACAGAATGAGTTTCTTCATCATAGTCAACCTGAAAAAAAAAGTAAATAAAAAAAATATAAAATATTTTTAACAGAACGAGTTTCTTGATCATATTTATTAAATTTAAAAAATTGAAATCTAATACCTTAAACTCTCCAAACCACTCTTTATCAGTGTCTTTAACATAACCCAAATTTCTCGTAGAACCAGTACAAGAATCTACAGAAGCAACGATCTCAATCTGAATAACATAGAATGCCTCAAGAGTGTAAAAATCTGCAGCTTGTACTTCAACTAATTGTCTGGTTTTCAATGATGGCTTACCAGTTCTTGTATTATTATCAAGAACACGTTGAATATTTCTTTGCTGATCTAATGTACTTTCATACCGAAAAAGAAAATGAACTAGAGTAGAACTCCAATTAGAATTATGACCAAAAAAATAGTTTTCACTTTCAGATCTTGACGTAGTTTTCATTAAACCACTCATTGGAATATCTCTAAAATAAGTAGGAATCCAACTCTCTTTAATATTAAACATATCATTTAACCATTTATGCTCATCTAAATGATATTCAGCCAATAAAGAATTCCATTTTTCAACAAATTCATCAGGTTCGTCGCTTTCCCTCCATACAATACGACATAGACGCTTTTTGAATCCTTCTTCTTCACATATTTCAGAACCAATCTACAAAAAAAAAAATAAAAGGAAAATAATTTATATGAAAAATAATTGTTTAATATTAAAAATAATTGTTACAATATATATATATATATATATATATATATATATATATATATATATATATATATATATATATATATATATATATATATATATATATATATATATATATACCTTTGTAGGAAGTTTATTCATTATATGCCACATGCAAAGACGATGTTTAGCAGTTTTAAAAATATTAGGTATTGCAATTAACATTGAAGGATCTTGATCTGTTAAAACAAGATACGGCTCCTTAGTATAATATTTAACAAAAGCTTGTAGTAGCCACTCATATGAAACAACATCTTCCTTCGAAAGCAAACCAGCAGCGAATATTACACATTTTTTATGATTATCAACACCCGTAAAAGGAACAAACACCATATTGTACCTACAAAAAAAATATACATATATAAATATATATATTTAAAAAAAAAAAAAAAAAAAAAAAAAAAAAAAAAAAAAAAAACCTTACATATTAGTTTTGAACGTAGCATCAAAAGACAGAACATCACCAAAAGCTTCATAATTCCTTTTACTTGTATCATCAGACCAAAACAAACAACTTAATTGACCCGCAGTATTAGTCTTAAACTCAAATGAAAAAATTTCATCTCTTTCCTTTAAAACACTAAACTTATCAATTATCATTTGGGCATCATATTTACCAATATAATTGTAAATATCACGACTCATATTCTTGAAATCAATCTTTGTTGCACCAACTTTCTCATATCCACCCAAAAGCTCAGCAATAAAATTGAACGACATACAAGGACCAATGTTCAAATTTGAAGCCTTAATAGCAAAATACTGATGCGCCAAACTCATAGACCTGTGAGACTTTTGCAAATGTCTATCTTCAGAAGTAAAAAAACCATGATTTTGCTCTTCCACAAAGTTTTTAACTTTATACTGTTCACAAGATTTAACAATATAAAGTCTAGCTTTGCAATTTGTCCTAAAATCAAATCTTTTTCTCTTAACTGACTCAGCGTTACAATCTTGTTTTAAACTATCAAATTCTTCAACTTTAACTTTTTTAATCCCTTCTTTACTGCAAAGAAATTCCTTATTAAGAATAACACCTCCTGCTTTACTTTCATGCCCTCTACGAACAATAAAACCAGCTTCATCAGCATAATTTTTGTACACCCTGTAAGCATCTTCAACACTATTAAACAAACTACCTTCTACTGGTACAACTGCTTTAACAACAACAGGTTTAATTAACTTTGTAGTTAAGCTAAAAAAATCTGGCGAATTTACTTCCTCATTGTCTTCTAAATTATCATCAGGTGATAAATTTACAGCTTCAATAACATCATTACTTGCAGAATTCTGCATCATAGAATAACCTAAAAAAAATAAAGTCAAAAAGTGACTTGATAATAAAATAATATTACACAATTAAGTAAAAAAAATATAACAGTTCATATAACTTATAACTATAATAATATCAAAATTGATCTAACAATTCCATATCACAGTACATCCAGTTAATACCTACAGTACTGTATAACGATATAAATGCGACAAATCAATTGCACAATTGACTCATAATAACTATTAAATATCACAATACCATTTATATATTAATATCGTAATACCTATCAGAATACAGACCATACATCTCAATATCATAAATACCAACCATAAAAGAGATATTAATATATATATATATATATATATATATATATATATATATATATATATATATATATATATATATATATATATATATATATATATATATATATTTGTTATGTCAAACAAATAACGGCCACGTGTCAAGAATACAAAAACTTATAATAAACAATAAATATCACAATAGCATTTAAAAATTAATATCGTAATACCTACCATAAAAGAAATACTAATATAAGAATAAAATTCGAAAATGCAGAATAACAAAACGAGATTAATATATAAATTTGTTATGTCAAACAGATAACGGCCACGTGTCAAAAACACAATTCTCTACAATAAAAACAATTAATATCACAATACCATACATATATTTTAATATCGTAATACATATCATATAACAAAACAATATCACAATAGATTAATATCACAATACCATACATATATTTTAATATCGTAATACATATCATATAAGAAAAACAATATCACAATACCATACTTATATTTTAATATCGTAATACATATCATATAACAAAAACAATATCACAATACCATACTTATATTTTAATATCGTAATACATATCATATAACAAAAACAATATCACAATAGATTAATATAACAATACCATACTTATATTTTAATATCGTAATACATATCATATAACAAAAACAATTTCACAATAGATTAAATAACAATACCATACTTATTTTAATATCGTAATACATATCATATAACAAAAACAATATCACAATAGATTAATATAACAATACCATACTTATATTTTAATATCGTAATACATATCATATATTAATATCAAAATACCATTCTTATATATTAATATCACAATATCTACCATATAAAGAAATTAATTTGAAAATGCAGAATAACAATCTGAAAATGCAGAATAACAGAAACGATGAATCTGATTTTAATAATATCAAGAAGATAGCTTATAAAAAATACCTTCAACACGGTTTTTTGATAAAAAATGATCCGATAGATCAGGACCAATACCAGAATACTGATCAGGTAAATCCATACAATAATAAAAATTAAATAAATATAGTTGCAAAAAATAAGGAAAGAAAATATTCAAATAATAATAAGAAAGATAAGGAGATATTAACGGGCGAAGATTTGACCCGTATTTTCTAAATAGAATAATTACGAAAATGCCACTCCGTGTTATATAATTATATCTAATCACAGCCGCTGATGGGAAAAGATCAACGGCCCATACGCATCCGTACGTCCGCACTAAAAAGAACCATCCGCACGTGATCCTTTGCCTATATATATATATATATATATATATATATATATATATATATATATATATATATATATATGTGTGTGTGTGTGATATATAAAATTATAATTTCTATTCAACATTATATATAAGTAGTGCTTATACGATAAGTTTGAACAAACTAGTATCTATACTTTTGTATCAAAGATTTTTGAAATTTGCGTCTATTCTTTAGAAGCAAACTTTTATAAAACGAAAAGGACGTAAAACTATTCAAACCCCCCCCCCCCCCTCCCCCACTTCTAGTTTTCCACAATTGGTATCAAGAGCCACGTCTAGCAAGATTTTTAAAATATATTGTATTTTAAAACTTGTAACGATCTATGGAATTTGAAAAATATTTAGAATGGGAATTTACGCAAAAACCACCATTATTTGAAAATGATCATTTTCTTGAATGGAAAAATAAATTTGAAAATTATGTGAAATCAATAGATCTTGATCTTTGGCATATCATTTCAATTGGTGATCTTCAACCAACTATAATGGATTTTGAAAATCAATATAATAATCTTTAAACAAAGATCGATAAAAATACTAAAGCTAAATTAGTGATTTACAAAACTCTACCAAGAGTTGAATATGAAAGAGTACTCTTTTGTAAAACGGCAAATGATATTTGGAAATGTCTTTTAAATTTTCACCAAGAGAAATGTAAAACCAAATATGATAAACTTGATGTTGCACAAGAATTAGTCACTCTAGAAAATTTGATAGACAAATATTTTGTTAAAATAAACACAAGTACTACTAGTTCAAATGTGATCATTGAAGGTATCAATAACGAAGAATACATGAGTCAAATCCGAAGAAAGAGTGTAAATAAATCATGGGGCGACAAGGACGAAGAAGATGATGAAAATATGGCGTGCGAAGATATTCAAACAAATGTAAATACAAGTATTGATGGCAAGGATTACATGCTTCAAGATCCAAGCGAAACTACAGATAAAACATGGAGCGACATGGACGATGGAATTGATCAACATATAGCATGTGAAGATTGTACAACTACAAATAAGGTACAATCCGAAACCAAACATTTTTGCTATGATCAATTTATATTAGAATTTTCTAAATTGGAAAACAACTTTAAACATCCTTACAACATTGACTCAAAAATTATTTTTAAAAATGAATCTTCAATATCCGTTGAAAATAACTTTGAAAAAGAAAAAATTTTAGAAGACAAAATGTCTAGACTTGAAAGTAATATTGAAATTGATCTTGAATGCAAAAATTGTCAAGACTACAAACATGAAATTAAAATGGAAAATGAAAAAGCAAAAATATTAGCTAAATTCGAAAATAGTTCTAAATCTTTAAAATATCTGCTTAACATTCAAAAGTCATTTTATGATAAAACCGGTTTAGGATTTACTGCAAATGATCCTTTAGCAAATATATCAAAGCAAATAAAATTTGTTAAACCTAGTGGAGAAATTTAGAACTAATATTATTTACATCCATTATTTATTACTCTAGTCAAGAAAGTCATTGTTTGTTAGTTAAAACAAACTATTGATGAGTTCTTGTACTTCTCGGCGACATCCTCATCATGTGCATTTAAATGCAATGGATGTCCTCAACTAACCATCGCGGACCCATGAGAATCTGGGTACCAAGCTCCTTTTCATGTTTAGGTAGTAAACGAACGAAGAGACAATTACTTTTTGGATCGCTCACTTTGCTATCTTACATTTGATGACTGTTGGTTCATATTACTCTGATTCACATTCTACACACGACTTGCTTATGACGATGTTGCGGCCATTTATTGTTTTGAAGTTATGTTCTTCACTTTTGGAGTATTGGTTTTATGGTATATTCGTTACTACCTCATGATGAAGGATTCAAGCGCAATTATTCTTGATCTACACGACTGTTGATGATTGTTGTGATCGATTACGTGTTTCGGATCAAGCCTCCTTGATTCTTATTGCGTTGGGATTTTTTCTTACTACTTCGACATGCATTGAGCAAACTTTGAAGATGTCTACTAACACTCTCATGCCCACTCTTAAGGAAAAGCTGGACCTGAGGTAAGTTTTCTTTTCAAAAACTTGTCAATATCACATTATATTAAAGTATGCCATAATTAGTATATTAATATGATTAAATTTTTAGGTTGCCCTGTTCATACATCATTAATACTAATATATGTATACATGAAATTAGGTTAGTTGACCCTCTCGATTTTGAGTCTATTGCCCTTTTCTTATTCATCACTCATGTTGGAGATCATCGATGACCAATAGTAGAATACTTATCATTTATGCTAAATGACCATTCTAGTTGTATTAATAGATGTGCTAAAATTAAGACTAGTTAGTATTTAATACTATGATGAGTTTAGTATATATTTACATGAGTTAATCTTGTATCCATAGATGATTAGCTTTATCCCTCTCAATCATATTGCATTAAGATCATTAGAATTTGTCATCACTCATCCATGTCTTTAGTTGCCATTAAATATGATTATATGTGACAATGGGATCAACCGACTCTCTTGAATATGATAAGTTTCTATTTCAAATTTGTTTACTTGTGATTCTTGCTATCAAAAATAAAATATCATGTTTGAAACCTCACTTTGAAAAATAATCTTTCAAATATCTATTTCATCTTTCTTCAAACAACATATTTAACTATAAGCTACCATAACTTTATTTTAATCAAAATCAAGATTGGAAAAATTCTCTTATCGAACTTGTCAACATACCATGAAGCAATACTCAATTTATTTTACTCTAATACACACTTGAATCTATTTCAAAGCATTGTTGAATAAAACTAAAAACGTTCTCTTAAAACTATATTTGATTATTCCACATGTGTCATAAACTTCTATAAAAATGACATTCACAATTTAATCAAATCATTTCATGAGAATCATGGTTTGCCTATATGGATCTTGTTTGTAACAAGTCTTGAAGTCCATACAATCATATCTCCCCATTTGTTACTTGTAAGTACTCATCAATATGTTTGAACTAGCCCACATATTATCATTTTCATATAGTTGTATATATGATTAGCATGTTTTATTGCTTCCTTGGTTGTTTAACTTTATTGGCCAATAAGTAGATTGCATGTAAATTAGAAATTACTTGCCTACTTAATTTGTTTTAATAACATTCTTTACATATATGATTAGTATATCCTATATTGCCTCAAAGAGTTGAACTTGCTTGAATCCAAACCCAAAAACACAACCTTTCTGAAAATTTTCTGCCAAAAACCCAATTCTGTCATTCTGGAATTCACCATGGGCGGCCCCCTTAATGATTAAGGGGACCGGCCATCTGATGATCGGGGTTACTGTTTTCTTTATCACTTTTTGACTCTCTTCACCCTATACTTCCCAAAATTCACAAACATATTTTGTCCCATACTATCCCTCACAATTTACCTTCCTAAACACATTTTTCTTACACTATAAATACCTTCTTCCCATCATAAATGCTATCACATCAAAACATGTCATCCCCCAACAACCAAAAACCTAAGATTTCAAGAACCGCAAGGATCTCCGTCAAACCCGTTTGGAGGAGGAAACTTGATTCTTGTCACAACTCAAGTGATGTTGTTCCAAGTCAACCAACAACTAAACTTCAAACCTACACTAATGACTCATCTCACAACCTATCATCCACTCATGCCCTCATTAATGCTTCTTCATATGATGAGCATGCTCAATCCCAAAACAATAATCGCAATCTCACAACCAATACTTTACATGTTGCTCATTCAATAAAAATACCATCCACTCATGAAGCACCTCTTCCACCCATATCATGTTTTCATGATTACCCAAGCTCAATCATGTCTCCACCACCAAGAGTACCACCACCACATCCTACAACCTCACATGCCATTCCTATGTTGCATGTTCAAACCCTCACCCAAGACAACTATCATGCTCCTCCACCATCACCTTCCTCCGAACACTTGAAGTTCGTTGAGGAGCTAAAGGAAGCTCATGAGCTTAGCGCTCTTTTAGCATTACATCTTGCTCAACGCAATTTGGATCCACCCCAATCAAGCTCACCCTCATCACCACACAACATTAACCAAATTAAGAAGCATGTCAACAATTGCCCTTGTTGCATCTTCCTCCAACAACAAACAATTGCATTGAATGAGCACTTTACTTGGATTGAGTATCTTCTTACTAGATCTCAACAAACACCATCACTTGAACAACATCAAAACCCTCAACCAACAAACCCAACTCCAAATTCACTACCTTCAAGCTCTATATCTCCAAACTCACCAACATCCATGAAACCAAAAGTTTACCTCCATTAAGCCACCAACATGATCCCCATTTACCATTCTCTACCAAGCATTCTATATGCTTATGCCTTTTATTTCTCAAATAAAACACTTCAACCTTTTTGGGATGCAAGCAAGTTTGATGACACTCTCTATTGGCACAATAGGATATTCCACTTGGTTTAGTATTCTAGTATTATGGATTATGTAACAATGATTATGTAGTTGACATAATCATTTTGAATTAATGAATGTTTCAATATGTGTTTCAAATTCTCCTTATCCATTCTTGTTATTAGTTGTTATTATGCTATATATATATTTGCTTGCGCTTCTAATATTTTTCTTGCAAGAATTCCATAGCTCGAACCCTTGGTGCCCTCAAACAAGGGGGAGCATACATCAAGGGGGAGCTTTCATCTTATAGACTTAAACCTTTTTGATTCTACAAAAAGGGGGAGAAGTGAATATAAACTCATTAAATACTTGTCTAAAAATTAATTTTTGGATTTAATGAGTTTAGGTTTTGTAATCATAAAAAAGGGGGAGATTATTGATATAAATAATTGTCTAAAAATGTTATTCATATCTTTCGATATCTTTATGTTTTGATGATCACAAAACGAAAACTCATCAAACCAAAGATCTTGACGTAAATAAGTATTTAGTCGTAAATACTCACTTTCACCATCTAATCACTTAAGGTATGAATAAACAAAGTGTCTAATGCATTATAAGATCAAAGGAACATTTTTATTAATCACTTAGATTTTTATAAAATGTCACAAAACATTTTATATCTTTTATAAAACATTTTTGGAATCAAAATAATATGTTTAATTCATTACAAATATATGAATTCAAATTTTCAACCAAAAATGACAAATCTAATTCAGAAAAATTTTCCTCACAAAAAGACAAAAAATTCCAACGTTCAGGAGGGCGGCCCCCTTAATTATACTAGGCGACCCCCTTAATCATTAAGGAGACCGCCCCCTAATTAAGGGGACCGGCACGCTCCAGAATAGTGTTTTCTGGCCCTTTAAATACTGGATCATTCCACATATTTTTCTTACCTTTTTGCACTCAAAATTTTCTGATTCAAACTTCCATTTCTATCTTCTAAAATCCTTTGATCATATATACATTAATCTTTGTTTCAAAGTGATTCAAACCTCAACACTCAAGTGCAAACAAAAGAATACTTCTATTAATTAAGATTAAAAGTATTACAACTTAGTATCATCTTGCTATCTAAGTTGTTTGTTCATTTCATCATGTTAATCATTTATACTTTGGTGAATAAGGTGTATACATTAGTTAGCTAGATTTTGAGATAGGATCTAGAATAGTTGATTGGTTGAAGAGGTACTAAAAGTGAAGAAGTGGAAGATCATTGTATTAGTGATAGGAGATATAAGAAGTAGTTGCATATTGAATTAGTGGTAAGTAGTGAAGAAGTTGAAGACTTTAAGTTGTGAAGACATAAAAGACTAGGAGGTGTGACTTTAAGTTGTGAAGACATAAAAGACTAGGAGGTGTGAAGACTTAGAAGCTTTGAATCATATAAAATATAGAAGGTTTCAAAGTAGAAGAATCATCGTTGTGGTATAAAGGCCCTCAAGTATAGAGATAGAAGAATTGAAGTTGTGAAGACTTAGAAGCCTAGAAGTTGTGAAGTAGCTAAATCCTTGAAGTTGTAAATAGATAGAAGTTGTTAAGGTGTGGAGAATCAAGAGTTGTAAAGAAGCATAGAAGGTGTGAAAGGGTGTGAAGAAGTTGTGGTGTGATTGTAGTTGTGAGATTGGTTCTAGCTACGATTAGAACTCGACATTTAGCTTAGTGTCGTTAACCGGTGTAAGCCTAGGTGTGTACGGTTTTTCTCCGCCATAAGGGAGGTTATTGACTTAGTGAAGAAAGCTCTCGAGCTCGGTGCTCGGGGAGTGGAGTAGGGCAAGGAAGGTGTCCTTGTAGCCGAACCATTATAATTCCTTTGTCTCTCGGTTTGATCTTTCCATCCCTCACTCTTTGCTTACTTACTTATTAGCATTTAGTATTTAGTTATAATTGCTTGTGTTGTGCATATATTGATTTCACATAAAGATCAAACTAGGTTCCATTCACAACATTAATTTTATATAAACAAACCATAAGGTTATACACACATTAAAACACTTATATATATGTGTGATATATGAAATTATAATTTCTATTCAACATTATATATAAGTAGTGCTTATACGATAAGTTTGAACAAACTAGTATCTATACTTTTGTATCAAAGATTTTTGAAATTTGCATCTATTCTTTAGAAGCAAACTTTTATAAAGCGAAAAAGACGTAAAACTATTCAACCCCCCTTCTGGTTTTCCGCATAGAACTTTTAAAAAAAAGGAATTAGGTAATCTGCGTAGTTCGCTTACTTCGTTAGCTTTTTATTTTAAACGGAAATATGGAATTTCATTAAACACCAAAGCCAGAGAAAATGTACATAACGCTCAAAATATCTGAAAATTTGCCTGAGCTATCCTAAGTCATTTCATATTTTCAGCTAGTCATCACTTGCTAAACTCCATCAGCTAAAAATTTGGAATCACTGTTCTAAATTTGATGTTTTTCATATCTCAGATCGTAATTATTTGATTGTGAGTATGTTATAAGATGTGCATGTGCCCTGTCCTTGAGATATTGAGCTAATAAAATCATACAAATTGCCTGATATCAGTTTATAAGTTTGACCAATGCCAGTAAGAAGAGTTGAAGCGCTAGTAGTAGATGGTGTGAGAGGAAGGGGTAGACCCAAACTCAGGGAGGATAGACTTAAGCTTGACATGAAGGAGCTTCTCTTGTCCGATGACATGATCTCAGATAGGAAGGCGTGGAGAGATAGAATTAGGATGTGCGGTTAGTCCCGGCTAGGCGCTTAGTGGGTCTAGGTTCTTTCTGGGTGTTTGGCTTTTAGGCGTCCCTTTGTTGCCTTACCTCCTGGTGCCTTGTTTTTGCTTTGCCTTAGTTTAGGCCCAGTGCGTTGCTTTGCCTTGCTCTATGTTGCTCCCTTAGGTTTGCCTGTTTTCTTGCCCATGCGTCTTTGGTTTTTGGTGCCTCGTTTTTGCTTTGCCGTAGCTTTAGGCCCCGTGCGTTGCTTTGCTTTACTTTGTTTTCTTGTTTTGATTGCTTTCATTTTGCCTTCATTTGCATGCTTTCTTTTGCCTGTTGTTTTCTGTCCTTTTGCTCTCTTCTTTTATCTCTTGCCCACACACCTGCACTTGCCGGAGGTTTCGTTGGAAGCAGTCTCTCTATTCTCGGGTCTATCCTGGGTAGGGGTAGGATCTGTCTACATTCTACCTCCCCCATACCCTGCTTCAGCGGGATTGGGTTTGTTGTTGTTTTTGTACTGTGTTCCTATAAATCCACTTTGTATTTCGGTTGTTGATTTTCTATTACAAGTATTTAAGCTAAATCGTTTTCTAATTTTATTGTTCTTTACTTGTATCGGAAAATCATAAAATCCCTATAATTTGTGGATCAACTATGAATAAAACAAACACATGTATTTGGTTGTTCACTCGTGCGATTGCAAGTCTCTTTACAGATATCAGATGAGAGTTTTACAGTTACACAAAAGTTACATCCCATCCCGCTATAGGAGTTAAATGTGAACCTGAGCTGTCTATTAAACTCTAAATTATAATATACTCATGAGTAAATTGCAAAAATCGTCCCTAAAGTTTGACCAATTTGCATGTTTCGTCCTACAAATTTCGAAACTGCAAGGATCGTCCTAAAAGTTTCGCCCGTGTGCATGTGTCGTCCCTAAAGTTTGGTCCGTGTGCATGTATCGTCCCTAAAGTTTGACCAATTTGGGACGATATATGCCCCAAAAGGACGATATTTGCCCCAAAAGTTTGCCACAGGGACGATTTTTGCAGTTTCAACAGTTCCGGGACGAAACATGCAAATTGGCCAAAGTTTAGGGACGATTTTTGCAATTCCCTCTATACTCATTTGGGCCAAGTCATTGTATTTTAGGTTGCTTTTGAATTTTTTGACTGTCTTTTGTCCTTGTATGTGGGTTATGCTGAAACCTCCTTATTTCCTATCACAAGGTCGGTATGAGTTTGTAAGATGGTATTGTAACATACCAAATTCACCGTGGTTGTGTTTTAAAACCATTAGCCCCTTCCACCAATTAGTGCCCACTATGCTTTTAGCTGTTTTGTGGTTTTTTTTTAGAAGATTGTACTATTTTAGGCTTCAATATTATGCAATTAGTATATGAGATTACTTTTTATTCCGTACATTGCCCTACACGGATAGGTACTCACACATTTCGTTCATGATTAGCAATCTTAATATAGTTAAAGGTATGTATGATGAAAGTATTGAACGACATGATTTGTTAATTCGATATAAGGTTTTGGCTATAACACTAACAACATAACTGATGTATAGACGTACTGCAGCCATATCATCTTTCTTGTTTATGGTCTGGCTAATGCAGCTGTGACTTATGAGTGATAATTTCTGCAAATTCTGGTCATACTTTTATAGGTCATATCCTTTATTTGATCGGTCATATCGTAATATCTTCTCCTTCATTATCCTGCAGATGGAATCAAAGGGTGTTCATATGTTGAAGCAAATTCAGTTTGGTTTAGACATAAATGGATCAAAAGTCGTGCCTCAGGAACAAGCTGGAAATCAGTCAGGTTGTGTTTTGAGTACAATTTTGGTCTGCGTGAAGCAAGCATGTGAAAGAGATGACTCCTTTCACAGATGCAGTATGATCTCAGGGTATTGCTTTTTATGTGACACATTAATCACTGAAAATCATTAAAAATGCTTAACTATGTTACATATGGTGTGTAAGTATTTTATAGATATCATTAATATACATGCTGCTGGGAGTCTGTTATTGAATTCATCAAAGACATGAAGTTACATTGCCTATAGGTTATGCATGCAATTCCCGTAAAGATATTTTATAGGCTCTTTTAATTTAGAAAAGTAAAGACTGAAACAACTAACCACGTTTGGAAGTGCACACCCAAGATTTTAATTTGGAAATGAACGTGGGTCAATTCAGGTAAGATCTCGTTCAACTGTATTCAAATGCTTATAACACCTTACATCGTTTGACTGTAGAAAATGAAGGCACATCAGAGTGGTGGCTTTGTGTTAACACAGATCGGTTGTTTGAATCCTTAACTTGTCTTCCCAGCCGGTAAACAGGTGATGGGGTGGTCAAATTATAATGCCCGATTATTTATTGTGTCAGCACCGAGGAAGAGAGGACATGCTGCCCAAATGGCCAGGCTATTTCAATGATCAACTTGATGTCTACAGTGCTTTTCTTCATGGGGACTTGTATGAGAAGGCTTATATGATGCTTCCAGCTGGTTATAAATCTCCTATTTTCATTTCTCATACTGTTTGTAGACTCAAGAAATCATAATATGGCTTAAAACAAGCTAGTAGAAAATAATTTACTTAATTGTACAGCTATTCTTGTATGTGCATGTTGACACCTTTCTAAATATTTCCAGTTATAAACAAAGGCATTCCGAACGTTCCTTGTTTTCTCTTTTCTGAAACACCATATGTAGTGATTAGTGAACACCATATGTAGTGATTAGTGAAGAGGCTGAAGTTTAAATCCAATATAGCTCTTCTTGTTAAATTGAGTTCTGCATTTTTAGATCCCAAAAAAGTGACCCTAACCATGAGTCTATGACAAAGAAATCATATCATTGTATATTTGTGTTTTCAGGAATTGTTTAGCGTGTGCTAAATAAAGTAATGACAATTCGATAACAATATACCGTAAATTTAATCAAAGGGCGAGATAAAGTAATCAAAGGGAAAAATAAAGATGTTATTTATTGAGAATGATGAATCAAAATCTCAAAACATCAAATTAAATTAAGAATGAAGAACCAAAACCTCAAACATCAAATTAAATCATAGTTGACGAATATCTCACTAACATATAACTGAATCCCCTGTACTCTTACAACAAATAACAACCAATAACAGCATGATCACAGGTGGTACAACAATTTGCAGCAGAAATGTTAAATCTGATACATAAGCCGTGCAGGCGCACACTTTTATGGTAAGGGGTGTGTGGGTGTGGGTGTGGGTGTGGGTGTGTGGAATAGAAAATTCGATTGTTTTTCTGGGCTTGTTTCTAGATTACTAAGGGGCAACCTGGTCCTAAAGTTCCAAACACACACAAAGACCATCAGTTGAGTACCAAAGATGGAAAAAAAAGAAGCCATTTTGGTGCGATGATGGTGCAAACTTTGTAGCGGGTTGCAAGCCTCATGGAGCGATGGTGGTTGTGGTGGTATCAATTTCTGGATCCTTGGTACCCTCGTTCTGAACAACAGAAAAAGAACACAAAGGAAACATAAAAGAAAAAACCAGATGCATGCTTATCCATATCTGTGGCAAAGGAACATAAAAGGAAAAAAACAGAAGTACAAATCAACATGCATATACGCGTATCCAAGAAATGCACAAAGAAGTTCACATAAGTGTCAATTGTTAGAGTCTCATGATAGTTTAAATTCACTCATACATCTCAAGAACCCAAATAAGTGATTCTAATCAAGAAAAAACAGAGCATTTATACTACCTTCAGATTGCAGAAACAGTTTAGGATCATACGGGGTATTTTTAAATATAAGTGTTATCGCTTGATAAAGGTAGAAGTTCTAAACATCAATCATATGAATACATCACGTAGAACATTTCTAAAACTAACACAGCCAGACAAAATTAAAAAGGTTACCATATCTATTAAAATCCTAACGTCTTCGTAATGACAGTTGATCTCCATGGCCAAGCAACCACATACTCTACCCATTTGGGGGTGGGCAAGGGAAAGGGGTCATGGGGATACTCTGGCTATGTTGCGTACATCCGAGTTAAAAAGCTCGCCCTCCCCGGGTAACCTGAACAGGGAAACCTAGCTGAATGTAGAAACTTTTTAGAAAACTTACATGCAAAGTTTTCAGCGAATTCGTAGACACTAAAAAGGGCATTAATAATGGAATGAACACAGACCGGAGTAGAATCAGATACAGAGATTGTCATTCTGCTACATTAGCGAACTGATGACATCAGTCTTGTCATGTTGGGTTCTGCACATACATTAACAGAAAAAAAAAAGAATACAGATTACACACATGCCAAAAAATTGATAATCACATATGCCGCAAGGAAACACAAATGAAAGCTAGAACTGCAAAGCTACGTGCATATTCATGTCGTAAGAAATGTGATACTAAAGAATTATGGTTCCTAGAGACGAGTCATCAGCAACTCAGAGTCTAAACAAGTGATCCAATACAAGATACAAAAATTAAAAAAATAAAAATAAATAATGTTTCCCTCTTGATATGTATAGCCTTCATTATATATTCTATGCTGCTTCTTTTGCAGATGGGATCAAACTAGGAAACCTCAGGTCATTTTCTGTTTATTCTCTTATGTGATTGAGGGAAGTTGGTTTCATAGTTGGTGGTATCTTTGACATTATTGTTCTTTAAATACTTTCTTTTTTCCATTTTATCATCTCATACTGCCTTAAGAGAAACTTAGAAATGTGATCTTTGTACTTTCATGAAGCCTGTGGAGGACAATTGTGAGTTTTATGATGTAATTTTATCTATGTTGTGTTTTTATATATAAAGATGTAATGATTCTAGTGATGATGTTTATTGAGTCCGTCCCAAGTTATGACCATACTAAGAAGAAATATTGCAACATAGAACCATCATCCCATAGCCCGAAACTCAAAGTATGACTATACAAAATCAAACTTTGACCTCATCTACCAAATTTGTAACATTGATGCCTAAATAGTAGCCTCATACAATATCCTCGAAACAACAATAACTAATGTAAATTGGATGTTGCAAATCCATAGGATCAAATTTAGATTGGCCTTGTAACAAAGAGCCTGAATCATTATACATATACATTACTTTGACTGGAGAGATACATGAATACATAAAAGAAGTTGAATTGCAACTTCCATGAAACTTTCATTGAAAAATCACCATCATTTGCCATGGGTTTTCTTTGTTACGTATTGCCTAGGTTTCACACACGTACGCCCTTTGATCCCAACTGCAGGATCATGAACGGAATTGATATAAGTTTGGCCAGTAATGTTGTTAGAAATGTTGAGGATAAATCGGTGGTTTTAATACTTAAAGAAAAGAGAAAAAAACACTCAGCTGTACAAACCAAACAACATTGTTCAGTTCAGGAATTTTAGTCTAAGCTACATAACAACATCAATTAAAATCTACATCTCAAAAATCCAATTAACGGTATCGTAATTAAGTATCAATGGTTCAAGTTTCATGAAAGAACTCGATGTTAATTATACATCATGAGAACCCAAGAAGTTACAATATCCAAATATATTAACACTAAAAACGCAAATATACTGTATATGCTCCTGAAGGTCAGATAAATACAGTAACACTGATTAAGTAATGCTCCAATTCATAACTCAGATGCTCATAAATTTAAGTCTACCTGAACTCGCGTTCTTCAACTTGTCCAGCAACCCACTATTTACCTGTAACCAAAAAGAAAATGAGGTTAAACCAAATGCTTAATTTACGGATATAAAACAGATTATGATAACTAATTATGATAACCAAATCCTGGAAGTGATACTTAGGGTGGTGGCAGTGGTGCCGGTTTCACCAACGGTTTGGGTTAACCGGCGGTGAACACCATTGCCACCTCGCCGGTTAACATCGGAGGTTAGTTTGGGAGGCAAAGTTCACCGGGGCGGTTTGAGAAATATATAGCCGTTATATATACGTTGGAACTTGGCATGGAGCGTGTTTTTATTAAATTATTTAATTATGAAAATAAAAAATAAAATAAAAAAAAGTTGGTAGTTTGGGAGGTTTAAAAATGTATGATTGCCACTAAAAATAGTTGGGAGGTTTGAAAAAGGTGTAAGTAAGGTGGAGTGATATTATTGGTTGGTTGGGAGGTTAACTCCTCACCACTGCCACCACCCTTACACCACTTTTTTTTATGTATACACCACAATGTTACATCATTAATGCACATGTTACAACATGCTATATGCATAATTGTGGTGTGTGCATAAAAAAAGTGGTGTAAGTATCACTTCCCAATGCTTAATCACAAGGTTTACTAATACGAACACATTTTTTTTTAATTATTCATGATCTCTCCATCTCCCATCCATGGAACCCCCCTTTTTTTTTTTTTTTTTTTTTTTTTTCCCTTTATTATTCGTATTAGTCATACATAATATCAAAAATAGAACAAAGAAGCCAAAGTAATGACAAACACATAAATATAAATGATCTTTGCCCAACGAGCAACAACTCCATAAATGGGAGGGGGACGTACAACAGAAATAATATGCTCGACTCCACAAGCCAAACCATACATGAGGAGACAAGTAATGCATACATTAATAGATCGAGGGTGGGTGGTAAACGGGAATCCAGTTTGTCCCTGAGATTTCACCTCAACAAAACTAATTAACACAAGAATAATAAAGTTAAGAGACGAACCAGGTACAATTGCACCTTCTTCTCCAAAAGCATCACGTAGATATGTCATTGCACGCATTGCAGCCATTGTTCCGAGGTATGTTGTGGTGTTACTGTTTGAGGTTAGACAAGTGGTTCCATCTGGGAAGCTTATATAAGAGATATTTAGCGATAGAGTACAAAAAAATTAAATTTTTTCAAAAAAAAAGTAAAAAATAATGGTTTTTCGGGCACAATTAAAAAGATTAAGGACCCACACAAAAGTACAAACAAGTATATTTTTGTGTGAATTCTTATGTCTTTTTTTTAGGTCTTATGGTACTTTTTGTGTGCTTAACTTGTGCCCTAGGGCACAAGTTAGAAAACCTAAAAAAATAATAGGCTTTTTAAAACGGTTACGTGCGAATGTGTGAACGTGCGACTCAACAAATTTTTTGACATGTGTCCATACAAATAGTACAATATCAATTATTTGCAAGTACAATCACTAGCAATTGTACTCACGTGTCGTTTGACTTTTATAAACAAATGTATGAACGAAAGATGTGCGAATGACGGCTACCCCATGTGACACCTTTATTGGAAAAGAACAAAGTATCTTACAAAGTGTTAATAAAATCTTAACTTTTAGTACTACTTTTATTATATTTAAAGACCATAAAGACTTTTTATTCAAACAAACCATAAACACTTTTATTACGAGTATATACGAATGCAAAGATGCATATTCCGCCAAGTCTAGCTGCATGTATACAGTTATACACAACTGTAAGTGGATATTTGAATACCAGCCATGTAGCGCCAACTAATTTTAAGAAGAATAGGTCATATTCCAGCCGAGAAAGATTCAAAGTAGAATGTTTCATCCTCAGTGGTGAGTTATCTAGAAATTAATATAAGTGGACCCAGCTAGTTTGAATATTTCAACAGAAGACTCAGAATTTTTATAAGGACCCATCTCGGACCTTGGAACCATATTTTAATTCAGAAAAATAAAGCTATGATAAGATATGTGTGGTGGTGATGGTGGTGTTGATATGTGGTGCTGATGGCGGATCTGTGGTGGTGATGGTGGTGTTGATTAGGTGGTGATGGTGGTGTTGATTGGTGTTGATTGTGACTAGAAAAAAAAAAGATTTGAAGTACTTTTGAAGATTTTGCTAGTTTTCAATGGTACTTTTTCTTTAACTTTCGCACATTAGCCAGAAATCGTACAACGACCGTTCGCACATCTGCTTGGTCGGGGAGTGTACTGATGTCAGGGATGTGGGCCAACAAATGATTGGTATTGTACTCTTTGTCTGGACACGTGTCAAAAAATTAGTGGAATCGCACGTTCGCACATGACCATTTTGGGAAAGCTTATTAATTTTGTACTCTTTTTGCAAAAAGTTTAACTTTTTGTACTCTTTTGGGAAATATCTCCTTATATAAATATGATGTGTACTTTTTACACAATCAATGTACTCCAAACAGCATAGTAATTAACTATTAATTTCTAGGGAAAACTGCAAAAAAATGTCCCCTAAACTTCGGCAAAATTGCAAAAAGTGTCCTCTTACGAAAAAATTTGCAAAAATTGTTCTTGAGCAGTTTTCAATTTGCAAATAATGCCCTTGAGGGGTTACTGTTCATGCAAAAATGGCTTTTTGCCTAACGCTCGTTAGGAAATCCCGTTAAGTTTCATGTGAAATGACTATTTTACCTTCCTTTTCTTCAATAATCGCAATTCCACATTCCACTTTCTTTCTCGCAAGTATGGAAAACTTTGATATAAAACTAATTCATTTGGGGCTGACAGAAACATAACCACGTCGTTTCTATCGTCTAACACATACAAACATAAACCCTAATTTTTTTAGCATGGATAGCGGGCAAAGTGGAAGCGAAACAATGGAAGCTCTGTTGATAATGAAACAATTCCACGGGTGTTTGGTGTTGGTAAGTTTATGTTGTTTATTTAGTTCCTTTATGTGTTAAATATTGGCTTAGTTTGATTTTGGTAATTATATTTGACTGTTAGTTATGCCAAAAAGCAGTCTTGGTGAATGGTTAACACGTATAGTCTGGTTTCATGTTTCATTCTGTATAAGTGATCACATCTAGTCTTGTTGGCTATCTTTATAGATTTCGATGATGGTGTGAAGACTTGTTGTGCTCGTATGGAAAAGAGGATTGCAAAACCTGAACATGTGTTATACAGGACAAGAATCATGAAAGGTTAATTTTTTGAACCTCTTATGATGTTATGTAAATACATTTATTTGAGTTAGTATTACAGTTTGGCTTTCTGGAATAATGTTTACAGATATGAGATCCAAGGTTGAGCTTAAATTGATTGAATGTTTGGCGGATGATGAAGAAGTATGGTCTAAGCTGGGCAATTCCGTTGATTATGAATTAATGGAGCAGATGAAAGAAAGATATGGGCCATTCAAAACAATCACTGAGGAAAATGTAGATGAATTTCTTGATGAGCAGTTTATGAGGACAAAGATTGAAATGAAAGGTAAAAGTATTCAACCTCTTAAAAGGGTGTAAGTAAATAAGTCTTATTTATTTCATTTTAGCTATCTTTATAGATGCCATGGGAAAGGCAAAAGTGGCTGCAAATCTTCTTGATGAGCTGTTTATCAGCAGAAAGAAGGAAATGCTACAAGGTAAATATACTCAAGCTCTTAAAGGGGTGTTTGGAATGTCTTTGTACCTTATAGATGTTATTGATTTGAATACTGTTCTATGCAGTTTTGGATGTTGGTACTAGTAAGCAGAAGAAGGTTAGGCAATATGAGGGTACAAGTGAGCAGAGGAAGGCAAGGTCAACCGACTGCGTCCTTGGCCTAAGAGCAAAGTTGAAAGAACCAGCTCCCAAAAGAGGTTCTAAGTGTTGTTCATTGCATTCCAAGAAGAACAACTAAATACAGGATAATGTTCCTCTTTTGTGTTGTCATTTTTTAATGTAATGGGATATTTTAAGACAATTTTAGTTAATCTATGTAAGACATGTTTATGTAATTGGTTTGGTTAAGCATTTTACATTTTGGATAACCTTTTGCTTCAGCCTTTTGCATGTGCATTTGCATATGCGGGGGTGTTTGTATTTATTCATTTTTGACTTTTTATAGTCAACAAGTACCAAATACCTCATATGTTCCTCTTAAAGTTATTCATTTTTGACTTTTTATAGTCAACAAGTACCAAATACCTCATATGTTCCTCTTAAAGTAGTTTAAGGGAATAAAATAAAAAGCTGTCACTATTGTTTTGGATTGAAGCTTGTTGATGACTATGGGCAGGTTGCAGAATTTTGTTTGGATTTACCCATTGTCGACTTTTAAAAGTTAGCGTATACCAAAAATGTCCATTCACTGTTGATTAATTATTCATGTGTGTAATTTGCGTTACCAATGCACGCTTTTATTTCAATGGCTTATCCAGTTTTTGGGTTGTTTGGATTTACACATGTTGACTTTTAAAAGTCAATAAATACCAAAACCTACCCATTCACTTAGCAATGTCAGTGGCTTCATTAACTTCTCACACACGAAGCACAAACCTGCCCATTGACTAGTCAAAGGTCTCTCCCTTTATATTCACTACACCACACTTACACCACAATTGTCATATCATAAACATTGGTCCTCAAATTTAGTCACCATGGATGCCCAATCCTCAAATTCAAAAATACAGGTGTCTTCTCTTCATTATCAGACCCGTCTTCCTGAACCACCACTTGCAGCAATGCCAGAACCACATTTCTCTTATTGTCAGTGTTGCCAAAATACATTTCGGCTTCGTGAGGAACTACATGTGTTTAAGGAAGAGGCCCGCATCATGTGGACAAGCATTCACAAGTACCTTGTGGAGCTCATGAAGAAACAAGCCAACAAAAAATGAAACCTTTCCTCCTAACTTTTGATATGGTTGTAATAGGTTGTTGCTAAATAATTTAATATCTGGATGACAGTTGTTTCAACGTTGGTTTATCTTTTGTATCCTATTACTAATGCAACTTCGTTTGGTTAAATTTGTTATTTTCCATATTCTTTGCTTATGAGATTGTCATCATACTTGAACAGTGTGCCATAATAGTAACTAGTTGGTAGGAGAATTTACTTAAAGAGTAAGTGTTGAAACACAAAAAGTGTAAATCATTAGTTAGGGACTTCTATTTATCTTTTGTTATAGAATAGGGTGTTAGCTGACATGGAAGAAAAAGGCAAAATTCTTAATGCAGAAGAAAATGACTTTATGGTGGATACTGATGACGAAGGGGAATTATTGGAAACAGACATGGTGTACATGGCTTCTTTGGAGAAAGTGGATGTGTTTGAAGCTCTTGATGATGAAGCTACTCCAAGCTATGACAATGATGCTGAAGAAGATGATTCTCTTGGCAACAAGGTACACACATCAGATGCTTGTAAAAATGATGATCTTGATGAATTTATACATGGTCACATTAGTACCATTAGTAAGTCAACTAGAGTTAACACAAGTAATGAAACATCTACAAGTGCTACACCAAAGTTACCTACTAATAGTACCAATAGTAATCATGCATCAACAAGTCAAGATCATGTTGATATGCTTCAAAACTATGCCACTATTCAAACTCAAATTCAGAATTATGCTAACTTCAAAAAACAAGAACATGATAAAAGTGCTTCTTTAGAAAAGAAAATCAAAGACATGTTGTATGAGGAGCAGTCTGAATGGCCACTAGTGCTAGAACGTCAAATTCGAGATTTACAAGACGATATTTTTCATTTCAAAAGAAATATCACAAGTTTTGAAAAAGCTAAAAAGAATCTTGAAAGTGAAGTTTCAAAAAGATGAAAAGGCTAATTGTATTCAACGATTAACTAAAGTTGAAACTAAACTTCGCACTACCAATCAGACTCCTCAGACTGCATACATGTTACTCCCTAAACCAGATTCAGTCATGGATCTAAAATAGGGACTTGGTTATTCTAATCATTCTTATCTTGAAATGGTTAAACGTCAAACACCAAGTTTGTATAATACTGATTACATGAGATGTGATACATTCAAAAATTACATGTTTGTTCCAAATGACATCTCTAATGAGGAAATTCAAAAACGTTTAAAGGTCAAATAAAAGAAAACCAATTTCTCCTACTTTAGTGTCGATTATGGTTTGATAAATAAGGAAAATTCTCTTGAACGAAAACCAACAAATGCTAAGAAACATGTGGATCAGACTACAGTCAATCCATATGATTCTAGCCAATATGAAAGTTTAGCAAGAAAAACTTTTTGTCATCTCAGAAATCAAATAGGTGGATCGTTAAGAATTATTCGCGCGAAGCAAGAGTTTCAAACTGATGAACTTGCGAGATCTAATTCTTATGGAATAGATGTCCTGAGGGAAGTAAAGAAAAAGATAAAATTATTATCGAGCCTCCCGTGAATAGCATTAACGATAAACTTAAAGCCTTTGAAGAGGCATTGCTAACTGAAATGCAAAATGATTTGAAATATGTCACATCTCTTGAAGATGAATATGACCTTCTTTGTTTAAACTCGGACATTCAAAAGGAATATTTTCAAAATCAAATTGAATCATTCAAACTACAATTTGCACAAAATGAAGAAAAAATTGAGAATTTAGAAAACAAACAAACGTCTTTGGAAATGGAAAACATTTTACTCAAAGAGAGTCTAAAAGAGTGTTTGAAAAAGAATGTTGAGTTGAACGAGGAATTGTCTTGTCGTAATGCCAAATTTGAAAACTCTCTTGCTAAACTTGAAATATAATCTTTAACGTTTGAATCAAATTGGCAACGAAAAATTGAAGAAAACAAATACGACAAGCTTTCCTACGAAAATTCTTTGAAACTAATCTTAAAAGAGAATGAGGAACTCAAATCTAAAGTGTTTGATTTGACGAAAAACAAGAATCATGAGTCTACTTCAAAACGCCGGTTGGAAAATCAAAATTTTTCATACTTTTCGAATCAACCAACATTTTTGGCATCACAAAAACAAAACACTCATATTCTTGAACCAAAACAAAAAGAGGTTTTAACCAATCCTAAAGTAGTTGCTCCCGGTATGTATAATATTACATCTACCTCTAATTGTGAACCTTACGGTACAAATGATATGCTTTATAAGAAAGAACTAGAAAAAGCTAGGAAGCAAGAATTACTTACTCAGGATATGCCTCTAGATGCACAAATGTGTTCTTTAACTCCTCCTCCAATTGATAATAATCCCAAAGGGTCAAAGAAACACAAGAATAAGAATCGTAAGAAAAAAAATTAGTCCAACACAATCAACCTACAAAATCTCCTAACGCAAATTTGCTTTTTGATCCAGGTTTAGAAACTACTTGTAGCGGAGAGAGACCACTTAAGAGAAATGCTTGGAAGACTAGAGCCTCTCAACCTCAAGTTGTAGAAAAACCTAGATATTTTAATGCTTTCAATAAAAAACGCTCCAAGCGAATGGATGAATGTAAAAACTTAAATCTGCATGGATCTGTTGCTTCTAAAAGCATAAAATTTTTTTTCTAAGTCTGTTGCTTATAATTCTGCTTTTGAAAAATGTGTGCATGATAATATGAATCGTGAAAACATGAATGCCAATACCACTAGGACTTCTACATCAAAGCTAAGAAACATTAAGCGTAGAGAAGAAAAGCCAAGAATCTAGATCATTATGAATCTAATCCTAGATCGTGCCTCAAGTGGGTTCCCACTGGAAGAGTATTTAAACATGTAGGCTATAGGTGGCAACCAGTTAAGAAGCAAGAAACACCTACCACTACTCCATTAGAAAAATCCAATCCATTAAGTGTGCATTCTATACTGTCTAACTATGTAGAACCACTTTATCATCGGATTCCCACTTTTTTGTTTTTTGCTTTGATTTGTGAGTTAAGAAGATAATTACTAAAAAAATGTAGTTGTTAGTGGTGAGATTAATCATGGTGTCAAGTAGCTAATTTAGGCGTGTCCTTAAAAAATCAAAATGTAAACATCTTTTAAGACAAAATATAAGAATGTTGTTGTAATTTTCACTTGTAAACTAATCAGTCGAAAAGTCAAGAATCAAATTACAAGTGGATCAAGTGACAACTATCTATATCTATACACATATAAAGCATATTGGACTCTCTCTTCAAAAAATTAAGATGTATAAAAAAAGATGCAAGGTTTACAACACTTTAAAGCAAAGAATTTTCATAATTACAAAAAGCAAAGTATTGTGTACAACAAAAACTAGCATGAATCGAAATTCAGACCACTTTCCTTAGAATTCTACATTAATAGCATTAAAAATACCCCTACACCTAATATTACAATCATTTAAACACAATGTACAACCCTCATTCTACATTAATAGCATTAAAAACACCCCTACACACAATATTACAATCATTTAAACACAATTTGCAACCCTCATTCTACATTAATATCATTAAAAACACCCGTACACCGAATATTACAATCATTTAAACACAATGTACAACCCTCATTCTACATTAATAGCATTAAAAATACCCATACAACCAATATTACAATTATTTAAACACAATGTACAACCCTAATTCTACATTAATAGCATTAAAAACACCCCTACACCCAATATTACAATTATTTAAACACAATGTACAACCCTCATTATACATTAAGAGCATTAAAAACACCCCTACACACAATATTACAATCATTGAAACACAATGTACAACTCTCCATCTAAACATAGACACAAACCTGTGACCAAGACTCGACTCAATAAAACTCGACTCGATACACAAGGCTGTGAGATCAAGCTCACGTCATCCCTTATTTTCGCGACTCAATAACAATGACAACAACAAAAAGAAAGAAAATGATACCAAACAATTATTTATCTTCATATTTATTAGTTTTAATCTTTATTTAATCAAAAACTCTTGAAAATTCATGTACTTATCCTCCACCGTCGCTAGAACGACAAAAAGGGTAGTGGGTTTTCCTACCTTCGACCGCCGGTATCAACAAAACGAGAGAGAGATGGTTTTGGTGATGAACTCGAGCTGTGGTGGTGTTAATCGTGATGTTGGGAGGTGTTTCTTGGCGCGTGATGTACGTCAAAATGATGGGGAGGTTGTAAGGAGTGTGGTGGTGGTGGCGATGAGTTTAAGTGGCTGGCGGTGGTGTTTGTTTGGCCGAAAAAACGACTGGAGAAGAAGAAAAAATAGGGTGCGGCTGGTTTGAGAGAGAAATGGTGTCAAACCTTAAGTGAGGGTATAATGAGGTTGATATAGGAAAGTGTTTTGGACCTTGTGTGAGCTCTATTGCACACTTAAGGACTAAGATTGTAAATATATGCTAGGGTGGGAAGTGTAGTTTACTAAATCTTTTAGTATTTTGTTCTCGAGGCAAATTTAGGTGTCGAAATGACTTCCCGTGACAATTTTATTAATTCCATCAAAAAAATTATTTCAGGGTACCCGCCGCTGCAACGCGCAAGTACTCTGCTAGTGGTTTATAAGTGAAAAAAGTCTAAATTCTGCTTTCGAATGTAGAAAGTACGAATCTTAAATGATTTCTATACGTAAAGTAACCCATGACTCGACAAATTTTTATACGTTGTTTTTTTTTTATTTCATAAATTGTTTAACTTGTCATAGAGTTACTTTACGTATAGAAATTGTTTCTGTTTGTTAAGTAATAGTTCTTGTCTTTAGCTGTTTAACATGTTACCTGTTTAACAAAGTAGACACGTATAACGACGATTCCAGAATCAACTTCATATTTCTAAAAGAGATAAGATGAGTTATTAAAATTTCTATACGAAACTACATTTATCTAAAGTACAAATCAAACGATCTCATCCATTCATTCCCCTTTCATCCAACGGTGTATATTAATTACAAAACAAAAGAAAAAAAATGGAGGGGCATTTTTGTCAATTCCAAACTCACGCTTATTTGCACCCTGCATCACACTTTTCACGTGTTACACACACACTCACTCTCACACACTAATATGCGTTTTACACACACACACTCTCCTCATTTCCCCCAATTCAAACCGTAACCCTAAATCGTTAATCCGTCATTAATCCATCATTAATCCGCCATTATATCTACCGTAAATCGTTATTCATCCATTTAAATGGATCTACGTGGTGAAATAGCGCAATCTAAAGATCGTTTGTTGTCGGAACCCATTGATAATGTCGAATATGGTATATTTTTGTCTCATTTTTTTAAATCAATTATTATTTTAAAATTTTGTTATCGATTATGTTATTTTTTGAATTTATTAGCTTTCTTGTTACTGAATGAGAGTTTGGATTAGTTTATGTTAGCGATTAGATTAGATTTTAGGATTAGTTTTTTTCTTTTCTTTTTTTTTTTTTTTTTGTTTTTTTTTTTTTAATGTAATGACTGTTTAGGATTAGCTTATTTTTGCTTATTTTTTGGTTTGTGATAAGCATAAGTAGATAAGCAAATGGGATTTTGCTTATCACTGAATAATCCTATGGGATTATCACTGAATCCTATGAGATTCACATAAGAATTAGTGGTTTGTGATAAGTATAAGTAGATTAGCAAATGGGATTTTGCTTATCACTGAATAATCCTATGGGATTATCACTGAATCCCATGGGATTCATATAGAATTAGAATTATGGCAAATATCAGTGTGTTTAAGAATAATCCTATGGGATTATCACTTGTCACACCTCGCCAAGGCGGAAACGAGAGGGTGTAACTTCATGGATATCATCACAACACATGGTGTCTATATAGAGAACAACTACGTGCAACAAAATGGCAAGGTATAGACACAAAGTGTCATAACAATACCCGAAAAGAAACAACATGATAAACTCCAAACGCACAGATAAAACACTTCCAATGCTACTAAGGTCTCGTATAAACACTGCCCTCAACTTTGGCCTTAGAATGCTCACCTGAAAGTGATGCTTAAAACGTCAACATAATGTTGGTGAGTTTCATAGGTTTAGACACACATACACTCACAAGGCAACCAGTTCACTGTGATTATAAAAACATATAGCTGGACAAATAATTTAAAGTTATCATGTAAGTTACAATCCATTCGCAAACGAATATCCACACACAAAGGCAACAACAGGACGGCTCATGTCTCCCGATCCCAACATCAATTAGGTCGCATGCGCGAGCAACAGGATAAGCATCCTCCTAATCGAAGCACACATAACATCAAATGGGTCCCCAAATGAAGCACACAATGATTACATCACACATAGCATACATACGATAACATTATAAGTCCAAGCTCTTTTGACACACACATATTCACAGTAACTTAAACAATTTAAGACAAGCTTCCACAACACAAATCACAAATCTAAACAACACAAATAAGTCCACATTACACAAGGCCAAGCTAAAAACTACAACCCATGTAATACTCATATGATGGATGTTTAAGACTCATATGACCCACCATGGATCTCCTAGACACCATACTAACCATTACCATAACCTAACACTCACTAAATCCCTTGCACTTTAAAAATCAGAAAACGCAGAATTTTTTGGGTACATTCGCCCACATGAAATCATAACATTTAAAGCTCAACAACTCACACCAAAAATTTACCATGGTCTCTCATAAGCATATAAGCTAATCCCAGAAGGCCATGGACCAATAACACACACAAGTACTCAAAAGAAAATCAAACTTGTCAACTACTCAAATTCGGATCTGAACGCATACCAAAAAGTTTTAATTAGAATAAAATACTTCCACAAGTTTTTATCGTGAATCCTTTTCGTGGTAGTCTAATATAACCTAAGACTTAACTATTCCAGAAGGGCTAGTCAAAATACCACTTTTACAACCACAATTCACCCTCAAACTTTTACCCAAATTCTGTCCCGGTTTGACAGCTTTGACACCTTAACAAAGAAAAATCAAAAGACCAACTTCCCGACCTTGAAATCAATCATGGCTGGAGTTTTTGGAAAGCTCTTTCATTAAAATTAAATTTAGACAAAAAATTCGTGACCTAACTCTTCACCATCTGTTATTTACACTCACATCTTTATAGCCATAGTTTTCTGTCTAAACCCTAACACATAATCTAACGCGTTTTATACTCAATTCCCTTAACCAATTACCATATTATTAACAACTAATGATCCTAACATGTTTTACTTCATTAATTTACAGAAGTTAATACAAACTCTAATCCATCAAATCATTATTACATGAATTGTATTAATTATTCAAACAATTGAACATATGTTTAAAGAATTTTACCTTAATTCTTGATTATAGCTTCTATAATAAAAACCCTAAGTTTTTCTCCTTCTTTTCCTCCTTGTGGTAGACTCAAATTTACAGAAAATTGGGGTATAGGGTCGTTGGTTGTGCTTATATGGGTTGGGGTTGGGCTTATTTGGGTTGTACTAGGATTCCTTATTGCTAGGAATTGTATTTGAGCTCAAATTTGATTTCCTTTTTCCCTAAAAATACTCTAAACCGATTTTTCTATATCATATACATATATTTTATACTTTTTTTTTATTAAATTTAATTTTTACACTCAAAACCTTATACTTTTCATATTTTATAAACTCCCAAAACAAAACCTAACGTCTTTCGCGATAAACCTCAATTTTTACGACAACCGGAAAAATTATCATTTTCAAAACAAAGTTTCCAAAAATAGAATTCCACACTCTTTTGAAACATAACTCATAAAAACAAACTCCTCGTAACCCGCTAACGCTCAAACACTTGAACGAAGACTCGTTACGCAAAAACACAAAAATACCAAAACTACACAAGTCATTTCTACATCACAAAAGCGATCAAAATGAACTTTCCCAAATTCCATACTTTCCAAATCACAATAAAAACCATTTACGCAAAGGGATTTAGTGCTAAAACTCGCCTATATGACTTCAAACACCTAAGACACACCAAACAAACGTCAACCGAGTCAAGACTATCAGTCAAACTGACCTGCTAAAACCACGGTTGTTACATCACTGAATCCCATGGGATTAACATATAATGAGTATTTGTATTAGCTTTTAGGAATCAGATTTATAGTTTTCTGTTTTGTTTGTTAGTTTTAGGTCTTTGTGATTAATTAGATTTTGCTGTTGTTACTTGCTTATAACTAATATTTGTCTCAAAACTAATATTATTCTTTTCATCTTATAATTTATGTAGGTAACGTATTGAACCCAACACCGTTGTCTAGGTTTAATCCGTTTGATGATTTGGGAAAGAAAACATCACCGGTGAAGCAGCCTCGGTTCAATCCGTTTGATGCATTGAAAAACAAATCGCCGTCGAAGAAAAAACCAACTGGTGATGTTAGTAAGGCTGCCAAACCAGTAGAGTTTGAGGTTAATGTTCAGGGGAAGGCGATTGTTGATCAGGGAAAGGAGAGTAGTGTTGTTATTTCTGCAGTTGTTGCTGATTTGGAGAAGGAGAGTGAGAAGGAGAGTGAGAAGGAGAAGGAGAAGGAGAAGAAGTTGTTGAGTGAGAAGGAGACAAAGACTGAGACTGAGATGGAGAAGGAGAGTGAGAAGGAGAAGGAGAAGGAGAGTGAGAAGGAGAAGGAAAAGGAGAAGGAGAGTGAGGAGAATGTTATTGAGAAGGTGGTGGAGAGTGAGAATGAGGAGAGTGGGAAGTTGGTTACATATAAATCAAAGGGTAAGAAGTCGTCTGTTGTTAAGGATAAGTCAACGGACAAGGGTTCTGTTGTTGTTGTTGATAAGAAGCTTAAGATGAATATTAAGGTGACGGAGCCGGTTAAGACCACTCCGAAGAAGAAGTCTGCTAAAGTAATATCGGAAGCTCCTGTTTTGAGATCCAAGAAGCCGGTTCAGGAGGAAACTCAAAAGAAACGGAAATTAGTATTAGCAAAAGTCGATGAGAGTTCAAAGAAATAAAAGCTCAAGGTTCCAAAAGGTATAGATATGTCTTTTTTTGTTTGATTGAATTCAGTATGCATATTTATTTAAGCTTATATAGCTTTTTTAGTTTTTCCTAGTTTAGTTTTTTCCTTCATTACTAGTCCCAAATCCATGAAAATTGTTTTTATTTCATCTCTATTGCTTTAAGTTTTTCTGTTTGAGTATTTTAACTAATTTAATATTATGTTAAAAGTTATGGGATTGACAGTGATTCCCAATGAATCCCATGGGATTCACAGTGAATCCCATAGGATTTCCTAGTGAATCCCATGGGATTCACTGGGATATTTTAGTTACTGTTACATTGTCTTCATTTGATGATATTTTAGTTATAGTAGTGATACTTGAGCTTATTTGATTATCTATACAATTGATTGCTTGAACTGAGTTGTTATTGAGATTTATTTGATCATTCTGTGGATCTGTTATTTAGTAGTTCATTGTGGTTATTCATAGTTTAATTAGTTCATGTAAGTAATTTGTGACTTAGATTGAGCATTGATTGAAAGATTTGAGGTCTAAAATTAGTAGGTGTAGTGTAATCTAGACTTATAGGGACTGTTTGGATTTGTAAGTTACTTGCTGATCTTGTTGTTGTTTTGCTGTGATATTGGTACAGTTAGTTTGCATTAGGATAATAATAGATAATTTAGGCATAAAATCAGTAGGTATATTAGCTAAAAGTCAAAGTAGTCTTTAGATCTCATCACTGCTTGTATTAATTATAATCTGAATTAGTAGATTAGTAGATTTGCTAAAGTTAGTGACTGAGATTGTTATAACAGATCTTGTACATGATTGTTAAACACCTAGTAACTAATTCAGAGCACTAAAATTCAGATAAGTCAAAGTTGAATCCAAAAAGTCAGATTACTTTAAGCATTGTAGCATAGTTCTTTGTCAGGCATCTGTTTTTTAGGCTTAATTAGAGTAGTAGTTGGAAACTTGTGTTAGAGCTTTTGCACTTTTTAGTATCTTAGTATTATAGAGTAACTTTAGCCCCCTTAAGATTCTAGCCTAGAGCTTATTTTAAGAGCTTATTGAGTCTGCAAAATAGTGGTTTTAAACCAGGTCTGCTGAGGTTAGTATAGATCTGTTTTTATGATAAATTGATTGCAGCCTGTGTCACTTAGTGTAATTTGAATTCATCTGAATATGGGTGGGACAAATATATCAACATGACATTAATTGTGACCCTCTAAATATATTCAAAGATTCAAGGTGGTTAAAAATCAACCCTTCTATGTACTGCATTCTGGTATAAGAATTCTGATCACAGTGAATCCCATGGGATTCTTTATTAATCCCATGGGATTCACAGTGAATCCCATGGGATTAATAATGAATCTTCTTGTTAAGTGTTTTATATACTCTTGTGCTCAAGTGTTTTTTATAATGTAGATGCCGATGAAAAGAAGCTATCAAAGAGTACTGTTGATTCAAAGAGGAAGAGGGGCGATTCAGATATTATACCTGATGATATGGGCAAGAAGAAGTTGAAGGGGAAGGCTCCGATGAAGATTCAGAAGGACGATTCTCCTGTAGGTGATATACCTGATGGTTTTATGAAGCAGCTGTTGAAGAATATGATGAAGAATGCTTCTGTTAAAGAATTTGTCAAAGAAGAATACGAGGAGAATCAGTTGATCTCCAAGAATAAAGGTAAGAAGAAAGAAAAAATTTTGACTGCTGACGACATACGACATCAGGATTATTTTTCACGATTGCCGATTCTTCAAGCTAGGACAGCGCCTACTGCTCTTTACACCGCTATCCATGGCATCAAACACATTGATCTTGAAAAGTTTTTGGCAGAGATAGGTTTTAGTTCTTTCTTCAAGTTGGCCATAGACTACATACCTTAAAGGTTAGGAAGGTATGTGGTTAGGAATTTTGATGAAAAGACTTGCCATTTGAAATTGGAAGGTGAAAGGTCGATTGAGGCCACGGTTTCGAAGGTTCATGATTTATTTGGCATTCCAGTTGGAGGTGTGCCGTTGTTATCTTTAGAGACGAGGCCTGTTGGAGATGATTTTGAGGCTGTTTGGAAACGCCAGTTTGATAAGCTTTTTAAGGATGTCAGGGTGAACGATATTGCATTGAAGTTGATTGCTGATCTCTCCCAAACCAACCTTAATTATCAACCAAGGATGTTGGTCAACAAGTCAAGCAGCAAGGGAGAAGGGTCAAGATATATTATCCGTGGAGTACAGTGTATCCTCGGGTCGTTATGTCCCAACGAGGCATACAATTTGGATTTAAACGAATTTGTGATCGAGTGGTTTTGAACAGGAAAAAGGTGTGAGTGATTATACTAAGGAAATATAAAATAAAATAACTTAAATAAACTATTTTAATTAAAACGTAAACCTAAATTATTTAAAACGTTTAAAATCCTAAAACGCGTACGATTAAATAAAACTACGTGAGCGTACAAAATAAAATGTGAATTATGTCCAATATAAATCCTATGGATGTGAAAATTATAGAATTCAAATGATAAAAGAAAATTCATGGAAAAAGAAAATATTTTTTAAGACTTTTTATTTAATTTTTATTAATTAAAACTTAATTAAACTATTTAAACTAATTTAATTAAAATAAATACTAAACTAATTTATAAAATTATAAAACTTTTTATAAATTTACTTAACCATCACAGGAATCTATAAAAAATATAAAAAGTTTATAAAATTTATAAATAAGCTGTTTTAAAAATTAATTACTTATTATTTATTTAATACCTAATTAAACTATTTTAATTATAATAAATACTAACGTAATTTATAAAAAAATATAAAAAGTTCTAAAACTTATTAATAAGCAGTTAAAATAAGCAATTAACCAAAATTAAGCTAAAATGGAAAAGTGGCATTATATATATACTAAAAGAGGGGAGGATGATGGGTGCGACCACTGTAGTTGCTACAATGGTTGCTACAGTAATTTTTTTTTTTTTAGTATTAACGGTCGTTAGTTATTTAACGGCTGTTAACTAACGACCGTTACTTTAACATTTAAAAAAAAAATTACGCACTTTGTCCTTCATCTCAACGGTTCATTGCAACTTTAATCCTCACATAATTTACATAAATGGTCCTTCATGTTATACATCAATTGCAAAGTCAGTCCTAGGTAACTAACTTTACGTTAAGTAACTAACGGCAACAAAAGAATTCCGCAGCAACGCGCGGGTATCAACACTCGTTTAAATACTAAATATTGTAAGAGTAAGATGAGAAAAGTCCCTAGGGCAGTTGGCATTGAGGTGTGGTGTTATGCATGTGTACTATCCTAAACGACCCAGGTTCGAATCCCGCCTTTTTGCAAAATTTCTAAACTATTTTTTTTGGATTTTCTTTTTACAAAACTTTTATGCTGCTGAAAATAAGCAACTTTTACAAAGGTGCCTTTTCTGAAACTTACAAATAAGCTCTGTTGGGGCTTATAAGCTTGACAGTTAAGCTTTTGAGCTTGGAATGGATTTTTAAGCCTTGAAAGGCTCACAACAAGCTACTAAACTGGAACCAATAGCATTTTCAGAAGCAAACAAGTTAAGGACTACGGAAATAAGCTAAAAGACACAAGTTAACACACTTATAAGCTCAAATAAGCAAATAAGCAAATCCAAACTCAACTGAGAACAAGAATAGGTCAGCAGGCTTTATTGTAGGCTAATTGAACTTATCTGATAAGCTCATAAACCCAAATAAGGCCTGGAACCTATAATTTGAACTTGAGGGCCTTTCAAAGAACCAAGAAGCTCACAATGGGGCCCACTGACAAGCTCATAAAGAACTTATGAAATTTGGCCAATGGCCTGCAGCTCACTTTGAGCAAATGTGAGGCCCACACAAAAATGAAATGATTATGGGATTTCAAAGTTTAGGTGGGAGACTATTATCTGTAAAAAGATTGAGGTCTGAATCTAATCCTAAAAATCAAAATAGTTCCTACGAATTTTGGATTTTCTGCCTATGGGTAAATTTTGACTTTTTGAAATTTAAGGAAAGGTTGACTTATATGGATTTCTAATGCAATTATCTGATCCTAAATGTTACTTTAAGCTAATTGGTAAGCTAATTATCCTAAATGTATCTAGATTCTACTATAATGCAAGTTCACAGTTACTCATTCAAACTTATGCTAAACTGCATGAAGGATGTGAGTGAGTTTTGACTTTCTATGCTTAAACCTACCAATTTAATGACTGACTTATCCTATAGTAGCCTAGAGTGATCTACTGAGACAAAAAGAACAACAAGAAAACAGTTAAAACACATAAAACACAACTTGACCCAAACACCCCTACAATGAGCAATTTGACTAATTTTAACAGATATTAGTGAGATTTAAGAACTAAAAACTATACTACTGAATGCAACATGATTATAAATACTATATGAAGTGCAAGAAAGCTAAAATGAACAGCAAATGAGTACAAAAACATGTTGACACAGATTATGCTAAGATGACTAATAAAATACAATAACTAGCAGCTATGAGATCTAGCAAGTTAAACCAAGTTAACATACTATAAACTAACTCAAATTAACCATTAAAGCATAAAAAACACAGTATAGCAATAATCTAAGCAGTAAACTAAGCAAATGCAAACATTGAAGATTAAATTGGAACTTACAATGCAATTCAGTTATCCAAACCAAGAACCAAGCATACTACTGACCTAACACCTCCCTTGAGGTACTAAAACCATGAAATTCCAAAAGCAGCCTTGATCCAATGCTTGTGCCACCTTCAAACTAAATTTTTTATTTTTTTTTATCTATTTATTTGGATTTTTTGATAATTTTTGTAAATATAAGCTAAACTGAGTAACACACCTTAGAAACTTAAGAAAACTTTTAATTGAACCCAAATGAACTTAAAGAACCACTAAATAACAACAATTAACAATATTGAGTGAAATTGTCAGATTCACTCAAAGTTGCTAAATCTGAGTTTATTGAACAAGATTAAAATTAAAGGTTTAAGATAGGTTGCATTACATTAAATGAACTAAGTACAACTGATTTTAATTAAGGATTACAACTGATAATTAAATTACACTACAACTACACTATTCTACTCTAATTAATCTACTACCTTGGCTCTTCTGCATCCTTCTTCTATTTATAGCATCCTAAAAGGTCTTGTGGGTCCCACAGATCATTTCCGAGCAATAATTTTATCCATTGGATGAGCAGAAGTAATCTTGGCCATTTAACCATTTTGGCGGGAAAAACTGTTTGAGCAATTGGGAGGTTACTTGAAGGGTTTTGTGTGCATTAATTGCACTTTGGGTGTTGTGTGAGTGTAGGGAACAAGTAGCCTGATATTGGGGTGGTGGATGGGATAGTTGGCAGTGGTAGGGGTGGTGGCAGGTTGTAGGTTTGAAATGTGTCCTCCTCTGGTGCAAAACCAGGGGAAGGGGTTTGTTTTTGGAGATGACAGGTAGGGGTTAAGGTGGAGAGGGTGAGCTAGTGGTGGAAGCAGGTGGTGGAGGGTGAAGTTGTGAAGTAGCAGGGTGAGGTGGAGGTTAGGGATGAAGGGTACGGGTCAACGCAAGTCAAACAAATACCCCGTTTTAATATTTAAGGGTGAGATGGGCTGGTTTGTTTGGGCCTAGGGAAAATGGGTATTGTTACATGGACCAGGCTTGTGTTTTGTTTTTTTTTTGGATTTGGATATAATAATTTTGGATCCGTTTGTTTTGTTATCACAAGGACCTAAATTGTAATTTCTGCAAATTTGAGGGGTGAAAGGTGTAATTCATCTAAAATTATTTAAAAGGTCCTTTCCTGCCAAATATGAATAGTTCAAGGATCACAATTTTTAATTTCCATTTTTGAAATTCCAAGGACTACTTTTGCCAATTTTAAAACTGTAGGGACCAATTTTGTAATTTCCTCAAACTTTTTATCCAAAGGTCAAACTTGATAACTTGTGAATTCCCAAGGACCATTTTTGACTTTTCTTCCAAAATAAACTTCCAGGGACTAAAATTGTCATTTCTTGAAAGTTCAGGGACTGATTCTGTCAAATGTGCAAACTTTGCTCGTTTTTCATCTGTTTTCATTTCTTTTGTACCTGAAACATATAAAAACACATTCCAAGAATATTTGTAGTATTATGTGACATATCTGAGTGTTTTTAACTGTTTTTGTATTTAAAATGGGACAGAAATGATGAGTATTTGGACACTCATCAATTGCGTCCAAGGAAGTTGACTTCCTTTTTAGGATCAACTTTCTCACTCTGTTTACAAACACGATGGGTATGTGTGCTGGGTTGAAGGGGGAGATTAATTTAGATGTTGTGAGGCGTGTTCGGGAATATACTGATATTCCTGGGATTGATTGGTGTGAGCATATTTTTCACTGCCTTAAGACTAGTAAAGCTCCGAAAAAACAAAACAAATACACTGGTCCATACGCCTTGCTTGCTGTAAGTTTTATAATATATTAAGTTTTAAATTGTTTTCATGTTTTTGTTACATATTTAATTTCTTACACTTTTCTTGTTCTTTATTCTTTGTTTTCAGCTCTTGTATTTGGATTCAACCAATTACAAAAAGCTTCCTGTCGTCTGGACACGTCCGGTGATAAAACAATGGTTGTCATTTTTGATGGCACAGAGGCAGGAGATGGAGCTCAAGGAAGAATGTATTGGTGAGTCAGATCTTTATGAAGAATCCAATCTTCCAGAGACGGAGGGATTTGTTGTTGCTGGTTCTTCTGATTCTTCATTCAAAGAGGTTTGTTTATTCTTTGTTTTCAGATCTTTATGACAGTCAATCCCATGGGATTCAGTGTGAATCCCATGGGATTGACAGTTAATCCCATGGGATTCACAGTTTGATTATAAGGTGTGTTTGGCTCAGTTGACTTCTGTGGACAAAAGTGTGTTTAGGATTATTAGCTTTTTGATAACTTTTGTTGTTGGGTTCTAGCTTAAATTTAAACTTAAGTTTCCCCCATTAGGCCTGATTTTTCTGAGTTGACAAACTTTCACCCATTAGGCTTGATTTTACTGAGTTGGTTGTTAATCCCATGGGATTCACATTGAATCCCATGGGATTGTATGTGAATCCCATGGGATTCAATGTGTTTATCTCATTATGAATATTCCTATTTGTTTTTTTCTCCAGGAATTGCTTAGAAAACTTGAAGAAAAGTTATCTGTTTTAAGCAATGAAAGAATTGGTGTTGAAGAACTTTTGGTTATAGGCGGTGTAGAATTTCCTGCCGATTCAAAGCTCATTGAACTACATCAAAGGTATGTTCAGATTCTCGAGCATCCAGTCTCATTGAATGGTGAAGATCTTGATCGAGCTGATGATAATGGAGGTGATAAGGGAGATGATGATACTGTAAATGATAAACGCTTATCTGGTACCAATCCTTAATTCCGATAGCCTGTTGTAGTTCCCTTTTGTACTTGAAACCGTCGAATTTATGTAATAACTTTGTTAAATTTGTTAAATTTAGAATTGTTGTAGTTCCCTTTTATTGGATCTCTTTCCGACATTGGTTAATTTATGTATGAATTTCTTTATTGAATCCTATGGGAGTTATCTGTGGATCCCATGGGATTCATCTGTTAATTCCATGTGATTCATTTGTCAATCCCATAAGTTTTGTTGCCTAATGTTCAAAGTGTAAATCCCATAAGCTTTGTTTTAGTTATTTCAACAGTGGTTGATCCATCTCAAATACAAGAAGGATGTGATGATGGTAATGGGGATGATAAAGATGCCGAGAAGCGAGATGTTGCAGTTCCCGTAAAGCAAGTTGCTGAACCTTTCTCTTTAACTCAATGGATCGAAAACAATTTAGAGCTGATTGAAGAGTGGTTTAATTGTGCAGCTGCAGAGTTGTATTATGTAATATTCTTGTATAATATTAGTGTTTTAATTTAATTTATTTATTTTTAATTAAATTTTTTTTATTTTATTCAGCTAAAGTCGGTCGCTGAAGGTACTGTGGAGCCAATGGGTGATGTGAATCCAGGTGCCATTACTCCTCAAAATATGGCTACTCGTGCTTCCAATGTAAGTTTGAGTCCTGAAAAGCGTTTGGTAAAACCGTCTTCCTATTTATTATCTCCATATATGAACAAGAAGACAAAGGTTCAACTTAAACTAAATAGGCCGGAGTTCGTTCTTGGGAATAGTGTTTTCGCGATGCAGGGCGAAAATATGTAAGTTTATGTGTTTTTTATATAAGTTTCATTGTTATCTGATTCAATGTGAGGGATTGACAGTGAATCCCATGGGATTCACAGTGAATCCCATGGGATTGTATGTGAATCCCATGGGATTCACAATAAATCCCATGGGATTCACAATAAATCCCATGGGATTATATGTGAATCCCATGGGATTCACAATTAGTTATATGATATGATTCTTAAATGATTTTTTTTCTTATATAGTGAACAAGTTTTTGATTTTTTTCTTATATAGTGAACCATTTTTTGAAACACATTCTGGGGAGCCATATTCAGTGCGTTTGAATATGGAGACATTAGCACCCGGTTTGGAGGTTGATGCTAATGTAATTGATTGTTTAGCTGCAATTCTGAATCATGAAAATCGTTCTAGAGGAGCTGGTTGTCCATCGCGACACTTTTTCCCAACTGGATGTATTGTAAGTGATTATTTTTTTATTTGCTTAGTAAACTGTTTTCAATTCATATCGTAACATCATATTGTAAAATCGCATATACAGCCGATAACTATGTTTGATGGAACATTGGAGTCTAAGGATGATAAATTTGAAGAATTTGAAAAAGATCTTTCGGCTCATTTTAAAGATGATGTTGGTGGCATAGCTCTCAAAGGCATTGAATTGGTAAAATTATATTTTTTTGTTTTAAATTTTTTATTTTTGTTTTTACTTTTTGTCATTTTTATTATGTTTTTTGGTTTTGTTTAAATAGGCATTTTTTTCTATTCGCAAATCGGGCCATTTTTTTGTTGTTGTCTTCAGCCTTACTAAAAGGGTTACAACAATGACGATACTGGATAATAGCAATTGTGGAGCAACGTATGAGGAAAAGTATGAAGATACATGTGAACTTCTTGTAAGTACTTTTATGATTCATTCTGAATCCCATGGGATTCATTCTGAATCCCATGGGATTAACACATGACACATGTTACTTTTATGATACTTTTATGATGAATCCCATGGGATTCATATAGAACTACATGAGATACTAGACGAATCTGTGATTTTCTCATAATTATAGTTATTTATGCTCTCTTTTTTTAATAATTTTTGTAGAAAACGTTATTTGCCCGTCATCTGGAGTTGTATGGTTACAATAAACATGCTAGCATTCGTAAAGTCAAGCCAAGAATCGCAAGCCTCAAGTGGAAGACCAAGAACAACTTCAAGGATTGTGGTGTTTTCGCTATGTTACATATGGATAATTACACTGGTGAAGCTCCTGGAAAATGGAATTGTTGTTTGGTTACTGAGTCTAAAGAGCAGTCTGACCAATTGAGGTTATTGAGATTCAAGTTTGCCACCAAAATATTGTTACACGAGATTAATGTTCATGCGGGTAAGATGTATGAATTAGCATTGGAGTTTGATAAACTTCCTCCTGGTGAAAAGTTGTCTATAATTTTTTCAGCAATTAGGAATAGGGATGCACGTGACTGCAAATTCTAGAAGTTCGTCTTTTGTTAATGTTAGAACTATAACTGTTGAAGTAATTGGTTTACACAGATTTTCTTTTATGCTATTATCAGATTTTTATGATATTTTGTATAGATTTTCTTGCTATTATCAGATTTTTATGATATTTTATTTACATTCTCTTGTTAATGGTTGAAGTTATTTTAAATGAAGTTATAAAATAATCCCATGGGATTCTTATAAATATTCAAATAAAGAAGAAAAATAAAAAAGAAACCCAGAATTTTCTTTGTAAATCATCTAAATAATCAAGTAAAGAAGAAAAAATAACCAACAGAAAACCAGAATATGATAAGCTTGTTCAAGAAACTGTTGGTTTCGGCTTTCGCCTTGAATTTGGGTTATGTTGTTTTTGTTGAAGTAATTGGTTTAAACGAATTTCAATGAATCCCATGGGATTAGGGAAATAATCCCATGGGATTCATTTCCTAATCCCATGGGATTCTTATAAATATTCAATTAAAGAATAAAAATAACCAACAAATTCAGAAATTTCAATGATTTCTGGTTTAAACGAATTTCAAAGAATCCCATGGGATTAGGGAAATAATCCCATGGGATTCATTTGATAATTCCATGGGATTCATTTGATAATCCCATGGGATTCTTATAAATATTCAATTAAAAAATAAGAATAACTCACAAATTCAGAAATTTCTTTTCAAATAATCTAAATATCCAATTAAAGAAGAAAATAACTAACAAATTCAGAAATTTCCTTTGCAAATCATCGAAATATTCAAGTAAAGAATAAAAAAGAACTAACATAAAACCAGAATATAATAAGTTTGTTCAAGAAACTGTTGGTTTCGGCTTTCGCCTATTTGGGTTATCCGGAAAAGTTGTTTTTGTGTGCAAGTTGGTCTTTATTCCACAAAAGCCGCACTTCTTGTCTTGTTTCTTTTTACCTCCAAGTACTTTTTCTCTCTCACTCTTTCGCCTTTTATTGCGTTCCTTTTCTGTAATATTCCCTTTGTTTCCTACCTTTGTTGGATTGTTGACTATTCTTTCCTCAGGATTAGAAATTGCATAATGTTCACCAATCACATCTCCCATTTTACTTGAAGGAGGATTTGGAACCTCAGCCTCCACTTCTGTTTTCAAAGTCTTCAACTTTTCTACAAACTCACCCATCTTCTCTACATTATTGCTTAACCTGAATAAGCAATCGTCCACCACAGAAGTTGCTTCGTTTGTAAGTCTTTCAACTTCTACATTTTTTCCCCATATCTGTTTCTTTTCCTTCTCAATTCAGGTGGTATTATATCCCTTGTCCAACGCCTCAAAATATACTGTTTTGGAATGACATTAATATCACGGTTCTTGAAGACAAAGAATATGTGTCGGCATAGAAAACCATATCGAGCAAAATGTCTACAACTGCATACCACCGACCCATCTTCTATTGTACGCAGTACCTGTTTTAAACTAAAAATAAAAAAAGAATTACTTTGAATTACTTTTTCCTTAAAATTCATACTGAAAACCATGGATTCATAACTAATCCCATGGGATTCACTGTGAATCCCATGGGATTCATTTCTCAATCCCATGGGATTTACATGTGTATATCATGGTTTTTATGCTAATAACATAAGTCACTGTAACAAATTCATTCTCAAAACTAATCCCATGGGATTCACTGTAAATCCCATGGGATTCACTGTGAAAAATAATAAAAGAATTACTTTGAATTACTTTATTTCTAAATTCATACTGAACCATAGATTTATAACTAATCCCATGGGATTCACAGTGAATCCCATGGGATTCATGCTGAATAAAAAGCAACATACCTTATAGTCTATAAACTTTTTCTTCTCTTCACTATTGTCTTCCTCTGCTTGTTCTTTTGCAACTTCCTTATTAGTTTTTCTATAAACCCACGGATTTTTGTCTCTTATCATGACAATCTCACAACCTTCTTCTATCTTTAAATCTTGAATCGTACAATTCCAGCATGCTTCGTATATTTCAGTTTGAACTAGCAGAAATATCGTTCTAGTATACACTTTTGCTGCATGACGTTCAATCTCTAATTGTGTTAGACATTTTAGAGCCGCGTCAAATGTTTTAAAGTCCAAATGTTCTTGCCTATATCGTTGTCTTTCCATTGCTGATTCATAGCACATCATAAAACTAACTAGCGTTGCTCCTGGGCTTGTGAAACTTTTGAAGAACGAGTTTTCACTCTCGGATCTTACCCCTAGTACCCCACAAAATTTTTTTTTCTTCAAATACCCCAGAGGCGTAAGTCGCTCATTTCAACTTGGGTGGAATGCATAAACATTTGACACTTGTCCCTAGTAGTGTCCCCACCATGTACCTTGAAGGTACATGGTACCCTTTTATCTATTTTGTCTTTTTGTCAAAAAGCATAGTCTTTTTTTATTGTTTTTATAGTACATACATTTTGGGCGAATGGGTCCCACTTGACTTTAAGTTTGGGCGACTGGTTAGGTCTGCTGAAAACCCTAACGCTAGCAAGTAGACACATATCGGCTGTAGTTGCAGATCTACTTTTTCGAATTAGGGATTCGATTTAGCAGAATTAAAAAAATGGTTTGGGGTAGGGTAAGTAATAATCTAATCGACTTAGGGTTACGCTAATTTAGGGTTTGGGTATATTGTGTCAATTGGATTTATGTTTATTTAGGGTTACGCTAATTTAGGGTTTGGGTATATTGCGCTAATTTAGGGTTTGGGTATATTGCGCTAATTTAGGGTTTGGGTATATTACGCAATTATACAAAAGTTGGATTTAGGTTTATTGATGCCTTTCGTGGCTATATTGTGTCAATTGGATTTATGTTTATTTATGTCTATAGGTTATTGCTGTTTTTTGAAGTGTAAATTGCTTACTGCCTTAGCATATAAGGACAGATTTAGGTTATTTGTGAGTATCCGTTAGTGTAAATTTAGGTGGATTTAGGTTTATTTGATAGATCTCTTTTTAGTATACCTAAGTATGATTAAAATATTTTTGGGAGATGTTAGATGCCCTCAGTTTTTAGAAAGAATTGTCAAGTTTTGTTGCTTTGCAAACCTATGTGTTTGTCTTTGTGATGACGATCTAAGTAGTAGCTGGTTCTGGTGGTAACCGACTTTTCTATGGGAACCTTAGATGGTAACAAGGCCGGGGGAGCTTGAACCATAGATGGTCGGTTGACTTAAACCGGTAGAGTTGTGCTGAGATATCGGGCCTCGGACTATATACATCCTGCTTATACACGGCGGGAAATAGTTTGTACTCCCGATCAGGTTCAAACAAGTCGGGAAACTGTTTTGGCTACTTACTTATGATTGTTATTGCGAAGATTTGAATACATTGGTAGTGCGCACATACTTGTAAATTCTTTTTAAAAACTTTTAACTTAGTTGGTAAATAACATAAGGAATAGGTAATCGCCAAATGCTTGTGAAGGCAAACTGATCGTTAGGAGAAAACTTTTCACCCAGTTGGTAAATAACATAAGGAATAGGTAAATAACATAAAGAATAGTTAATTGGCAAATGCTTATTGGTAAACCTTTGTTAGTATTCTAGTAATCTTTGTTGATTGTTGTTAGCACCTGTGATTTAGGTTGATTTGTGTTATCTAGTTGGTTATTTCTGCTTAAGTTACATTTGGGGTTTATAATCATCTGTGTTATTAAAGGTGTTTGGATTTGTCTGTATTGAATGCTTCAGTTGGTTTCATTGATCCACTATTGCTCATACACCATACTCAGTATCATATTAGACCATTTCATGCAAGTTTTTAGTAACAATTAGCTTCAAAGTCAAAATCAATCAAAAGCTCATCTCAGAATCAATCTGTGTGGATTTAAGTTGAACAAAGGTTCATAACATCTCATTTTTTGGAAAAGTAACTGAAATTAGCTTTATAATAACTTAACTACACATCTTTAATCATAAAATCATTGCTTGAAGTTCAAAAAAGTCAAATCTCAAGTTTTCTAAAAAAGTCAAAAGTTGCATTGTGCAGAAAAACCATTTCTTGCATCAATTTTCTAGAATTTTGTATTTGGTTTTAGACTTTGAAACTTGTTGGGGGTATTATCTACCAGCTGAACTTGGGTTTCTTGCATTTGTAATAATTTTGTGAATTTTTCTAGTGGACCAAATTGCCCCTCAAAGTAGGCTGCAGGGGAACACCCCTGCCCTGTGCACAGACCACCCAGTCACCACCATACCTTTGGTGGCTCATTGTGGCCAACTCAGTGGGTCCCACTGACCCATTTTGGGTTCATTCAACCCCCTGTAGACGGGCTTCAAGGTTTGACCAAAATATTGACCTTAGACCCTGTGGACCCCACTTGGAATTACCCTCAAACCTTGTCCCATTTTCTGTCTCAGAATCAAAATAAGCAAGTTCTTATTCATGCTTTGTGGCTCATTTTATGTTATTATGTTATTGTACAAGCTTATGTTTCATTCTCATGGTTTAAACATCCAACTTGCTTAAAAAATCACATTCATAGTCTAATAAAGAGGTGTTTGGTTAAATCTGTCCTAGTGTACTAGAGGTTTTTTCTGTGGTTATTTTTTGTTTGTGCAAGTCACATTAGGTTATGTTGTAACACTCAAGTCATAAAAACCAAGGCTCTTTTGATTGAAAGTCAAATTCCATTGTAAAATTTCTGATGTTGTTCACTGTTAAGTAGTTTATCAGCATAAGCATTCAAATGTTGTTCACTGTTAAGTAAAATTTCTTATGCTCTTTTGATCAGTTGTATTTCAACTTATTTTGTCATAATAAATCAGTAAAATAGCTTAGAAATCCATCAAAGTGAAACAAGAACAAAAAATTGAAAAAAGTCAAAATTGCCTTTTGTGAAAATCCATTTATTGGAGGAATTTTATAGAATTTTGTGTTACGATTTAAGGTTTGAAATTTCTTAGTTGTAAAGTATATCAGCTGAACTATTGAATCCCATGCATGGCATATTTTTGTGAATTTTTCACAAGCTTGTACAGAAGCTCAAAGTGAGCTGCACGGGAAGGTGCTCCCCTGTGCACTTCAATCAGTCCCATTGACCCAACTTTAGTGGACCCCACAGGTGTAACCAGTAGGCCCCATACCCTGTTTTTTGGCTTATTAGAAAGCCAAAAAGCCAGACTCTTAGGATTTGGTTTTATTTGGTAGTTTAGGGCTTATTTTAATAGGGCTGCAGTGACCTTTTGTTTGTCCCATTCCCTGACCAAATCTGATAACTCAGTTTTTAGAAAGAATTGTCAAGTTTTGTTGCTTTGCAAACCTATGTGTTTGTCTTTGTGATGACGATCTAAGTAGTAGCTGGTTCCGGTGGTAACCGGCTTTTCTATGGGAACCTTACATGGTAACAAGGCCGGGGGAGCTTGAACCATAGAGGGTCGGTTGACTTAACCCGGTAGAGTTGTGCTAAGATATCGGGCCTCGGACTATATACATCCTGCTTATACCCGGCGGGAAATAGTTTGTACTCCCGATCAGGTTCAAACTACTCGGGCAACTGTTTTGGCTACTTTACTTATGATTGTTATTGCGAAGATTTGAATACATTGGTAGTGCGCACATACTTGTAAATTCTTTTTAAAAACTTTTAACTTATTTGGCAAATAACATAAGGAATAGTTAATCGGCAAATGCTTGTGAAGGCAAAGTGATCGTTAGGAGAAATTTCTTAGTCAAAAAAGAGCAAAAATTGAAAAAAGTCAAAATTCCCTTTTGTGAAAATCCATTTCTTCAACAAATTTTATAGAATTTTGTGTTAAGATATAAGGTTTGAAATTTCTTAGTTGTCAAGTATATCAGCTGAACTATTGAATCCCATGCATTGCTTATTTTTGTGAATTTTTCACAAGCTTGTACACAAGTTCAAAGTGAGCTGCAGGGGAAGGAGCTCCCCTGTGCACTTCACTCAGTCCCATTGACCCAACTTTAGTGGACCCCACAGGCCTAACCAGTAGGCCCCATACCCTGCTTTTTGGCTTAATAGAAAGCCAATAAGCCAGACTCTTAGGATTTGGTCTTATTTTGTAGTTTAGGGCTTATTTAATAGGGCTGAAGTGCCCTTTTGTTTGTCCCATTCCCTGACCAAAGCTGATAACTCAGCTTTTGGACCCAAAGTCCAACCCCCCTCCTGATCTCAATTGTGGGACCCAGAGGGTGAACATTAACTTATTGGCTCAAATCTATGTTTCGATTGCTTATTGCTTATTTGGTGCTTATTGGTTCCATCTGTCTTTTTCACTGACTTGGTACCTTTTTTTTTGTTACATATTTAGTAATTAGGTATAAACTATTTTGCCTTTTCTAAGCTGTTTTTATTTGTTTTTTTTCTTAAAGGATTATGAAGGCAAATTGATCGTTAGGAGTAAATTGAATTACCTTTCTTTAATTAGGGAAAAGCTTAATGAAAAGAGAAGGATTTTATTTAGGACCTCTTGTTTTGGAAGATGGTTGGATCTTTCATTTTTTGACCATGAACCACACATGTTAGATTATATATTTCAAAAACAGTGTTATGTAGATGATGCACACTATGACATGCCCCTCATATATAATGTGGATGGTCGTAAATTACATTTTGGTCGTCCCGAGTTTTGTTTAATAACAGGGTTTCGTTTTGGAAAATGGGTTAGCTCACATGATTTTAGTAAAGGGGATATAAAATTTAAGATGAGGGTATTTCCCAAAAAAATGGGGATAAAACTTTCAAACTTAGATCTTCTAGGTCTTGTTGAGGATGAAGACCAATTCTGTAAGTTGTCTGATGAGGATGCAGTCCGTGTGTGTCTACTTTTATCGCTAGATGTAATTTTTATGGGTCGGTTGCTGGCTGATGAAGTGGATGATAAACTACTTCGTTTGGTTGAAGACCTAGAAGCATGGAATTCGTTTCCATGGGGGGAGCACATTTGGAGGCAATTATACAACCAGATACTGAATGTCGTTGACAGATACAAGTGGCAACATCTTAAAGGACTAGAAGGATCAACGAAATTTGTTGCAACGTATACAGTTGGAGGATTTGTATGGGCTTTCAAGGTTATTCCTCTATTTTTTTAAATGCAAAACAACTAGTTTTGATTTTTTCAGTACGATGATGAGGCTAACGCAATCTTTAATTTTATAGGTATAGATTCTTGAGTCGTTTGAAAGAAGCAACCGTTGGTGGAATAAAGTTGAAGATGTGATACCTAGAGGTGTAGCTTGGTCAATGAAAGGGTTATTCACAAGATCGGATTTTGGATTGCTATTTGCCAAGGTAAAAACACTATCATATTTGTTAATATTTATTTTATTTTCTGTTGTTAGGACATATTATTTATTTGGCCAGTTCTTAAATGTGCCTCTGTTTTATGTAGGAATCGAAGATAAATTTCGACTTGAAGCCAACAATAGCCGAGCATAAGTCGGACTGGAATATCAAATCTGTTGAATATTTCAAGGGGTACATACCAAGGACTCGTAAACCGAGAGAACTACATGATTACGATGTTTTCCTTCAGAAGCTTGCTGCTTCACGGAAACGTGGTAGGACGGAACAAAATCATTTACCTTTAGTACCTAGGGTGTATACCTCTGATCTTATTACAGAGATAAGCCTTAAGGATTCAGTAATTCAAAAGCTGAATACTCTTGTTTACAAACTTGAATCTATTATTAAGGTGATTTTCTATACAGCATGATAAATAATGCATGTCCGATTGATATATATTAAGGTGAATATGTAAATTTAACTTATATTGAAATTACTTTGTAGGTTCTTGCGTGTGAAAGGACTTGCGGATATCGGGTAAACATCTTTCTGCCGATACATTTTTTTGCAGAATGTAAATTCAAATATTGATTGTATTTAACAAGTAATCTTTATCTTAATGTACAGGCGAAATTGGACTTCAGTGAATCTTTCTCTCATCTAAACCATGAAACACCAGAAAAATTGCAAGCTGAATTCTTTGAATTGGTTGACTCCCTTATTTCTGCCAGTCGGTCAGAGCCAAAAGATTGTGAATCTGAAGATGATATTGTTCAGGTATTCTCTTTTTACAAAGAATAAAAACACTAAGATAATGTATCGTAGAAAGATTTTGAACACAAGATTTATTGTTACAGGAGTATCTTTTGGAAGAGGAATTAAGCCTGAGGAAGCAACAGGAAGAAATGTGGAAGATAGAAGAACTAAAGCGTTTGGAAAAGGTTTTTTACAATGCTTTGATAGAGGAGACGAAACGCCGAATCGAAAGGGAAGAACAATTGAAGGTTGCAAAGGAGAAGAAGGAAAGCCTTTTCCGTTTTCATAATTCAGAACATTGGAAGCGAGCAACGGCAGATATGCAAGCTGATAAGAGGAGTAAAAAGGACGGTTCTGAGTATAAATACTATTGGTCTGAAGAATTTAGTGAAGCGGTAAAAAAAAAAGAACACCTCCTTTCGGCTGTCGTCGTCAACCAGATATGTCTGACCAACTAGAACATGTTCAACCTTGGGTGGAGGTATAAAAATAAATTTTCCATAATGTGTTATTTACGTGTAATAATAATGCCTTTTTTATTTAAAATAGAAAATATATTTATAAGGTATAAGGTATAATTAAAATGAAAATTTCTGTGTGGAAAAGATGAAAATAACGTAAAAATATTAAATAGCAGCTATCACTTTTGTAAACATACAAAATAAGCTACTTTGCAGATCAAAAAAGCCAAAAGTTAAATGGACCTTAAAGTTTGGGTTATTGGCTTTCCTAATATAGTTACAATGTTTATGCAGAATCTTTCTCGTTTGAACAGTTCTATCGACAGCGTTAATTTTTCTGATGACTACGACGAATTTCTTGGTAAGCCGGGTCCCCTTCGTTGTACATTTCCTTGGTCCAAAGAACCAGTACGTGTTGATCGGAGGTTCTGGGAGAGCTTAGTTTGTTTAGATCCGCCTAAAAAAGGCTGGCTAATGGATGAGGTGAATTTCTTGTAATGGTTTATTTACATATATCTTTAATATACAGTGTTACATTTATCATATGTCACATTAACATGTTATTTGTTCTTTTAACAGCACATAGAGCTTTGGGTCGAATACATGTTGCATTTCAGACCCGATGAAGCTGATTGGGCTATGGTAACGGCATACTTTGTTCAGCTGATCTTACAAGAGTTCGTCCCCGTTTGGTATGCTAATGGAGATAAGTACAAAATCCACTGGGCCGATGTGGAGCAGGTATTACTTGTATTCATCCAGTGGTCAACTTTTGAGCCTTATATAATTTTTTTATTTTTGTTTTTTTATCTTCACAGGTTTTTATGCCTATCAACGAAAAAGATAAACATTGGTTTGTTGCACATTTCCATATCAAGACAGGGGTCGTAACTTTTTACGATAGCGGTGGAAAGCATGAACCTGAGTGGCGTCCTTGGTAAATAAATATGCGCGCATATCTAGAGGTAAAACTATATAAATTTAACTTTTTACATTTCGTATTTCCTATTTGTTTAAAATGAAATACCTAGTCAAGTCTTTAATGTGTATAAAATGGTTGTACACAAGACAACCAACTTATTAAATGTTCTATAAGTCAACAGCTTAAAGTCTGGTACAATGTAAAGTTAATTCTTAGTAAAAGGGTTGGTCTTTGAAATTAATGCAAACCTTGTATTTAAACTCTTCTTCTACACACACAATATACAAACCCTCCATTCTTCTACACACACAGTATACCAACCCTTGTATTTAAACCATCCAATGTCTGACCAAATACCATTTGAAGTTCAAATGGACATTGTGCGTAGGCTTCCTGTCAAACGCATACTTCAATGCCGTAGTGTCTCAAAGACTTGGAAGTCTGCTATCGACACTTTATATTTCACTGTTAAATCTGGTGTTCGGCATGCCAATCATTTCCCGTATGTTTTACAATATCGTCAAGGTTTTAAAGGTTACATGCATTATGTGTGTCAGAATTTTGGTTTCACACCTGTTCCTACAAACCTACCCTTTTCTGACTTGAAACCAATCGGTTGGTCACATGGCGTTTGGGCTTTCTCTTATGGGCCAATTCTCCCACACTATATAGCCTTTGTTTGGAACCCATCTATCAGAAGATCTGTTGGGACTCTCATTCCATATCTTACCCCTGCACAAGCCTATGAAAACCGTCTGTTGGCTTTTGGAATTCGACCTGACAACCTGGACCCAACTATTCTGAAAATTTCTTACCCATTTGATCCTGAATATCCATGGTGTGTGTTAGTTTTCTCCTTCAACTCTAAACAATGGAAGATTTTAGAAACTGAGTGTTTGCTTCGTCAATCAATCCGACTGAAAAAGTCAGGTCAAGCTGTGGTTGATGGCCATATTTTCTGGAGTGCTTATGAAAGTTTGCTTAGTAATGATGGTAGCGAGCACAAGAGATATATGATGGTGTCTTTTAACTTGGTCACACACCGTTTCCATGTTTTAGACATACCAGCCCAGTTGTTAGTCCAACTTCCTGTACCGTTCTATGTTTCTAACCTCAGGGATAATGTTGTGGTTTCGGGAATCTTAAATTTAGAGGTCCAATTTGTTTTCTGTATATGGATGTTAGAGGTGGTTGGTGGATCCATAGAATCCTTTGAGTGTCTCATTAGCCTTCCTACTCCTTTTCCATTGAAATTAATTGGATTTGACAACACGAACAACCCGATACTCGAAGTGCATAACCCGGATGGGTATGTTATGTATCTTGTCGTCTACAATGTTTCTTCCGGGACCTTTCTGTATGTTGGTGCTGAGGGAAATTGTGAATCCTTTTTCATCAATCCCAACTGCGAGTCACTTATTTTGCAAACTCATCAAGATAAGGATGCGTATTAGTGTCTCATTTGTGTGCCATGTTGTAGTTGGTGTTTCTCACCTTTTAATTATGTTGGAATGTTGTTTAGTATATCGGTTGTTATCTCGTTAATGCTTATCTATTGTACTCCGTTAATGTATCTAAATGAAACATTTTATGTTTGTTATTGTGCGTTTATTATTTATGTTATTGTGCGTATATTATTTTTGTAACTGGTGAGAATCCATGTACAGGCTGGACTTCCGGTTGTACTAAGACAAGCCAACGTCTTCGAGATGAAGGGTATAGACCCTACGACATATGCCATCACATTCAAGAATGCAAAAAATGTTCCATCTAAAGGAGGCCTTTTTGGAGACTGCGGTATTTGGACTTGCATTTTCTTATATCGACTGGCCCATGGGAAGTCGTTGGATGTTGATAATCCTGTTCAGACCGCGCTAGCATACCGTGAACATATGGCGAGGTTCTTTTACCAACACCGGGTGTATAGTTGGTAGTCTTGTTAGTAGTGTATTGTAAATGTAGTTTTAAATGTGTATTCTAAATGAAGTTTTAAGTATGATCCCAAACTAGTAATTGTATTTTCATAATAATTTGTATTTTTATTTCTCTTCAAGTATGTATGTTGTGAAACATTAGATAATTTGTGCTTCTTCTTTCGGGCCGACAAATTAAATAGTAAGGCCATTCCTTAACTTTATAATGTGTTTTGTTGGTTAATTTTTTCAAGCATGTTTATCGCTGACTTTAACGTGAATTTTTTTCTCGATTGTAGACTTACACGATTCTAGACAATCAATTGCCAATGGTTTAATGGGGATACGAAGATTGTCGACAATCAATTGGTCAGGTACACTTATTTATATTTTGTATTCATATTACATTATACATATTATATTAGTATAAGTAGTCGCCCAACAAAATGTTTAGTCGCCCTAAATTATTCCTCATGAACCTGCCCTTGTACTTGGGCTTTCATTACCTTGTACTTGATCATTGAATTCTGTTATAGCTAGAGCATAAATCAACTCTTAAAACACTTAGTTAAGTCTTAAAAAATGAATTTATAGGACAAATTAAGTACATTTGACATACAGTGGGTTGGTTTGTAAATTTAATGATCAAACTCTTATGTTCTATTATAATGCAATGCAGGAAAATATCATATTACATTATACATAGTATATTAGTATAAGTAGTCGCCCAACATATTGTGTAGTCGCCCAAAATTATCACTCATAAACCTGCCCTTGTACTTGGGCATTCATAATCTTGTACTTGATCATTGAATTGTCATAATTATGCATAAGTCAACTCTTAAAAGTCTTAGTTAAGTCTTAAAAAATGAATTTATAGGACAAATTAAGTACATTTTACATACAGTGGGTTGGTTTGTAAATTTAATGATCAAACTCTTAAGTTCTATTATAATGCAATGCATGAAAATATCATATTACATTATACATAGTATATTAGTATAAGTAGTCGCCCAACTAATTGTGTAGTCGCCCAAAATTATCACTCATAAACCTGCCCTTGTACTTGGGCATTCATAATCTTGTACTTGATCATTGAATTGTCATAGTTATGCATAAGTCAACTCTTAAAACTCTTAGTTAAGTCTTAAAATATTAATTTATAGGACATATTAAGTACATTTGACATACAATGGGTTGGTTTGTAAAATTAATGATCCAACTCTTATGTTCTATTTATATTCCAAAATTTGTGTACTACTTTACACCCAAACTGATCATCAACTTTACACCTAAAGTGATCATCAACTTACATCAAAGAATAAAAAAATTTGTTTAGAAATGTCTGAAAATATACCAATTGAAGTCCAAATGGACATTGTTCGTAGGCTATCTCTGCGTTCTGTTGCGCAATGCCGAACTATATGCAAGATGTGGAGATCTCGCATTGACACAATGCATTTCACTGTCCGGTTCGGGGTTCGCATGGGAGCAACTTTCTCCTACGTTATAATCTTTGAGCGTAGGTTTAGAGGGTACGTCTGTCTTGTAGACCATGATTTCGCTATGACACCAATTGTATCGAATATAAGCTTTTCAGGCTTGACACCCCTAGGTTGGTCCCACGGAGTATGTGGTTTTTCGTTTGGACCAATTGTCCGTTATTTCTTGGGGTTTCTTTGGAACCCATCTCTCCACAAATCATTGGGAGCGTATGTCCCCTATTATACTTTGGCTCAAGAGTACGAAAAGCGTTTATTGGGTTTTGGGGTCCGTCCTGAAAATCTTGACCCAATCATTCTAAAAATAGCATTCTCATTTGATTCAAATGATCCTTGGTCTGTTCAAATGTTCACGCTGTCATCTAGAGCTTGGTGGGTTTTAGAAAATGAATGTTTGCTTCCTAGACATTTCAGGATAAAAAAAGCTAGTCAAGCAAACATTGGTCGTCACATATACTGGTGTGGGTATGAAAAGTTCCCTTCTGATAATGCAACCTCCTACAAGAGCTATGTTATTGTCTCTTTTGACATGCTCAGCCTCCGCTTCAGGAGTATCAAAATTCCTGACCAGTTACTCGGTCAAATCCCCTTGCCATTCTATGTGACAAGCCTAGGTGATAACTTAGTCGTTACTGGCAATATACAAAATGATGACAACTGTGTCTTTGGTATTTGGGTGTTATCAGTAGATGGTGGAACAATATCAGCAGTTAGCAATCTACTATCCATTCCTTCACCCATTCCATTGAAATTGATTGGATTTCATGACAACATTGACCCGATTGTCGAGGTTCCCAGCCAGGAAGGTTCTTCTGCAACTCTTTTCATATACAGGCTGGCAACCGGGGAATTTCATAGCATCGGAATTGAGGGAGATGCAGGATCCTTTTTCATCAAACCCTTTTGTGAGTCACTAATTCTTCAAAACCATGCTGATAGGACAAAGTACTGCGAAGAACTTGTATATCCAGGTCTTGTTGATACGAGACTCAATCTGGGTGGTCATTGAAGGTCAATTGTGTGGTGCTTTTGTGGATGTCAGCCATGTAGTTAGTTGCTAGGCGCTTGGGAGGGTTGTAGCGAATTTATGTGCTTTTGTTGTGGATGTCAGTCATGTATTAAATTAATAGGTGTAAGTTATTAGTTGATGTATGGTTTGACCCGTGTCTTAATGTTGTTCTAGTAGTTGATGTACTTTTGTGATCGATCATGGTGTAGGTTATTACTTGATAGTCGATTTAGTTGAAGTCTTTTTATGATCGATCATGTTTAAACGCTAGTTTGTTTAAACTTTTATAATTAATTATGTATGTTTAAATGAATTTAAATTTATGTCACTGATAGGTGTTTATTATGTTGAAATGAATTTAATTAATAGACACTTATATATATTATGCTGAAATATCAGAATACATAATACATATTAGACAAAATAAGTTCTTTTCAACATAAACACAGAGTACGAAATTGACAAATAGCATTAAATTCTAAAACACATAACTAGATGAAACATAAACTAGAAATCATCCAAGTGATGCGGATTATATGATTCAGGGCAAGCGTTTAGGTTAATGGCAGAAGAAGATGAGGCACCGACCCAGACCGCGTCACCCTCGTAAAGGTTGGTACATTCTTCATCCCTCCGGTCTAAGTCATCCCAATCCTCGTATATTCTTCCATTTTGAAAATACTCCTCGTCAAAATCCGTATCCAGCTGTTCTGTAAATTCTGTCTCGTTACATGTATTCAGATCGACTGTCACTTGACTTTGAATTGCTGACTTACGTTTACGGCCTCCTCTAGAATCAAAAACTGCTTTGCCGTTATCTGATCTAGGCAACGGTTGCATACAAGCTTCACGCGTGTGGGATTTGCAGCCACACCTGCCACACTGTTTCACTTTCGGCTCCTCATTTTTTGAGGGGATGCGGTCTTTGTTCTTTGGTCTTCCTGATTGTCGTTTTCCCATGAGAGGAGGCTTAAGCTTTGGCAAGTTACCTGGATCATGCCAATTGGGCTCATCAGGCAAAGGAAATACCATTTCATGATATGTTCCTTGGAGGTTGGTTTTAGTAAACCATGCTAAAGCCCATTGGTTACAGTTAGTCAAACCTTCTACTCTACACACGGCACACACATGCCCACATGGTATTCCTGAAAGTTGCCATTGCCTGTAAATGGAAATTAATGAAATGCCATTCATGTAGAAATATATTGTTGCTTAATAAAAAAAAGGGTTTGTTGTACAAACCTGCAACTGCAATCCCTTTTTAGAAAATCAACTATATGAGAATTATAAGGGTCTGTTACTTGGTACACGGCACACATGGCTATGCCTTTAACTTCCCAATGTTCACTTTTGTACATCCTTTTTTCCAGCTTCTTAGCGGCCCATTCTGTAAGTTCAAATTCCGGTGCGTCTAAACAATTTATTAGAAAAAATAAATATTGTAAGAGTTAGACACTAAAAGTTAGTGACGAAATATAATCATTAAGTCTTTACCTATATATTTTTCGCGACGTTCACAATACCAATCTTGTAAAAGCCTTCTGTAATATTCCATGAGCATCGTTATTGGAACTTTTCTAACTAGTCTAGTTAGAGCATTGATTGATTCTGCACTGTTTGAAGTCAAGTAGTTGTATCTATTTGCTGGGCAATATGCTCTTGACTATTGTTCAAACCCTGCTTCTTCAAGTTTTTTTTACCGCCTGAGGCCTTTTAGCACGTAGCTCTGATATAGTTCTTTGAAAGACTTCAATTCTATAAGCTTTGCATGCCTTCCAGAATAAATACCTCACTAGTTCGCCTTTTAAATTGCAATTCATCATCAAGTGCCGACAACAATTACCGTGAAAGCTTTCTGGGAAAACTATATTACAAACTTGAATTATAGATTGATGCCTATCAGAAATGATAGCCAAACCAGGAACAACACCGATACACTCTTTCAACTTCCTCATAAACAATGTCCATGATTCACCTGTCTCTCCCTGACACACACCAGTAGCAATTGGAATAATCTGGTTGTTACCGTCCATACCAACAGCAAGCAAGTTGGTTCCTTTATATTTCCCTTTTAGATGCGCTGCATCAATTATTAGCAATGGCCGCATGAAGGCTATAAAGCTCCTAATCTGATTGAGTAAACATACATAAGTAGAAGTATATGAAAATTTATATTAAAATTAGTAATAGAAACGAGGCTTACTGCAACACCAAATGCTATGAATACCAACTTAAATCTTCCCGCGGCATCAGTTTCAATGTGTGTGACCGTTCCAGGATTTGCCAACTTTAAGTTATGGCAATAATAAGGCAACTGCTCAAACGAATCTTCTGGTTTCCCATTCAACAACTCAAATGATAAGTTCCTTCTACCCCAAATGCGTTTGTAAGAAACATCTATTTTCCAATCAACCCTAAGGTCAGTTTGTATGTCCCTGACCCTATATACCCTGCTATGATCTTTCATTTTCTCGTACAGTAACTGACTTAGTAATTTCATGGTAGCATTACGATGATTAGGACAAAATTCGGTCCGTGAACATGTGTGAACGTCATGTACTGTTGATACATAGAATTGTGCACCCAAGTTCACTTTCCGTGTGTATATTCTCCATGGGCAAGCTTCTTTTGTGCACCGAACGATGTACCTTGTTGGTTCAGATTTAATAACATAGTATTCAAACCTTTCTATAAGTGATTTTTTCCTTATGTTAAACATGCAATCTGCCTTATTAACAAATTCCCTATACTTATAAAAGGTTGTATCATTCTTACATGCGTTTATACTTCTGTCAATGCATTTGGTCACTGAATTTGGGGCATTGGGAGGGAGGGGCATATGTTTAAAGGAGTTTTTTTGCCATATAGGAAGCGAATCATTTTGGTTGTGAAAGGAATATGCTTCAACCTTTGAGGTGGGATGATTAAAAGGTTCGGGTAACAAAGGAATATTAAGATCAATTGATAAATTATTAGAAGCATAAGATGATTTTACCTCTGAAGGTCGGTCTTTTGTTGATATGAACAGTTTCAGAACTAGGTCTTTGTTACCGCAAACATCATGTATGAAGTATTGGACGTCATCATCATCCACAATGTCCAACCACATTGTTCCATCTTTGTAAAACAACCTGATGTCAGCATTTCCTTTCCCTTTTGCGGCGTCCACCTTTTTCTTTACATACTCAAGTAGATTGTTGTAACTGATGTCCTTAGGTAGTTTAACAGCATGCTTTGCACATGGATGTACTAGTATTACCTTAAACTTACCACTTTCCTCATCATCCATATTTTAATTTGTTGGTTTTTTCAGCTTCTTAGCAATTACATGGATATAGAATTAAACACTCAGTTAGTTTCTATCAACCACCAGTTGTACTTCTACATTTAAATTGTTGTACTTACATGGAATTTATTAACATATTCGCCCAAAGACCATAACATAAGGTCTATAGTGGTCGCCCAAACAAGAGTTTAAGTTGAATCTACATACACATTTATTGGGGATTTAATGATTTGAACCTCCATTTGTACTTCTACATGCAATTTGGACAACTTTTCAGACCATAAAATAAACTTTTGTGTAAATTGACCATAAAATAAACTTTTGTGTAAATTTTATATGTACACATGTCTAAATGCAACCATATATGTTATGATAATGTTTATACCTCTAAAAGTCACTGACTATAATTTTAATTTAATTTTGTATGTAGAGACGAAAACAAACCCTTATAATGTTTACGCGGATGCATGAGCGACAAAGAACACAAGACGCGGAAACGGAAGACTATGGGAGTTACCGTTATGAAACAAACTGGGATGTACTACTTAAAAGAATGAAAGTATCGTTTGTAAACTTTCCTGCACTTGTATCATGTTTTAAAATTTCCAGAACTTGTAACATGTTTTAAAATTTCCAGAACTTGTAACATGTTTTTAAATTTCCATAACTTGTATTGCATTATTGCGAATATGTTGCTTTGATGCACTAATGGTTTGTTGTATGCTGTTGTAAAATTACAAGCATTGTAAAGTGTAGACCACATTTTCTTGTTTTAAAAACTTGTTTATTAATTTGAACCTCCATTCACTCGTGTGATGGTTAGCCAAAGAAAACTTAATTTACCCAACAACCTGTTGTACTAGTTCATTTAGTGCCTTATACCATCACATGTACTTGTGTATTTATATTGATGTCCAATATAAATATGTAAACACTATATCTTACATGTTGTAACTTGTAAAACATCAGATTCTCACAATACATAATTCGCAAGAAACAATATCAAACAATGGCTTGCAAAGACTTCTCCCAACAATTCCCAACTCACCGCGACTTCTCGCAACAATTCCCATCTCACCGTGACTTCTCCCAGCAATTCCCAAGTCACCATGACTTTTCCCATCAATTTTCAAGCTCAACCATTATACCGAATGAACCGCATAACACTCCACCAGAAGACATCTTTCCGGTATTCATACCGGATAATGAACCGCTGCCCAATCTAGATGTTGTCCAACAACAACCTGCTCAACAGGTCAACAATCCACCGGTTGCAAACCAACCCATTTGGAGAGGGTTGACTGATGAAGAACTCTTTCAGCAAGATATGCAAGAATTGTTACGTGTTGAAGCAGAGGAAGCAGAAGAGAGAAGAGCTTTTGAAGAGTACTGGAGAGGTAAAGAGGCTCGGAGAGCCCGTCGTTGTATATGGCGAATGGAAAATGGATTGCCCCGTGTGCCTACCAGTGAGGACGATTCGAGTGACTCTTATTCGAGTAACGACGGATATGTGTCTGATGATTCGTTTTTTTAATTTGTGTTTGTCATCTTATTTTTTATGTCATATGTATCTTTTGGGTATTTTTCACGGCTACTAGTTATGTTTTTTAGTTTCTGGTTTCCTTTTTATATTAATGCTATAAGTGTTGTGCTTCTTTTATAAATTTTTCACGGCTACTAGTTTGCAACTATATATTGTGTTGTGCTTCTTTTATAAATTTCATATTGTCATATGAATATGTTTTATGCAAAACATATGGTGGTTGACATGAATCTATAAGTATGTTTGACCTACATACATATCATTTGACCCAAGATTTGCTAAACTTAATTATAAGTTTACTTATGCAAAAGCAGTTACCTGGTTTAACTACATCGGTTTGTTCAATACACTACATCTAAATATTACATTAAGACTTCCATACCCTTCATCATACACTAGACCTGCACATACTTAGAAGCTGCACATACTTAGAAGCTATACATCATACTGTTCATGTTAATTGTTGGTTTCGGAATATAGAATCTTGTACTTCCACAAGTATTCCGCCATTCGTTCACGATAATCTAGACCTACAGTTAAAGGTTTGTTTACCTTTAATGGCATATTATGACACAAACGATAAAGGTTTATACAAACCCATATTCCGCAGTCACCATATGAACATCCTTGTGTGGGGACATCCTTTCCACGTTTCCAAGTTAACGTATAACCATCAGCCTGTATGCCTTTTGACTCCAACACACCCAAGTCTTTAAGATACTTTGTCAAATACTTTTCAAATGCACTTGGCATGGTGATATTCCACCAGTCTCGTTTTCTTGTAAATTTTGGAAGCGAGTCAAAGATTGTCACAACACCAGTACGTATTACAAGCTCACCTGTCGCCCAATGCACTCCAGGTTCATTTATTGGAAAAAGTACCTGCATTTTACCGAAAAAATAAATTTTATACACAACAACAATGAAGTTACAAATAAAATTCCAGTTATGGATTAGGTAAGGATAAGTTATGATGACCTTTTCGACCTCCGTCCAAGGCAGTGGATACTTTGTACCATCTCCCCAAAAGGGTCGTAGCATATTGCCCATTACAGCAGGACAGAAAAATGCACCGGCCATAGCCCAATCGGAATCTTGTTGTCGGAATGTCCACATCAAGTCAACCCATAGGTCTATATGCTATTGTTTGAATACAGTTGTATGTAAGTTAAGGTAACCATAGACAAACAAATGTATAATTGAAAACTATCAATCAATTCTTATACGTACCTCGTCCCTTAGCCATCCAAGGCTACAATCATCCATGGCCAATAAACACTTCCAGAAACGGACATCAGCAACCGTGTCTTCAGGACCCCATGGAAAGATGAACTTAATGTTCATCTTTGTTTCAACAAAGTTTTTAATCGCAACTGGCACATTCACCTCTTTTCTCTTCGCATTGGGACCTCTTTCCAAGTTCTGAAATAAATGATACATGTGTATTAAAGAAGAATGATTTTGTAACTTTCAAAGTTTAATCGTTAGAGGAAAAGCGAGAAAGAGATCTTAAAATTTTTACATACCTCAACAAATGGTTGCAACGGTGGTAGTTCCAACTGTTGGTCAAAATCTGGGGCGACAGGAGGGGATAATTTTTGATATTTGTTTCTGAATGTACGACTTCGCAAAACTCTAGGAGTAGTGTTCGGAAGTTTGGTATAAGGGGAGTTGTTATATTTCCCTGTTTTTCTCTTTCGTTTATTGGCATTGAAAATGGATCTTACATTATTGACAAGTACAACGTTCACGTCAACCGGGAACGTATTTGGTACCTGTACAAAATTAACCGCATAAAAGAATATCTAAAAAGGAATATTAAATAGATAAATAATATTAAATAGAAACTATCACTTACTTTAAATATTGTCTTTTCTGGATTTTCTTTTTGCAAAACTATTTATAAACTTAAAATAACTAACTTTAACAAAGGCACTTTGGATAGTGCTTAAAATAAGCACTCTATGAACCAAATTGCTGAACAGTTGGATGTTTAAGCTAATAAGGACTTGGTTTGGGAATAAGCAATAAGGAAACACAAGAAATAAGCTGTTAAAAGTAAATAAGCAGAAGGACCAAAACCTCCAAAATGACAGGCAAAAATGGCAAACTGTAGGCCAGTGTGGGGCCCACTGGGTGGATGGGAAGCCCAAGACAAGAGTGGAACCAATAAGCTGAGCTTATTGGCTTTCCAAAAAGCTAGGGAACAAGCTGTGGGTCCCACAGATGAACACTGGAGGGGGCATGGAAATAGTGCACTAAAGCTGAATACTCAGCATACATTTAGAAAATGGACAACCTTCAAGGGATAAGCAGCCCTAGCTAATAAGCTGAAAAACTCAAAATAAGCTAAGACCTTTGAAGCCTGGCTTACTGGCTTCCCAATAAGCCAAGGAACAGGTAATAGGACCAACTAGTGTGCACATGAGAGGCCATAGAAAAGTGGGTTGTGATCATGGTCTGTGGTGCAGGGCAAACACATGCCCTGCAGCCTGCTTTAAGCCACCCAAATAAGCATAAGCAAAATTCACAAAATTAAGAGAATGATGGGATTATATAGACTAGGTGGTAGACTTACTACTCAAGAAATTTCAAACCCTAAAGCTAACCACAAAAATCACTAAAAATGCTAGAGTTTTTGCATTTCTGCACAAAAGGAAAATGTTGACTTTTTATATAAAATCTGATTTTGACTAAATTGAATTTAAATCCTATTCTACTGATTGGTATTGTTATATTAAGCTACAAGTAAAATAAAATAGGCTACATTATCTGATTATGAATTGACATGTCTATATTACCATTCCTAACCCCTAACAGTTAATGATCAAGTGAACTGAGATGGTGATTTTGACTTTGTGCAAAATGTAGCTTAGTTTTGAGACTTCAGTAGACCTAAACTGAGTTAATGCAATCTAATAGTGCCAGAATACAACCAAAACAACGACAAAATCACAAGGAACAGTACAATTCCAAACACCCCTAATATAACTTAAATTAAAATGAAACTTGAATTTATCTAATAAACACTAAATAAGCTAGGAATCACAGATAGTCAACAAACAACACTTTTACATTGTAATTCATCAGAAAGTGCCAAGTAGTGAATAATTATTTAAAAAGGAATATTAAATAGATAAATTAACCGCATAAAAGAATATCTAAAAATTAAACGCATAAAAGAATCGTATACCTAAAATAAGGTAAATCAACAAAATAAGCTAGAGGAATAAGACAAGTAAATTTAGGCAACCACTTAACTAAATTACACTAAACAAGCATAAAATCATAGAAAGCAGCAACTAACAAGACAATAAATAAAATTTAAATTTAGATAACCATAGATTACCTGAAGGTCATCGTTTTCGGCATCCACGTCAACGCAGATAACAGGAACATCATCCTCAGCAAGTTCTTGTGTTTTTTCAGCCTCGCCGGAATTGTCTTCTTTTGCTGCCTTTGCCAAGACGACCGACGGTTGTTGTTGTTGTATATGACCCACTTCGTTACCAAATCCTTCTATTGTTTCAGACACCGCATCCTGAGGCAATTCTGGTATAACATTGGTTTTGTTCATCGTCCTTTTCTGACAACTCTTGTATTTCAGTTTCTTCATCGTGCACAACATTATCCATCAAATCCTTAAATAACAAAAAAGTATAAATATTTAGTAGACAATACAAGTATAACGTAAAAATTAGTTATTTTTTAACACTAAAATAAGTTTTAAATTTAATATGAACGTACCGCATCAGGTGTCAGATTGATCCCGTCATCATAAAATTCAGAGAATTCATCATTCAAATTTGGTAAGGAACCACAATCGAAACTATTTGGATGGTCAACTTCAATAAAATGATCAACTGGATCAGATTGCACGGGGCAAATGCCTTTCACAACTTGAGTCATAGGACCTGTGTAGCCTTCCGTGTCCGTATAAAAGAAGTTATTACCCTCGGGTTCAACAACAGTGGTAGGCATAGGAGTAGCAGCATGCAAATCAGGGCAAACATCCTTATTGTCACCACCCATATTTTCTGCATTCTCGTCTTTCCCACATAAGGTCGACTCTTCTGCCTTTTGCTCATCGGGTTCCACAACACTGTCATTGAGTGGGCTAACATCCTGCAAAATAAACAGAAATACAAAATGGATGACGTTAATAACATAAAAAATACAATTTCAAATGGACTTAATTATAAATGTTGTATTCATACCATATTGCGACAACCTATATCTTCTGTGTTGTCTTTTTTCCCCGAAAAAGTCGACTCTTCTGTTTTGTGTATTTGTAAAACGTTCTCGATCTCCTGGATTCTCTTCTAGGGGTGAGCAAAACCGACCCGATCCCGAATCCCGTCCCGATCCCGAGTCCCGATTCTTGTCCCGAAACCGAACCGACGTCAAACGGGTCGGGACTCGGTTTGAGTTTTTCGGCTTGTCGGGATTCGGGATAGTCGGGATCGGGTCGGGACGGGCCAAAAACCGAAAAACAACAAACAAAACCGAGAAAACCGACCGATCCCGTCCCGTCCCGACTGTCCCGAAACCGAACCGAGCTTAATCGGGTCGGGACTCGGTTTGTGTTTTCCGGCTTGTCGGGATTCGGGATATTCGGGATCGGGTCGGGACGGGTCGGGAGAGGCCCGATGCTCAGCCCTATTCTCTTCTTAACACCGTCTAGTTCACGATATAATTCTTTAACATCCACCTCTCCAACACATTCTTCTATCGATACAACTGATGACTTAATTCCATCAACCTCATTTTGAATATGATCCCTATTGTAATTTTCTTGAACACCACCAGCGTCCAAATCAGTGTTACAGTCTAGATAACCAACCGAAGTTTCCTTCACATTCTCTTCTTCTTCACAAGATAACCCACACCCTCCTGCCCCATAGCCGGATACACCCGGTCCATCACCATCTTGATTTGGTCCTACACTTGGATCATCACCATACAACACACTCCCATCACTATACAACACATCTGGAGCTTCATTACATATGTTTTCATCATTTTCAATTCCTTCATCAACAACTTTAACTGGTTTAGTCAACAAAGGTGTTGCAACCACAACTTGCAATTGTAGCCCTCTAATATAGTCCATGCTACGCGTGTACCACAAACAGAACCCCTCGTCATTTCTTAGAACAAACTTCTCCAATGGCTTAAAGCCCTAAAAATACAACAAGGGTTGCAGAAACAAATTATTCAAAACTATATAAACCACAATTACAAAAATAAAAAAAATATACAGAGTTTACTTACAGGATCAAATAGAATAGGGTAATGTTTTTTTTCAAAATTATTAAATTTAGACCAGGCTAAACCACGGGGGGTCTTTGTATGGTCTTTGCACCAGAACTGCACGCTGTTAGGGAAACTTTCCAAAATCCATATCTGAAATAACCATCAAAGTATCTAAACTTATGCACGAAATATAAGTTTACAAATGTTTAATTACATATAGCTTCTCAATGACAATCTAACTTTTCAAAATGGTTAACCTATTATAACGTATGATATCTAACTTCTCAACATGGCATCTTAGAAATATATAATCATATTATAGAATAAAGATATTACCTTAAGGGCCCATACAAAGCCATACAGATTGTATGTTTGCTCTTTATTTGGTGAATTTTTTTCTTGAGCCGATTTTTTTGGTGATTTACCCGCCTTCTTTCCAGGCTTCTTTGCTTCACCTTCGTTATGCCTCCTTACAACATTCAGAGTCCTTTTATACAAATGTATCCACGTATACTCACCCCATGGATACGAATTCCAAACATCAAAATCCTCAATCATTCTCATAAGATGGTCCGGAATGTAGTACCCTTGGTTCCCGACCTATGAATACACTAGTGGCCATAACTAACAAACACACCCTAACAGCATCCTCATCACTTAATTCATCCCACACTTTACCAGGCTTCATCAATGCCAGTAGCTCGTCACCCTTTATTTTCTTACTCTTACGGGATTTGTTTTCTGGAAACAATCGATCAAATAATGGGCTATGTTTTAAACCTTTAACAAGGGAACCTATATTAGTTTCTTCTTTCGCAATAGGGGCAAAAACAAAGCCAGTTATGAGACAAAATTCTTCACGTCCAAATTCAAGCACATTATCTCCTATTTTAAATCTAAGGGAAGGGCAATCTTCTCTTTCATCACAATGAATCTCGCGTTGATAAAAATAATTTAACAAATGTACATCAGGAGCAAATGGGGGGATGTCTAACCATGGCCCAAATACAGTACTCCTAAACAAGGTTGTTCTATTTGTATTCAACAGACCTCTAACCATATTTATACACTCTAATCTAGACCTGACAGTTACCTTCGCATCGGAATGAATAGTAGATGTCGATGTACTACATGAATCCATTGATCAAATTAGGGTTTCAATGCCTCCCCGAAATAATGATATTCTTTGATTGTGTGTTCCAATGGAGATAAACGTTTAGGGTTTATGATTTCAATGATTGTTTGAATGTAGAAGATGATACAGGGGGGGGTGGTTATGTTTTCGAATGAACGGTTTTGGGTTTGAATGTGGGAATGTGTGTGTGTTGGTATATATATGTATTTTAAATAAAAGTGTGTGTTTGTTTTGAAAACTAAAAGTATGTATTTTCAATAAAAAGTGTGTATTAATGTGTATTTTTGATAAAAAGTGGTTATTAGTGTATAAGATAAAAGTGTATAAAAAAAGTTTGTAATACCCACCTAATCAGTCGCCCAAAATTAAAGTCAAGTGGGACCCATTCGCCCAACTTATTTGTACTATAAATCATTAAAAAAAAACCATACTTTTTAATAAAAAGACAAAAAGTTTTAAGTCGCCCAAGTTATGTGGGCCTATTCGCCCAAGAATTGCATATGGTACCATGTACCATAAAAGTACATGGTGGGGACATCACTAGGGACAAGTGTCACATGTTCACTTATTCCGCCCAAATATTTCAGGCGACTTACGCTTCTGGGGTATTTGAAGAAAAAAAAATTGTGGGGTAGTAAGGGTGAGTACATTGTACTTGTGGGGTGAATAGGGAATTTTCCCGATTCATTTTCTAATCCCATGGGATTCTTATAAATATTCAATTAAAGAATAAAAATAACCAACAAATTCAGAAATTTCAATGATTTCTGGTTTAAACGAATTTCAAAGAATCCCATGGGATTAGGGAAATAATCCCATGGGATTCATTTGATAATCCCATCGGATTCATTTGATAATCCCATGGGATTCTTATAAATATTCAATTAAAAAATAAGAATAACTCACAAATTCAGAAATTTCTTTTCAAATAATCTAAATATCCAATTAAAGAAGAAAATAACTAACAAATTCAGAAATTTCCTTTGCAAATCATCTAAATATTCAAGTAAAGAATAAAAAAGAACTAACATAAAACCAGAATATAATAAGTTTGTTCAAGAAACTGTTGGTTTCGGCTTTCGCCTATTTGGGTTATCCGGAAAAGTTGTTTTTGTGTGCAAGTTGGTCTTTATTCCACAAAAGCCGCACTTCTTGTCTTGTTTCTTTTTACCTCCAAGTACTTTTTCTCTCTCACTCTTTCGCCTTTTATTGCGTTCCTTTTCTGTAATATTCCCTTTGTTTCCTACCTTTGTTGGATTGTTGACTATTCGTTCCTCAGGATTAGAAATTGCATAATGTTCACCAATCACATCTCCCATTTTACTTGAAGGAGGATTTGGAACCTCAGCCTCCACTTCTGTTTTCAAAGTCTTCAACTTTTCTACAAACTCACCCATCTTCTCTACATTATTGCTTAACCTGAATAAGCAATCGTCCACCACAGAAGTTGCTTCGTTTGTAAGTCTTTCAACTTCTACATTTTTCCCCATATCTGTTTCTTTTCCTTCTCAATTCAGGTGGTATTATATCCCTTGTCCAACGCCTATAAATATACTGTTTTGGAATGACGTTAATATCACGGTTCTTGAAGACAAAGAATATGTGTCGGCATAGAAAACCATATCGAGCAAAATGTCTACAACTGCATACCACCGACCCATCTTCTATTGTACGTAGTACCTGTTTTAAACTAAAAATAAAAAAAGAATTACTTTGAATTACTTTTTCCTTAAAATTCATACTGAAAACCATGGATTCATAACTAATCCCATGGGATTCACTGTGAATCCCATGGGATTCATTTCTCAATCCCATGGGATTCACTGTGAATCCCATGGGATTCATTTCTCAATCCCATGGGATTTACATGTGTATATCATGGTTTTTATGCTGATAACATAAGTCACTGTAACAAATTCATTCTCAAAACTAATCCCATGGGATTCACTGTAAATCCCATGGGATTCACTGTGAAAAATAATAAAAGAATTACTTTGAATTACTTTATTTCTAAATTCATACTGAACCATAGATTTATAACTAATCCCATGGGATTCACAGTGAATCCCATGGGATTCATGCTGAATAAAAAGCAACATACCTTATAGTCTATAAACTTTTTCTTCTCCACACTATTGTCTTCCTCTGCTTGTTCTTTTGCAACTTCCTTATTAGTTTTTCTATAAACCCACGGATTTTTGTCTCTTATCATGACAATCTCACAACCTTCTTCTATCTTTAAATCTTGAATCGTACAATTCCAGCATGCTTCGTATATTTCAGTTTGAACTAGCAGAAATATCGTTCTAGTATACACTTTTGCTGCATGACGTTCAATCTCTAATTGTGTTAGACATTTTGGAGCCGCGTCAAATGTTTTAAAGTCCAAATGTTCTTGCCTATATCGTTGTCTTTCCTTTGCTGATTCATAGCACATCATAAAACTAACTAGCGTTGCTCCTGGGCTTGTTAAACTTTTGAAGAACGAGTTTTCACTCTCGGATCTTGATGTGGTTCTCATCAAACCAAACAATGGCGAGTCGATGAAAAAAGCTGGATTCCACATTTCTCGTAGGTTAAACATCTTGGTCATCCATTTGTGATTTTGCAAACCAAAATCCTCAATCAACTTAGCCCATTTCTCTTCAAATTCCAACGGTTCCATGTACATATTCCAAACAATCTTCTTAAAACGCTTCTTGAAATCTGTTTCTACATATATCTCTTTACAAATCTGTTTTTGATAAAGATAGTTTTAGAATCATGTTATCAGCATAAATAAGATGATTTACACATGTAAATCCCATGGGATTTACAAATAAATCCCATGGGATTTACAAATAAATCCCATGGGATTCATGTGGCAATCCCATGGGATTCATCATGCAATCCCATGGGATTCATTAGGCAATCCCATGGGATTCATAGTTTCATACAGAATCCCATGGGATTCATAGTATCATATGTGATAAGAAACACATTTTTTATAAGTTCGATAAATTACCTTTGCTGGAATCTTTTGGTCAATATGCCACATGCAAAGTCTGTGCTTTGCTTTAGTGAAAACGGCTTCAATGGCTCTCTTCATTCCTCCATCTTGATCTGTTACCACCATTGTTGGTTCTTTTTTGAAAGTTGTCATAAATGCTTTTAGAAGCCACGTGTATGACTCAGTGTCTTCATGTAATAGCATTCCCGAACCAAGTACTTTCTGTGATTATCGACACCGGTGAATGGTACAAACACCATATTGTACCTAAAAATAACATAATTCTTAATTACACACACAATCTAAAAGGGTGAATCCCATGGGATTTAATCTGTTAATCCCATAGGATTTCATGAGAATCCCATGGGATTTCATGATAATCCCCTGAAATCCCATGGGATTTCATAAAGAATCTCTTGTAATTTAGATATAAAACTTACTTGTTACATCTGAATGTTGCATCAAATGATACTATGTCTCCAAACTCCTTATAATTGCATTTTGCAACTTCATCAGCCCAAAACAAAGCCACTAACTCACTCTCTTCTACCTTATACTGAAACGTAAAGTTTGGCACATATATCTTTCTGTTTCCCATTTTATTTATAAGCATTTGTGCGTCACTTTCCCCAATGAACATATTAACATCCCGCATTTCATTCTTAAAATCATCAACTGTCCCATGAACATACTCATACCCTCCCTTCATACTCGTTAACAAGTTGTGAGCACGTGTTGGACCAATCTTGTTCTTTGCAGCTTTAACAACGAACATTTTTTCTGCTTGTGTCATTCTTCTTTGCTTTTTTGTAAAATGTTTGTACTCTTTTGGTAGGAGCATATGGTTGTGTTTTGCAATAAGCTTAACTATCTGGTATTTTTGAGAAACAACATCCAATTCTAACCTTATACGAGTTCTACAACTTGTTATATAAAAAAAATATTTTAAAAACATGTTATTCAAAAACAAATCCCATGGGATTCAGAAAGAATCCCATGGGATTCAGAAAGAATCTCATAAATATATTAGAGAGCTTTACTACCTGTTACATGCATCATTGTATTTCTTTTTTGTTTGTCACTGTCTTTAGCATCCAAAGTGTCGATATTAATATGTCTTGGAGCTCCTTCTTTATTGCACATGATGTATTTGAGTTGTACCGCTTCAGATTTTGTTAATTTTTGTCCTGCTTTTTTAATTTGAAAACCTCCGGCTTCAGCGTAGTTACCATACATTTCTATAGCTTCATCTAGAGTGTTATAGTATTTTCCCTCTTCTGGTATTGGAATTCCTTCTACATGAGGCTCCCAATATTCGATCCGCCCGGTGTCTCAGTGTATTCATATAAAGTTGGTCTTGGTGATTTCATAGAATCTGTATATAAAAAGCAGAATCTCAAAGGGATTAAGAATTCTTCAAACAATGAATCCCATGGGATTCATAAAGAATCCCATGGGATCTTAAAGAATCCCATGGGATTCTTAACGAATGCCATGGAATTAATAAAGAATCCCATGTGATTAATAATGAATCCCATGGGATTCTTTCTGAATCCCATGGTATTTACTTGTGTATGTCATAATGAATCAACAATGAATCCCATGGGATTCATTGTGAATCCTATGGGATTCCTGCTGAATAAACAGTGAATCCCATGGTATTTATTGGGAATCACTATTAGGATTCATTAAAACAAAACCTATAGGATTTTAGACTTCTCATAACATTAAATATTAGAATCCCATAGGATTCATTATGAATCCCATGGGATTTACACATTTTTAATATCATTAAAAAAATTGAGAATTCTAAGGGATTTTTACCATGTATATTTTTATCTTGTTCTAAATCATCTTCTGACGTGTTTATTGCAGAATCCGGCGGGTTTGTTGATGATTCCGATCTGTTAATTGAACATTCCGGCGGTTTTGTTGATGATTCCGATGGAGGTGGTGGTGTTTTGTATGAATTCGTTGGATTCATGATTCCGATGGAGGTGGTGGTGTTTTGTATGATTTCGGACTGGGTTGATGATGCTTCCGATATGTTAATTGAACATTCTGACTCGGTTAATGATGCTTGAGATCTGTTTGATGAACATTCCAACGTTTTTGATTAACCCGACGGGTTCATGATTAATCCGGCGATTGAATGATTTTTCCGGCGATTGGATGATTAATCCGGCGATTGATGATTTTTCCGGCGAGATTTTGGATCTCTGGGTTGATGATTTTTTTGGTTTGGATGAGAGAGAAACTAGAGGTTGTTATGATAGGGAGTAGTTTTTTTTTGTTTTTATTGTGATTTTCAAATTACTGTCTTGTCCTTCTTTGTATTTTTTTGGTTTAATCTAAGCCATTAGATGGAGGAGGAATGGATGGTTGGGATTTGATTATATGTACTTTAGATACTAGTAATTTTTTATAGATCTCAGCTCATTTAGAGTAATAGAAATAAATGTGACTTGTTATTATCTTGTACTAGTTTAAACTTTAAAGTAGATAAACTAGTCATCATGTTACAGTATTTAACAAATGTTTGGTGGGTCACATGGACGTAATGGTGGCTATATTCAAACGGGTATCACGTCGGATTATCGTGTCATTTACTTGGATTATCGTGTCATTTACTTTTAAAGATTTTTCTGAGCAAACGGGTATCACGTCGGATTATTGTGTCATTTACTTTTAAAGATTTTTCTTATCATTTTTGCCCATTTATTCATTGAACTCACACAAAAGTCTCCACGTTCATTGGAGTCTTCTACAAACATGGAGAATTCCAATATGTTATCTTTCATGGACTATAGGAGCTAGCGTGACAGCAATAGCTTTATTAGCTGTAAATCATTCCTTTGAAAAAACAAAAAAAATTCAAAATAAATAGGGGGTGAGTTATCCAAACGGTCCCAAAATTTTTAGCCGGATTTTTTTTTTTTTTTTTTTTTAATAATTTTGTTTATATTAAAAAGCTATAAACCTGAAAATGCGGAACATAAAATATAAAGTTTAATAAGTCAACCGCTTAAAACTGTCAAAAATACGGAGCAGAAACTGACAAAAAACTGTATTGTACTGAAAAAAAAAGGACAAAGAGGAAAAGAACATGGGACAGGTGGGATCACCCCGTCCTGTCAACACAACCCAATAAATATGTTCTCTTTCATGGACTATAGGAGCTAGCATGACAGCAATAGCTTTACTAGCTGTAAATCATTCCTTTGAAAAAACAAAAAATAATATCAAAATATATGTATTGTAAATGCAATAACTAGATATATCTTTTTGTACTTAAACGTTTTTTCGAGTAATACATTTGTCGGAGAACTTTTTATCAAAAAAAACTACACTAACTAGATATCTGCACATCGTAAGAGTGGGTATCCGTGTAACTAAATCTTATTGCAAGTAAATGTCTTTTAACATTACATTTTTTGACGATCAGTTCTCATTACGAATGACAAAGATTTTCGGTAAAAATACTAATAAATGGATGATATTCTTGAAAAACTAAGTACAAGAAAATTAGTAAATTACCTTTAAAAACTTATTCACATTATTAACATGTAGAGAAATAATTGAGTAATTTTTTGTATCGTTGTATTTCTTTCCTCACAAACTTCTTGTTTTAAAATTAGCCGCTTATTTTGTCTGTTAATAAAAGGTAAATCGCATAAAAAGTTATCAAACTTACATTCAATTTCAATTTAAGATACTCAATAATTTTTTCTCAATTTAAGGTATCCAAGTTATTTTTTATTGCAATGTCGGGAAGTTTTTACCTACCCAAAAGGTTACAGGTTACCATCATCATACTTCATTTTCCTCAACAAACTTCCGGCCAATTTCCGGCCAACACTTTTACATACATATATATATATAGGGAATGGATCAAGTAAAAAGAATAATTAAAAAAATAGGGGCTTTTACATATATATCCTTGCAAATTTCAAAAATTACATATATATCCTTTTGATGCATTAAAAGCATTGTACTTTATGCATCAAAAACTTGTAAAAAGGATATATATATGTAATTATTCATCTAGGGAAGGATATACATGTAATTATTCCTTAAAATAAGGGTAAGAAGTAATTCTAGCCACACATTTCAAATTAGGAGGGAAATTTTGAAGGAAGATGCATCCACTTTTGTAGGTGCATCTGAAATGTGTGGTTATGGTTACTTCTTATCATTTCTATTTTAATTATTCTTCCTATTTGATCCTAATTATATATATATATATACTAGCTTCATAACCCGCCCGATGGGCGGGTTAGCTTTATAATATTACTTGACGAAATTTAACTGGATGTAAATAAATAATTAATAACGGAAAATATCTTAAACACAAAAAATAGAAACAAAAAGAAAGTGTTTTTGTATTATACTCTATCTAAAAAGAACAATGAATGTTATGAGAACAAATAAATTACATAAATCAAGTTCGTATACGATATAAAACTTCTTTGTACGTTGTGTAGTTTGTGTATTCGTTGTATTTGTCAAAATAAAGAATCTTCAAACCTTTTTTCGTCTAGACTCTTTAAACAGTTATATAAAGTTGTCCATGTAATAATACTGGAATTTGTAGAAACAACCCAACTTGCTATAAAATGCACCCGTCACATGAAGAAACACACCAAAAAAGAACGGGTAGTTTCTTTTAGCGCAAATTCCTTACCCACTTTTATGCTCTAAGGCTTCATGTAACCACCATCTTTTGCCACCAATTGTATTTGTCCTGTGCGAAAATGAAATAAAATAAGCACATATAGTTACAAAGCCCACCTGATGGGCTGGCATGTCTTTTAATTATCGTTTACATATTTTTCTATAACGAAAGAAGGTTGGTCAAGAAGAAATTTAAAATGAATGAATAGAGATAAAAAATAATAATAAGACTTCTTTATAAACAACGTTTGCTGATGAGTTTGAATAGTTTACGTGTTTGCCGCAACAAAGAACCTTCGATCCTTTCTTGCTTTTAAGTGTTTTAGGATTAAGAAATGGATTTAAGTATCATAGGAGTGTTATAGGTTATGTACACTTGATAATACTAAATCTGACAAATAAAATACTCCATAACAGAAAGGGACATTATCTTATAACAAATTCGGTATATGTTGCATTAAAATAAAGAACGTGTTTTTTTTATGGTAAGTTGGTAGTTTGTAATTCGAGCCCACCGTGACACTTAATTGGGCAGTATGGAAGCCTCGAACCTTCGCTTTAGGGAATAAACCCCAATACTGTTTCTATTTTATTTTGGGCCCTTGAAGGTTAATGATGAGACTCGAACCCGAAACCTCCTAAGGTTACCCTTGGTGACCAACTGAGCTAGCCGAATTAATTAAAAAATAAAGAACATGTTTTACCCTCAATACCAAATATAATAAATAAACTTTCAGATGACGTAATATAAAGTAATTAAATAACTAAAAAACATTAAATGTTTAAATTTCATAAATAGTAAGACTAAGCATGGTGGTGACCGCACCGACCGTCATCTCAGCGCAAACTCAACTTTCTCTCTCTTAGACCACACAAAGACCAAATACTCGTAGCAAGGTGACCGCATGCACAACCAAAAAGAAACCCTACAAAAAATAAAAACACACACAAATTCTTTCATTTCTTCGGTCTATCAGTTGACCAAACAAATGAAAATATAGGAGAGACCGACCGCATGATTCGGTCTCCATAATGGGGGGACGCGTCCTTAAATGGATGAATTGAGGAGACTGACTGTAAAGTCGATCCTCCATTGCGTTCAGTCTAATAGTAACAACAAAGTTAAACATTTATATAAATCTTTAAATAACATTAATATAATGTTAAATGATAAAACATGGTTGATACAATAACATTGAATAACACAATGTTTATAACAATCATTAAAGTAAAACTGATGCGGTTATATGGGGAAGTGATAATCCAAGTCAAAAACTGATACATATTTTATTGCAAAAAAGGAAGAATGCTAATGTCAAAATGTAATAAGTCGAGATCTATATCTGAAGCAAACGTTCCAAAAAAAAAATACAACAAAGAGATGGCTACTTGTCGTGAACCATTGTTTAATGAATCATATTGTACTGTTTAAGTGATGACATACTATTAACATATACTCCGTAGTCCCTAACACTAACCCTGCATAAATATCAAGGTAGAAGTAAGCAAGCAAATCAGTATAGTTTAAGTCAAAAACTGAAAAAAAAAAAAAAAAAAAAAAAAAAAAAAAAAAAAATTGGACATCATTGTGCCAAACCTTAGCAGTAATTTAGGTGAAAGTTTTATAAACTTTTAATGATTCAAACATATAGGATAATTTAATAGTGTTATTAATATATATGTTGTGTAATAACCAAAATGATCTTGACATACTTTGAAAACCGCTCACTGAACTAAATGAACAGGAAAGTATTGCTTTACTGATAGTAAGAAATGAGACGTAATGAGATACCTAAATGATGCATATTAAGTTGCTTGAATACATACATATAAGAACTTAGAAAACTCTAAAATATTCAGTCATTTAAATGTATCAGTACCTAAACAAACCATGTGTTTCACTCTTGTCCAATATGGTTGGGTGATCACATAGTGCAAGAAATTCTCTGAAGAAAGTGATCGGTTGTTGATCAAGAGATTGTTGGTCTCCATTGTTACAGTAAATTATCTGCAAACATTTGAAAGATATAAGCAAGGGTACTTAAATTACATTTTAAGCAATACAATATTATTTAATATCGTAAAATTACATTTTAAAACATGTGGTTTTCAAAGGAGCATCACACTTATGAATATCATTGAGAAAAATAAGTTAATGAAAAATAAGCTACTACGTATAACATACCAAATTTTTTATTGAATTCATTAAGAACGAAAAGAAATAAACCGTTATCGAATATGAGAGGAAAAAAAGTTTCGAAGTGGTACACTTCCATAGCCATCGTCATAGATACACTAAGTATAATAAACCGAGGAATTAAAGGGGACATTTAATTATTAAGTGTCAATTCTAGTTTTGTTCATCTAGCTTCAATGAGCTACACATGTGAGTTAATAAAGAACAGCTAAAAAAGAGAAGTAATAATCCAATTTTTTTGGCTAACTTTGTAAAGTCAGAAAGTGAATACAATCCCTATACATAATTTTATCCTTTGAGATGATGATGAAGATGACAATGTTGGCCAGGGAGGAAGTGATTAGCGTCCTCGCAAGGCCGGGCAACTGGAGAGGAGTGCTAATGCAACTGCATTTCCAAGAACATGTTACCCAAAATTGGATCGAGTTTGAAACGTGTATCTTATAGTGTTTCTGAAAAAAACTAAAGTTAAAACAACATACCCGAGGTAGAATGATCTTTGATACATCCATGTAAGGAAGTGAGTGTAATATAAACACAAGGTTTATCATGCTATACTCATTGATCATCACCACGAGACTTGTCATCTTTGCTTATGCTGGTACCGTTTTTTTTCTTTTTTTTTTGATTAACCTACTTTCTTCCGACCCAAACAGCAGTTCACAACAGGTTTGATCCATTCAATATGACAGTGTTCAATTGTTCACCCTTAGACTGCTCGACCAAATCATTTAATAAGACATCACTGGATGAAGATTAGAGCCCAAAAATTTGAAGGGTGAAACGACGGCTATCTTGTAGCTGAAAACCACAATTCAGATGCTTAAATTAATGCACTGGACATACCATAACTAACTCATTCATATAAACCATTTATTGTTAAATTAAAGATTTACCACTCCATGGTGTGTTTTGTGCACCACGACTACTACCTATGTTAGGATTACCGTATCCTCCAGTAGGACTACCATAGCCACTAACACCGTAATTTCCATAACCACCGTAACCGCCACCTCCATTCAGTGCACCATAACCATAACTTGGTTGACTATAATCAGAATAAGCAAGGTAGCCACCCAAATTTTGAGCCTGCATAAATCTATTACCATCCATTTGACTATCAAATGAACCATCCTTGTTACCTTGATAGCCACCACCACGGACACGGTAGCCTCCGCCAGGAATAGCATATTTGTAAGTGTTTGTTTTACCTCCACAAGCTTATTGTTTACTTAAAAATCTGTAAAACCAAAATAGGAAAACAGCCTTGTAAAGTAAGAAAACTTGGCCGAAATTGTCATTTTCTGTAAACGAACATCATGTTTCAGCTGCAAATAATTCAAAACGGTACTTTTAAAAGAAGAATGCAAAATTTGACAATTTTGACCCGTTTATTTATAAATGTACCGATTTGAGTTATGATTTATCTAAAACAGGTTCAATGGGCAAAATATTATTGTTTGCAAATTAAGAATCGGGTTGAAAAAACAAAACCTGAGAAGCAACTTGATAATACAGAAACCACGCCTTGTAATTAACTCGTCGCTCCCCATCTCAGTCCCTCAACACCATTCCCTAAGTGCGACTTCTATGGCAAAATGCACGACACTACGTTCCAGTTACATCAGTGAATATTTAAATTGGTTATTCTCTATTCTGCGAACCCTCCAACTATAATAAACTTGTATAAGCTTCGAAAATAAGTCAAAAAAACGGGGTTAATGAAAAATGAGCTGAAAACTAATAACCTTATAAGCCCATAAATGCATTTACGGGGTGTTTGGGTTAGCTTACTTTATGGGCTAATCCACTTATTGAGATTTAGGAAAGCTAATAAGCTCACTGCTTTTGGGCTTATTAGCTTATCCGCCCTTGCCCAATTACACCTTTTAATTCTCTTGTAATAATAATTCAAATTGGATTCCATGTGCTTCAACATATGCATCATTTGCAGCAGCTTGATTATTCCCCTTGCCTTTTCATTCTTTGGAGATAATACTTTAGATACGTTCAGACGTTCGAAGAGGACATGTTTTCTCCGTGCTTCAATGTATTCATCATTTGGAGCAGTTTGATTCTTCCCCTTGCGAAACAGTTCCATTTATCGTTACAAATTTTCATTCTCTTTCAGTTTTTCCTTCCTATGAGGATGCTGAGTTTTTTAGTTCTGAACTAACAAACAACTGATGATCCTTCTTCATCCACTGAGCTTCAACATGTTCATCATCTGCAGCAGGCATAAACAATCCTAATGTACTCGTGTAAGATTAAAATATTCATATTGAAATTACATACAAACCACTCTATATTGCTAAAAGCGTTGTGGCAAAATAATGAGAGGAAAAAAATGATTGGGTCAAGTTCAATTATGGTCTGTCTCTGATGGGTCATATGAGATAACTCATAAACATGTCACATAGTTGTTTTGCGAACTCTAAAAGCATGCATCCAAGACTTTTGGTAAAAAAATAATTGGTTTAAACAAATGTGTAGATGACATACCCTTTCAGAAAGACTCACAATGTCGTTTTTTAACTTGAATGTGGTTAAATATATAATTTAACTTATGGAATTTATTACCTGAATTAGTTAGTACGCAATTGGTTTAGCCAATTATCCTATTATCTGGGCTTAGGGGGGCTGTTTGGTTTAGCCTATTATTTGGCTATGGGGGTTGTTTGGAATAGCTTAAATCTAACGTTTAGTGATGAGGCGAAAAATGAACCACTTTTAGGGGGTCATTTAAGCCCAGAATTGAATTTATTTGATCAAATATTGCCCTAAATCGTTCCTTTTGTGATTTTAGGTACTTTGGGAGAGAAATCTAGAAAAGGAAGCAATTCGGACGTTTTTGGAGCATAAAAGTGAAGAAAACGCCAAAGTCTTAATTTTCCTTGCTGGGAACAGTAGTTGACGGTGTCAAGAAGGAATTTTTGACGGCGTCAAGAGTAATTTCCAGGACGATCCAGTACAGATTTGACGGCGTCACGAAGTAGGGCGTCAAGAGTAAAATTCATGACGGCCTGGAAATGCATAACACATGACGGCGTCAAAAGTAGATCAAGGCAGTCCGAGAAGTATTTTGGCGGCGAGATGACGGCGTCACAAGATTTGTCTTGACGCCGTCAGACCCTATTTCCTATATATAGTTTTCTAATTTTCACATTAAAAAGAGAGAAGTTTTGGAGAAACCCTAAGTTCGAACTTGGTGCGAATTTTACAGGTTTTTCAAGGGTTCTAAGCCCTTGATACCTTTCATGTGTAATTGAGATAAGTATTCTTTTAATTCAATCAATATGTCTATGTGTTGATTGTCTATATCTTGTTCTTGTCTTAATTCCATCATGCTAGGCTAGATCTATCTTGTGTTTGCTTGGATCTAATGAAACCTAGATGTTAATTATGTGTTGATTACTTGTTTATGGTTGTATTGGATGAATGATTTCGATGTTAGGCTTAAGAAAACTGGCAGATCTCCAAATGGTAACATGCTTGAACGTCTTAGGAAACATGAACTGATGTGCACTAGGTTTTATTGGTTGTATTTAACGCATGAGCCACTGTTTACAATCCCTATGGTTGTGCTGGGCATGGCATAGGAGGAGATAAGAGCTCATAGGATTGGGGAATTAAGTGCGCCATCCCATGAATGGTATTAAGGAATACAATCCGTCATCCACGCAACTATAACAAGTAATTAACGTGTAAAAGATATCTAGGGAGTAGTGAAATCTAAGTAAACACATTTTCTCCACTTATTACTCACAACCTTAGTTAATTTAGTTTATTTTCATTTTTAGTATTTTATTTTGATTGCATGTTTAGTATTGGGTTAGTTGACTAGCAACTAATTCCGCCCAAATCCTTCAAAACCGAGATTTTTACTTGCTTTTCTAAAAAATATAAAAATACAAAAATAATCATCCCTCACCTTTAGAACTAGTATTTAGGTTTTCTAATCCTAGCGACACTATTCCTAGCTGAACGATCAATCCCCCGGTACTTGTCACTATACTATACTACAACGATCAGGTACACTGCCTGGTGGGGGTTGTAAGCTTCTCAAGATCCCTTGAGAGGTAAAGCCTAGTGCGATCCCCACGTATCAAGTTTTTGGCGCCGCAGCCCGGGGAATAGTTATTGTCTAGGTTAGAATATCTTTTTATTAGGTCTACTTGCTAGATTCCTTTCTAGTGAGATTTTATTTTTATTTTTAGGTTTTCTTTAGTCTATCTTATTTCTTTGTGTCTTTGTTCATAACTCTTCACCACCCGACATCATGGAAAACGGGAACATCTTTGAACCCGTCATCCCACCACAACAAAACCCACCATTAGAACCCCTTAGGCCCCGAACCTTAGGAGAGTATTCCCGACCTAGCCACCAAGGCTACCGAAACACCATTGAGCTCACCGGAGCCAATGTGACCCCCTTGCGATCCGACACCATCCGGTTGGTGCAAAGCGGATGTGCATTCCATGGACTTCGTTCCGAAGATCCAAACCAACATCTTAAAGACTTCCTCAAAATCATAGATTCCATAGACCTAGGTGTTGAAACTAGAGAGACAACCCGATTACGCCTATTCCAATTCTCTCTACGGGATCAAGCTAGTCAATGGCTTGAGCGTTTACCCGCGGGATCCATCACCATATGGGATGATCTCACCACTCGTTTCCTTGCTCAATTCTTCCCACCGGGGAAGACTGCAATGCTTAGAAATGACATTTTGATGTTTGAACAACATCAAGGAGAAACTTTCTACGAAGCATGGGCCCGTTTTAAGGATCTCCTCCATAAGGTCCCTCATCATGGTATAAACCTTTGGTTATTAGTCCAGATTTTCTACGACCATGTTGACTATCATACTAAGCGCACAATCGATAGGGCCGCGGGAGGTAAACTGCGTGATAAGAACGCCGAGGAGTCCTGGGCGATTATCGAGGAGCTCGCCATTGATAATCATGAGATGTGGGAGTTTAATCATACAATAAAAGCGGCCATCAATGCAGTCTCAACATCTGGAGGAACCACCGAAATCCCCGATGAACTCCTATGCAAACTCGAGGCAAAAGTTGACTATTTTGAGGAAAGGCAAAGGAGACCTTTAAGTCCTAGACGGGCTACTGTCAATTCTGTCTCAAAACCAACTTCGGCACCATCATCTGAGTCACCTTCTAGAGAAAATGTCGAGACTTTTCAGAACTATGCCCCACCTTGTTCCCCTCCCGAGGAGCTTAGCTCGGAGTTTGAAGCTAGGATGAGAGAATATATGGCAACTCACTCAGATCGGCTTGCCAGATTCAAGGAAGCAGTTTATAAGCAAAAAGAGGAAATGCAAGAGAAAATGAATGAGATGATGAGTCTATTAGAGGAGTATGCCAACCAGAGAACCCCCGAAAGAATGCTACTAAGGAAAGAAAGCGCCACTCCCACTACCCAATTTGTTAATTCCATCACAATTGTCCAAAAGGATAACGAGAAGGTAGAAACCCCTGCTAAACAGACCTTAGAAAAACCACCAGAATCCCAACCTTTGAGTCACTACCTGAAACATGATATAAACGAAAACACCATAACAAATTGGATTAAGGGTGATGGGCGTAACCAACCTTCCAAACAGGGTTCTGAGAAAGAGGAAAAGGTAAAAGATGAGTATGATACGTTACCTGGGGGATCAGTATTCGAGAGGCTATTGGTACAAAAAGTGACTACTAAACAGATAGCATGTGGGAACTTTGAGATACCAACCAGCATCGGGGACTTGAAATATCTTAGTGCTTTCGCCGACCAAGGATTGGAAGTAAATCTTATGCCCCTAACTATTTACATCCAACTAACGTAAAAAATGCCAGCCCCTACTTGTGTTAGGTTATCCCTCGCTGGACACTCGACGTATACCCCCTAGGAATCGCAGAAGATGTATTAGTTAATGTTGCAGGATTCATGTACCCCGTTGATTTTATGATCATCGATGATAAAGGAGATGGATGCATGCCAATCATCCTTGGGGCACCATTTCTCGCCACCGCTAGGGCTGTCATTAAGTATGAAGGTAGGAAGATTGAGCTTAAATCTGGAAAAAGAAAGATTAGCTTCCCCATGACTCCGCAAAGTGGACATGAGAATTTGAGTTGGAGAAAGATCAAAAACAACATTGACACGACACCCATTCGTGTTCAGAATAAAATTCTTGCATGGGAGGCAAGAATTAAAAGCTATAAGGAGGCTAAATATGAAAGAAGCAAAAGCAATAAGGTTCAGATCGATTTCGAACATACTCAACCCGCAGAAAATCATGTACCATTTGAGGAAGGGAACTTGGTACTCTTGAGACACCTAGAAACAAAGATACCACCAGATAAACCGAGTCCTTGGTGGTATGGGCCTTTCATAATTGAAGGCGTGAGCCAAGATGGAATAGCTAACTTGAGAAGCGAAGTTGGTGGAATGGTGATTGCAAGTATCGATAGGTTAAGGCACTACCACCATAAAAGTAATGATCACAACTACATGGGGTATATCATTTCGAGGGATGAGGTCACGTAGTAACCCATGACCTTGAGTCTAGCTACAAGACTCGTAAATAAAGAAAAGCGCTTCTTGGGAGGCAACCCATGTTTTGTGTGATTTTATTTTGTTTGTTTGTTATTTGCTTCCGTATGCATGCTTTATTTTTATTGTTGGTTGATCATGTTTCTAAACTAAATAGTGGAAATACTTTACTTTGTTGTTTTGGCCTAGTCTTAACTCCACCTAAAAGTATTTTTGAAAAAGATAAGTGTAAGGGGAAACCCCAAATATGTTTTTAAGAAACAAACCGATCATGATTCTCCACAATATTAAATGAACATGTATATTCGTATTTGTTAGAGTCAAATGCTTGTATTGAGTCATAATGAAGTTTTGCAGGATTTTCCAGGAAGTAGGACCAAGTTTTTCCAGAAATTTTCCGGAAACTTAACATAAGAATTTCTGCAGGTCACTTCTGACGGCGTCACGAGTTAACTCTTGACGGCGTCATGTGTAAAAATATGGAAATTTTACCGGTTTTGTTTTTCTAACGGAGTCTTATGGTTTTTGTGAATTATTAAGTTTTATAATCTCCAGGAAATCTGCAAACTTCATTCCACAAGCATTATATCTTATCTTGTTTTCTAGGATTTAGTAACTTATATAGGATGCCGCCGATTTTACGCGAGGTTGTTTTGTCTATTTTCTCAGGATTTACAGGTTATGTATGACAAGGAGATGATTTATATTCTGGAAGGGAAGCTTTGATTGTTCATTTTCTTGGAGGAAGATTTAACCTGGCCACCTTATTATCCATACCGAGCGAATCAGAGGAGTATTTGATTTCATTCTTTTTACTTTTTAACTTTTACATTCTTTACTTGAACATTGGGGACAATGTTCATCTTAAGTGTAAGGGGAGGGTAAAAAGATGATACCTTACATATGCACTTTCGCTTGAGTTTGTTTTGTTTAATGGTAGATGTGTAATAAAACTATGAGAAATACTTGTTAGTGTAATTTTAGCGCCAAATTTAAATTTTTTTTACAACATTTAGGAGAGAAACTTTAGCCATAGCAAGCGTCTCATGGATAGGAGATTGTATGACTAGCACATAACCGTATATTCAGAAAAATTTTCCACCCAAATATGTGAGGTTCGCCTTTAGATTTGATAGGAAAAGCATTTACTATTAGTGCTTATGAGTGTACCGGTAGCATTTAGATTCTAGAACTTGCGTTAGTGATGCATCCCGAGACCGCTAGTGAGACTACATTCGTGTAGTAGGATTTACTACATGATAAGAGGCATTAGGATCACCCTTGTGTTAAACCCGTATCATGATTACTTGACCATTTAAATCATATTACTTGGCTAGTTAAGTCAACTAATTTTCCCACACCCTTAGCGTTATACTCATTTTTAGTACACGAAACCCCTAGTACACCCCTCCGAGCCTATCTTTTCGTTTCTAACTTTAAACATTTTACTTAAAGGAAGAATTTGTTACACCCCACTTAAATGTACAACCAAATCGCCTTAGCCTTCCGTGTATGCGCTCATTTTTAGTGCATTATTGTTATTTGTTAAACCCTAAGTTAACTATCTAATTGATTACATGGTTGCTAAGTCGAGTCATATCCTTGTACATATTGTTTTGGGACGATTGGGACTCATGGGTAAAGTACTTATTTATGGAGTAATGGGTAAGAACATCATTGTATTACCCCCATATGTGCGTTAATCTTAAAAGTACTCCAAATGTTTTGATTTTCTTAATTCGAGTCATTAGTTTAGTTTATTGTAAAGTATGTAAAGATTCAAGTGTAAGGGAAATGTTTATTCCCTATGATGTATTATTTTGGATGGTAGGGTAACAGTGTATGCAAAAAAAAAAAAAAAAAAAAAAAAAAAAATCGAAAAATCAAGAAAAAGAAAAAAAGAAAAAAAAAACATACGGACTACCATCCCTTTTCATTCTATGTTCATTTTATGTTTTTGTTATTTTTTTTATTTATTAGCTTAAGTCGAGTCTAGTCTTGGCTTAGCAACGCCATATTGTACATGTAATTGACCAAGATTGTTAACTCGTCACCAGTAAAAATTCCTTTATCCAACAAAACTGTGTATTTCATATCCCTACACCTAACGTTACAACCCTTTAAAAGACCTCTTTGATAGTTTATCCTAGGTTCTTACGCCATGTGGTGGAGGTTTGATCCTTTCCCAAGCCTATGGTAATCTATTTTGCTATGACAGGTAGTGAGAGATATCTTCCGTTTCCATATTGTAATTTATACTTTATTACACCCGAGAGATGTGAGTATCTAAACACTATTTGTGAGGTGCTTGTGTATGACCTCCGTGCTTGTCTATTGGTTTTTAGTGGAACGATTATTTGTTGTAATTACTTTTATATTAGTGTTAAATGACCCCTAACTTGTATTTTGAGTATAATAAAAGCGCATTTGCTTGAGGACAAGCAAATCTCAAGTGTAAGGGTATATGATGAGGCGAAAAATGAACCACTTTTAGGGGGTCATTTAAGCCCGGAATTGAATTTATTTGATCAAATATTGCCCTAAATCGTTCCTTTTGTGATTTTAGGTACTTTGGGAGAGAAATCTGGAAAAGGAAGCAATTCGGACGTTTTTGGAGCATAAAAGAGAAAACGCCAAAGTCTTAATTTTCCTTGCTGGGAACAGTAGTTGACGGCGTCAAGAAGGAATTTCTGACGGCGTCAAGAGTAATTTCCATGACGATCCAGTACAGATTTAACGGCGTCACGAAGTAGGGCGTCAAGAGTAAAATTCATGACGGCTTGGAAATGCATAACACATGACGGCGTCAAAAGTAGATCAAGGCAGTCCGAGAAGTATTTTGGCGGCGAGATGACGGCGTCACAAGATTTGTCTTGACGCCGTCAGACCCTATTTCCTATATATAGTTTTCTAATTTTCACATTAAAAAGAGAGAAGTTTTGGAGAAACCCTAAGTACGAACTTGGTGCGAATTTTACAGGTTTTTCAAGGGTTCTAAGCCCTTGATACCTTTCATGTGTAATTGAGATAAGTATTCTTTTAATCCAATCAATATGTCTATGTGTTGGTTGTCTATATCTTGTTCTTGTCTTAATTCCATCATGCTAGGCTAGATCTATCTTGTGTTTGCTTGGATCTAATGAAACCTAGATGTTAATTATGTGTTGATTACTTGTTTATGGTTGTATTGGATGAATGATTTCAATGTTAGGCTTAAGAAAACTGGCAGATCTCCAAATGGTAACATGCTTGAACGTCTTAGGAAACATGAACTGATGTGCACTAGGTTTTATTGGTTGTATTTAACGCATGAGCCACTGTTTACAATCCATATGGTTGTGCTGGGCATGGCATAGGAGGAGATAAGAGCTCATAGGATTGGGGAATTAAGTGCGCCACCCCATGAATGGTATTAAGGAATACAATCCGTCATCCACGCAACTATAACAAGTAATTAACGTGTAAAAGATATCTAGGGAGTAGTGAAATCTAAGTAAACACATTTTCTCCACTTATTGCTCACAACCTTAATTAATTTAGTTTATTTTCATTTTTAGTATTTTATTTTGATTGCATCTTTAGTATTGGGTTAGTTGACTAGCAACTAATTCCGCCCAAATCCTTCAAAACCGAGATTTTTACTTGCTTTTCTAAAAAATATAAAAATACAAAAATAATCATCCCTCACCTTTAGAACTAGTATTTAGGTTTTCTAATCCTAGCGACACTATTCCTAGCTGAACGATCAATCCCCCGGTACTTATCACTATACTATACTACAACGATCAGGTACACTGCCTGGTGGGGGTTGTAAGCTTCTCAAGATCCCTTGAGAGGTAAAGCCTGGTGCGATCCCCACGTATCATTTAGTTATAACAAAACACATTCTGTCTTCATGGTCAAACTTTCCACCTTGTAATTGAATTGAAAGGGTAGTAAACGGCTCCACTCGCATGAGATAATACAATAACTGTCATAGAGAAGCACATTTGGATTTAAGCTACAGATGCAAAAGGGTCATGAAATCATGAATGTTAAAACACACATCAGAGACCATTTTAAAAACTAAAAGCCAAATTTAAAACGCATAAGTCAGTCAACCATTAGGGAAAAAGTGGTTCTTAGGGGCCCTTTACTGTTGTGCAAATAAGATTTCCGCAACACAACTAACCTATTTAGCCCCCATATTTTCTTGCCCGTGTAACTATCTGGATAAAAAGTAATTTGACCAGTCTCACCTCCATAAAAATGATGTTATTGTTAAGGTTCATTAAGTCAAACTGTGATAGACCAGCATAAATTGGACGTAGATAAATATACACTTGTTCGGCAATGTGTTTCTCATTTTCTTAAATCAGTTTAGTAGATTTACTGCAACCTCTATCTCAACCTAATATACCATGGGCGCTTCAACAATGCATAGAACTTACCAACCGTACTCTAGCGATAACGGCACTGATAGTAACAACAGCCTTTGCAGCATCTTATACGTCAGCAGCCTTGGACACAGACTCTTCAACAACAAAGTTACATGCCATGTCCTTTTTTATTTATTTATTACCTAGGTGTGAAAGTGTACCTGATAGATTGCCAACATATCATTATTGGGAACAACCTAGAAGATCTTGCAAAGCTCTACTGTTCAGGGACTAAGAGAGTTCTATGATCTCATGTAGTATTTAGAAGCTTATTGATTTTTGTAACAGGCTAGAGCATATGTGACAGAACCTAGGATGTTAAACTTAATACTTTGTTCTCTTTGTTAACGACTTTTGTAACCTTCATACAGATTAAACCTTCCCTATCCATAAAACAAAATGGCTTATTTAAATTCAAATCCTCTATAAAAGAACCGCCTGTATGTCGAGTTACTCCCTGATTCTAAGCACACTACATTCATACTACCTAGCAAATGCAAAAACAGTCATTCGACTTATATAATAACTCATTCATTCACATTCTAAAATTTCTACAAACTAAAGGCAACATCATTATTTCCCAATCAATATATCTAATCACGTTCAAAAGTTATATAAACGCATTGATTCTAATAAACTAAAATCTCGAACTGTTCCTAATAAACTAAAACCTCAAATAAAACCTAAATCTCCGTGTCTCAAATCACCAACTAAAACCTCTTCCCGATTCTAAGCACACTACATTCATACTACCTAATAAACACATATGTGCGCTATCATTCACCTTAGATACCAACACATTTAGCTTTTCAAACTTCTACAAATTAATGCTTAAAAGTACCCTTATTTTTATCCAATCTATCCACAAAAAGGCCCATTTAAATTCAAATCCTCTATAAAAGAACCGCATATTTGTCGAGTTTCTCTCTTATTCTAAGCACACTACATTCATACTACCTAACAAATGCAAAAAAATTCATTCGGCTTATATAATAACACATTCATTCACCTTCTCAAATTTCTACAAATTAAAGGCAGCCTCATTTTTTCCCAATCAATATATCTAATCACATTCAAAAGTTATATAAACTCATTGATTCTAATAAACTAAAATCTCGAACTGTTCCTAATAAATTAAAACCTCAAATAAAACCTAAATCTCCGTGTCTCAAATCATCAACTAAAACCTCAAATAAAACCTAAATCTCCGTGTCTCAAATCATCAACTAAAACCTCAAATTAAACCTAAAGATACATCATAATAACAATAGTAAATGTATTACCACAAACCGGAATTGCTTTGACATATACCTGGTAAAAAAATCATACATACGCTAAGCCCAATGAGTATAATACTCACCCATGTTTTTTGGAATCACTGCATGCATTAATATGAAAAATATAGTTGTAACTCAAAAAAGAGTTTCCAAAATTACTTACACTAAATCTGTTTGTGGATTCAACATGTCATCTTCACCTAAAACAACATTACCGAACACAATAAGAATAACAATTGCATCATTCACATTAAAAATATATATTATAACTCATGACACAAACAAGTTTTTAAAAAATATATAATGACCGATAAATTAACAAACCTGGTTATTCGAAAGTGATAATGAATGCTGCCTTTACAAAACAATGGATGCTGCTTTACAGAATGATTAACTTCGGTATTTATAGATTTAAATTAGGGTTTAGGAATTTGAATTGATTTGAATGATAAAATTGGAATCAATTCAAAATTATAGAGTGAAATCAGGATACTGAAATTAATGTGATATGATTTTCAAATGTATAACTGATTGAAGTAATTAATTGTGAGAGGATAAGAAAACCATATATCGCATAAAAGCGGATGCAGAGAAATCAGGGGGAGCGGGGGGAAAGTTGTGTGTTGAAACTGAAGTGAAAGTCAACAAATTTAGATATATCTAACGCCTAAATTCTTGCCTTTATGGTTTTTATTTTTGAAACATATTCACAAAAACCAATTTGGTCTAGTGGTTGCATGGTTGGTTGTTTACATGGGAGACCGGGTTCGATTCTTGCAAGTGTCAAATTTTTTAACACATTTCCGGAAATTTTCTGAAATTGGAGTGCTGACTGGGCATTCCACGTAGGCAATTGAAATATTAAAATGTTGCTGACTGGACAATAGACATGATGAGTCAGCATTATCTGCTTCATGTACAACCTTCAAAGCTTCAAGTGCAACTCATAGTTAGCCTCTTATATATATATATATATATATATATATATATATATATATATATATATATTAATTACTATTCCAATCACTATATTCTTAACCAAATAAACATATCATTCATTATATATATATATATATATATATATATATATATATATATATATATATATATATATATATATATATATATATATTACTTTAATTACTATTCCAATCACTATATCCTTAACCAAATAAACATATCATTCATTATATGTATACTACAATTCTCAATGACCATGTTCCAAGACGAATAAAATATTGCTACTACCGTTGGTTTAGTACGAATAAAATATCGCTACTAGCATTTCCTATTGGTTATTGCCTGCCTTCACACCATGTCTCCCATGGATTCATACACACATGATTAAAGCCCTAAAAATAAGAAAAAATCATAAAAATAGAATTTCTTAAAACTATCATATTGGTTCTTGGCTGCCTTCACACCGTAACTCCCATGAACTTACACACACACGATTAAAACAAGGCATTTATAAAAAAAAATAACATTTACAAAACACACCCTGATTTTCTTAATAATTACTACTTTTATATATAACAAATTTATTTACCAAATATTTAATAAATCTCTCGCGGTTTCTTAAATAAAAAAATTACTACCAAATAGGTCTGTCGATAACGAACAAAACAACCCAATATTGATATGCTTTTGACGCAAGTACTTTTTTATAAAATAAAGTTTAAGTTTAATATATGTATACTTTTTAAATAAAAGAACTTTCAAAATGTACCCTTAACATATCAAATAACTTTAAAATTATCCTAAAATCCCGCTGCAGCGCGGTGGGCGCCTTCTACTTCTATATAACAATTCTTGATGGACCGAACTCCAAGACCTATTATATAATACTATTTGTGAACGGCATATAAAAATGTTTTTTATTCCAACGCTAGCAAAATAATTTTAGTACCGTAAACTGTAAAAAAATTGTTTTCTTTGTTGGGCTGCTTACTACTGTGGGATACAAATGGCTTACTTGGGCCCAATTTTAGGTATCGATTACTTTGGGTTTGGCCTTTTTCTATGAGGTATAACTTTTGCGGGTTTCTTACTTTTGTTTCTTCCCTCATAAAGGAAATAGGGTAATTAGGTGGTATACTATATGTATATGCATGTTGTAGGTTCGATTCCTACCGGAAGCATTTTTATGTTCAGTTCGACCGCTGCTCACGGAATTGATACATGTAACTCGCCCATTAATATGTTCCAATACAAACGTTTGTAGATGCCCCGCCGCAACGCGGCGGGTTAATGCCACTCGTTAAATAACAAATATAAAAAGTTGTTCCATTTTTTTATCAGTGTAAACCTTAGTGTGTAACTGTGTATGTATATATAATATACAACAAATTTAATTTACCACACTCGTGTTACAACTTTTATAAAAGATAATCTTACATGGTCTGACAGGGAAGAGAATTATGGAGATATGAATAGAGAAAAATTAGTGAAGGAATCTTTAAGTTTCAAGATTGCATGTGTTGAGGGTAATTTTATATTGTTGAAAAAAGTCCATATGGGTCAATCATGATATTTGGTTGCCGTATTTGTTAAGGTAACTTCGGTGCCCATGTTCTCTTTTGGAAAAACAATTCCATACATTATTGATGTCCAAATCTTCACAATGTAAAGATTTGAGCCACCTTCCTGTATGCTAGTACTATACAGGCCGTTTCATGGATTTTGGGTGGCCTGTTCGGCGAGGAAATTTTGAATCCATCTCCATGCACCTTTTTTTGGTTCAAACCGATCCTTTTTCCAAATACCTAGCCTAATGCAATGAACATCTTTTCTAGTGAACTTTGATTAAATTTTAGATATAGTACGACTAATTCCATTTATCTAATTAACTGTATTTATGTGTCATAATGTTTCTGATTTTTTTTTTTTTTTTTTTTTTTTTTTTTTTTTTTTTTTTTTAAAGAATCTAGTGTGAACTTGTTAGTATGAATTTATTAAACCGAACCAAATGACCAAAAATGGATTTCATTATGCTCCTCGAGACCTCGACCTATGTCGATGATCTTCTCGTGGATTTACATATGATCTTTGTGTTTTCGTGTAATTTACTATTTGTTTCACGTTTGTATACTACGTTAATTAGCCTAACAATTTTAAATGTGGATTATCAAATTAGGGACGCCCATAATTTTTTAGAAGGTGTTGCACAAAATATTTTTTTATGACTGAGTATTAAAATTGTTCGATAAAGAATTTATTAGGTAAAATTGGGTGTTGCACGAGCCCAGAAAAGTCATATTTTATAAAAAAAATTTACACTTCGTTAACTAAAATTGGGTGTGACCCGTATAGCTTCGTTATTTTTTATCTAAAAAAACTCATAATGAAACGAAATTGTCGACCAAGTTTTTCTAAGCTCATGGGCCAAGACAACATTTTACCTACTTTAACGGTATTGTTTGTTAAGCAATGATCACTTTTTCTTGTTCGACAATTACATCTCAATTCAGCATCTCCAAGAACTTCAATATAGAATCAACAACAAGTCAAACAACTATTGTAGCAATATTTCGGATGTATCACAATCGGTTTCACCTGAAACAAGTTTATTCCAAGATGAGCAATTGCCACCACTTAGTTGTTAGTTTATAGACATTATTTTAATAGTTGTCTGTTAGGATCGAACTCGAGATCACGGGATTGCACACTTTATGTATGAGACTCGATGTTTAAATAATTAATATAAAATGTTATATTTAATTATTTAATTCACAATAAACGACTAAAGGGCGTTAGGTAATTAATGGAATTGACTAACGGTCGGTAAATGTCAATGGGATACGAAGAAAGTAAAACAAGACAAGAGAAGGTTCTAGAAATCCTCTCTTGAGCTTGTTTTGGTCGAAACTATGGAATCCCACATCGGAAACCATAACAAACTTGATATCTATCATAAGGGTATAAATACATCCTCATGTATTCATCTTTTGATACACTTGATTTCAATAGAAGACCAAACTATTTCATTTCCTCTCTTGTTCATAGGACAACGAGCGAAACCCCAAGAAAAGGGATTTGCGAGTAACCTTGAACATTACAAAGTGTTTGGTAAATCTATTGTGATCAAGAATTAGCATTCACATCGAATCGCTAATAGTACGTGTGTACAAGAACGTGATATAACCACACTATTGGTTATATCTTGGATTGAATAACAAAAAGGTTGGGGGTTATTCTTACAATCCACATAAACCCTAATTAGGGTTCATAAGTTGAAGATTACTTTAATTGATTCTTCATCGGGCTAGAATCACAAAGGTGCGTTTACTATTTATTGTTGATTAATTAATTACATGTTATATGATCATGTTATAATTGCTTCCGCTATGCTTACTTGATGTTATTGGTTTATTTATATGCATGTCATGATATTATAATTCCAACAGTGGTATCATGAGCCGTTATAATGTGTAATTAATTATCGAAACGCATAAAAATTGAATTTTGATTCGTTTAATTACATTTTTCTAGGGTTTTCATTATCCTAACCCTAATTTTTTTAATGGGTCGATTTACCCAATTTATTTTTTAGGGTTTTGGTTTTGATTTTTTAATATGATTAGAAACCCTAGGATGTCATTTAATTGGTTATGCGTTTTATTAAACGATCTTTGTGCAATATGTTAATTGTTAAGCATAATCGATGAAAAAATTGTGTGATGATTTAAATGGTTTAAATTGTATATATTAATTAAATGTTAAGTTATATCGAAACATGTAAATTTATTAATCGATGTCGAATTGGGGAAGACTCGAATATTAAGTAATCAATTACGTGCTATGTGGTGTTTGTTTAGTTTTGGCTTACGCAATCGATTTATCGATGTATGTGGTTCTTTTTCCTTTGAAGAAGAAAGCCCTAATTGAATAAATGTGTTATACACCTAGATTGATTATTAATAGGACTATTGCATAAATTTTGCATGTGACTACATGTTTATACATATTCAATTGTTATGTTATGTATATGTTTATTTGGTTATTTTATTTTTTTTATTATGTATTACTTGTTTTTTGTTTATTATTATGTGAGACATGTTTATAAACGAAAAAGGGTAATTTTGAATAGAAAAATAATATGGACTAAATAAATGGCGAAATTGTTTTGGTTTTAAGAGTTTAAATTTCAAAGGATTGGTTGATTGATGTTTTGTACATAGTGTGCGAAAGGCGGACCGAAAGTCGCCATACAATGTGCTTGTATAGAGGGGTTTTTAAAGACCATGCACCTACCGGTTCTCTACAACCACTTGTGTGCCGATCTAGACTTACCTATATCACTATTTTACGTACACTGTCATCTTAAGGGTGAATTGACCACAATTCCACAATGATTATCCGAAACACTAAGCTTTAGGGCTTATGCAAAAGTATGATATAAGTGGACGATAATTGTTGGTAATTATTTGATTGGTGAACCCGATACCTCAATCAAAACTTTGCTATTTTACTCTTAGTGAATTGGTAATTAAAATTGTTTTGTAAAACCAATGTTATGAAGTTGTATGCATGCTTCTTCATACATTATTTTGATTACACGTCAAAATTAATACCCTCATAAAATTAAGTCGAATGCCATCTAATTAAGAACACTTGAAGTTGTAGTTTACGTCATGTGAGAGCTTGGCTAGATTGCAATGGAGAGGTAAATTTCATAATTTCATTGCTAGCAAATCAACTGATGTAATGGAATTATGGGTTTGCAGTTTTTAAGTTAGACGACTTAAATTGAGTAGGAAGTGAGAGCTTGGACTCAAGGTATTAGATGGGGATGAAACATGCTTACATTGCAAAAGGTTTTGTGAATGTAAATCCCATAATGATCTAGGAATTGCAATATGATATTGGCAATTATTGTTCGACAATTACCTTGTTGAATACTATCATTACTAGCAGATCAACTGATGTAATGGTACTATGTCAATTAGGATCCTAGCTTTAAGAAAATACTACTGTTTATATGAATATTTACCAATGGGTATTTTATTTTCTTAAAGACCAATTATCGAAAATACTGAAATTGAATTTTGTAATTCGTTTTAATGTATTAATGCGACGTTCAAACCGTAAACGCACTTTGGGCTTTGGTAAATTGATATCGTTCTGTTTTCAAACAAATGTTTGATTAAGAATAATTTACTTAAAAGACAAAATAAGTCTCCTTTCTATGAAAGAAGTGTGAGATACAATCCTATTTCTTTTCATGAATGAAAAAGGATAATAGGAATATTAGATATGTCTCAATTCTAATATAACTCATAGCAAATTTTTAATAGTTAAGATAATTGCATATATTTTCATAGGGATTTTATTATCCTTATTTGGTGATTAATTTCTTAGTAAAAAATATGTATTTGGCTAACAGAAAATTGTGTATGAAATTTTATGAGTTATTAGAAGCTAGACTAATTACTGCAAAATGTTTAAAGACAAACTAGTTGTTTTGACTATTTAAGAGGTACTACATACATTGTAGGATGGTAGACCTGTTAAGGAAGAAATTGCATGCCCAATTTTTCAAGTTAATAGCATTTGGTGGATAGTCCATCATTTACATAGTAGGATACACTTTTTAGTGCATAAGTAATTGTTACGTATAGACATTCCAAGGTGTAGGAAAGTTAAAAGCACACTATTTCCTTTACTGGATATGAAACACTTACAATGTTGTCAAATTCAGTGGGAGTATTGTGTACTTAATACTGAATAAGGAATTATTGTAATGAACTTTAATTCAGTAGGAGTTACAAGCTTTGACATCTTGGTAGCTAAAGATAATTACTTTTCAAGTGTAAACACTCATACTTTTAAGGATAGTCTTGTACGTTTCCTTACTAGACATTGTTGTTCTATAACTACTTGTTATGCTAAAATCTATGACACAATCATATTGATCACATAAACAAATGCATGGCGTGTTGTTTATCAACTATATGAGGTTGTTCCATGCACAAGTGATCTTTAATGTGTGCAAGAAACAACTCATAAAGATATGATTTAATGGATTCTCTTGACTGCAAGGTAAGAGAATTACTTTCTAATATGAATTATATACATCTAATTCAAGAAACACTTGGTGTTGCTATTTATGTTATGTGAGAGCTTAGCCAGATTGTAACAACAAGGTAAAATTCATATTTTTATTACTAGCATATCAACTGATGTAATTGAACTATGAGAATTTGCAGTTTCTAAATTAGATACCTATTAGAACATGTGTCAATATGATATTAAGACTACTTTAATTTGTATATTTATGAATTCATGGAATGACATAAATTAATAAAGTAATATAATGCTGCTTCAATCTGAATATTTATGTGTTCTTGGAATGACATAAATAAATTAAAAAATAATGTTGTTTACATTATTGTGAAGTAATAAATTAACTTGAAATTATTATTGAAACCAAAAGATGGTGTTCATAATTACTTTAGTTAAACATGTTTATATTCAATTGTAAAGATATAAAAATAAAGTCTTTTAATTGTTACAAGACTTATAATAAAGTAAGACATTATCTTGTTATGTATTTTAATTAAGACATATACATGAAGTCATTAAATTGTTAAATGACTTATAATGTATAGTGGGATTATAACAGTTTATATTTTCTGTAACACCCCCAATTCATGGATGCAGCGGAATTCAAACTGGGTGTTACTCGACGGCACAATAGTCACAATGATAGAAAACGAACTCCAATTGAGTCGTTTTGAAAAGGTTTATCATTCAAATTATATAAATATCAGAGATTACAAAATGAGGTCCCAATTGGTTCCATGTTTACAATGTATAATAAATGAGTTTTGAATGATAATAAAATTTATAGCCCTCTTGAGTATCCGTGCCCTTCCGTTCCATCCTTGATCGTCATGAACCTGAAATACATGCTTGAGAGGTCAACACAAAGGTTGAGTGATATTCATAGAGTTTGTTAAATCGATTGAACACAATATGTTGGTAGTGTGAGTTATAGGCTCACACCAATGTTTGGAAAACAAAACAGGTAGGCTACGTTATTATACGCCCGGAACATGTATTATACACTAAGCTTATAACACCATAACGTTAACGTGTACCAATATCGATCGGCAGATTTATCCTGGTAGGTACTTTGCTAACATACCTAAATCTCAAATATTAATGCATTTGTTTGAACTTAGTCAATACAAATGGGATTCGTCAATCCCAATAGGCCTATTATTAATATTCGCGCTCACTATTGCTAGTGATTAAATGGTTCATAATCAAGGATATCGGTTTAGCAAGGCTGGTACTTAGTGATAATAAAACAATCAGGTAAGCATACAATTTAAAAACATTGTGCTCGGTTATAAATAGCATGTATTTCCCCCAAGGGTTTGTAAAACGATTAAGTAATCGAAAGTGGGGCTATGAACTCACCTTAAGTAAGATAGCAAGTAATGAATGTAACGGTTGAATCGTGAAGGTTTCTACGAGCAACCTATAATAGAATGTTGTGACTTAAGATCGGAGTAAAGAATATGAAGTAGTGCCTATATATATATATATATCTTGCATTTAGTCCATGATGTGGTATGATGTATAGTGTAAGTCTTTGAAAGAGAAGATTCATGAAACATGTATGTTTTGTATATCGTTTACTACCGTTCGGGCCGACATAATTCAGAAGTCATGTTAGTAAGCGTTCGAGGATCCAGGACACTTTAACTCGTAAATCCACAACTCAACTCGACGGCTTACATAATGAACTCCTCACATGAGGCTCCCTACTATTGTAGTAGTTGATGAAATATATAGATATAAGTTTTGATCCGAAAGGTTACATGTCCGATATTTGAATAAACTTAGGAAAGTTTATTTGTACATGAAGATTGTTATTAGGGGTAGTTTCATAAGTCTTGAATGACCATTTTCTCTTGGTAAAATCTCATGGTTTCCTTTAGATGAAGTAGATCCAAATTGTATGTTCAAGTTATCGCCAACTTCTCTAATTCATGTATTTGCCTTGGTAAGCTTGTATGGTCATTTCGTCATGGCCTAGCCATGACCTTTGGTCATTGTTCCATGGTCTTGAGACTCAACCTTGGCTCTAGCCATGGTTGTGGTCTTGATTTAGGTCATAAGACCCCTTTGGTCTTCATAAACCATAACTTATATGTAATGAATTTGGTCTAAAAATGGGCTGTTAAGATTTTGAAGAATTTATCACTCAAAAAGCGTTTTCAGGGCTCGAGCTTCTTTATTCCTGAACGAAAACGTCGTTCCGGACAACTTTCGTGTTTTAACTTTTTGATGAATCGGACCAGAAGTATGACTTTCAAAACTCAAATTTGATCAGAATGGTATTTGGCAGTTTTGCCGGAAATCTTTGGTAACTTCAAATCGCCATAACTTTTGACTCGTTTACTCGTTTTAGGTGGTTCAAATTGCTATGGTTTCCTTGTTAGGTCCTCTACTGTAATATGTAATGATCCAACATCATATTTTTACCATTTTAATCAGGTATTACCAAGAAAGTCACTAGTTTACTTGTTTTAGTAACTTGTTGTAACAATCAATAACAATAACTTGTTTTGCTCACTTTTATACATCATGGACATTAATACAAGACATAATATAGCACAAATAATATGTAAATAACATGAACATGATTATTTAACAAGAATCAAGTTAGGGTTTGGCTCACAACTTTTGGCTTTCAAAGATGAAAGGAAGTTAACATGTAAGGATAGGACTTTGATAGACTTGCTTCAACCCACTTCACTTCATGCAATCTTTCTACTCTTGTAATCTTGAAAGAGAGATGATGAAAATTGAGGTGACTTGAGTGGATTCAAACTCAAGAGAAATCACCAAAGTTCTAAAGATTTGAAGTAGTTTTGATGAATCAAAACTAAACTAGGGTTTATGTATGGATATTGCACTTGATTTCTTGGATGGAACTTGAAGTAAACTAGTAAAATGAAGGGTGTTGTGTGTGTGGGTCGTTCATATGGTCAAGGAGTGGGAGGAGAAGCATTTATATGCAAATGAGGAGGTTACATTGTTGACTAGTCAACACTTGGAGGCCAAGTTGAACACATGTTCACATCTCATGACACAAGGCATAAGATCAAGCCACATGGGTGGTGAATCCCCCCTCCAAGGCTGTTCATGAGCTTGGAGAGCAAGGGTGTGGACTTTTCTTGGTATTATCCAAGATACTTGGTTAGTTTTGACTCCGGGAAATGCCAATCGTAAATGATTAAGCCTCAAAACGTAAAACCGGGTGTCGTAAAATTATGGAACTTGAAAGTATTGATAAACATGTCAATAAGTTCCATAATAAAATATAAAATGAGTGGTAGGTTCCATTTGGGTGTAAAACCCTGCTAAAAACTGGAAACACGGGTCTAAAACGCGTAATACGTAAAACGTACGAATATTGCGTAAAATTGAGAAAAGTAAAATGTTACTTTTCTAATGTGATAAAAATGATTTAAAATGACTTATAATGTCTAGACTGAGCTCAGTCTAGTGTCGGTTGGTATTAAATGTCTTTTAGACATCAAACCGTAAGCCTAAAAATCACGAAATGACTTATAACATCAAGGGATGATTTTTGGTCAATGGAGGAGGGAAAGAATATGTTGACTTTTTCTAAGAAGTTGAAAACTCAAATAGTCTTAGAAACGCGTTTTGTGGTCTAACGGTTAATCGCCCAAACGATTAAGCGTGCTCATGCGAGAGTAGTACAGGCTTGGGTGACCTGTTGGGAAGTTTTTGGTCATATTTTTCTCAGTCACGATTAATTCTCAAATAAATCATGAGTGTGTAAAATATTTTACTGATGTGGGGTCACCTGACGGGGTTGAATTTCGTTGTGCGTAGAATTTCTGATTAACGTTTTACCCTAAAACGTGTAATTCCGTATAATTCCTTAATAACTTTCACGAAAATGAGCTTATGAATGTCAAACTTTTAATTTGCCATGGAAATGATTTATCACTTGAGAATATCAAATAAAAATCAACTTTCGGGAAAATTTTCGGGAAAAATGAATAGTAAAAGTGAATAGTGAAATTTTCCGGGAATAGTAATTATCCTGAAAATGCGAATTGTTACAGTCTCTACCCCTTACGGGGAACTTCGTCCCGAAGTTCTTTGTGTGTCATATGTTGGAGTGGTATCGATGAAAAGGTGTGGTTACTTATGAGGACTAGAGTCTGGAATTACCAGTGATGTGATTTGATTTGTCATTTCGGTGTATGGTGTAGGATGAGGCTTCCTTTTATGTAGGAAAGGTATGGTAATAGTCGAATATCAAAGGAAATTGATATAGCAGTCGGATATTAATAGGAATTAATATAGTAGTTGAATATCAAATAGTACTTGATATAGTTGTCAAGTATCAATATCAATTGATATAGGAATCGAATAATGGATTAAGTGTTGAACATGTGGTTGGACCAAGTCCTGTTTTGAATTGTACGGCTACCCATGCATATGGCTACATGGCTTCGCAATGAGTTTGGTACGACTGCGCATGCGTATGGTTACATGGCCCCGTAATGAGTTTGGTACGACTGCACATGCATATGGTTACATGGCCTCGCAATGAGTTTGTTTGTTATTGCACTATCATTATGAAAACCAAAATGTAAACCTCGTACTAATGGAAATTGGGATAGTCGTTGCAATCATAGCCTAGTAGGTAATCTGTTGTTGTATCTAGTGTTCATTGACTTCATATTTATGTTATTTCGGATATAAATAAGCCCACTTGTTTATAATTCTTTATTTACATAGAGAGGCATCCCAAACAATGTAACTAAAGGAATATAAACTTATGGTTCGATGATTTATAATTTCTTTATTTAAATGGAAAGGCATCCCAATCCATTCAAATAAGGACATTATAAATCATTCTACTCAAGAATTCCCGACACAACATTCATACTTAGCCGGTGAGTTACAAGGTAGGGTATTACGAGATGATACTGGTGTTCCAAAAGTACAAGATGAATATTCAATCTTGTAAAGCTGATGAGGGTACTTGTGGTGTAACTAAGGATGATTTGAGCTTTAAAAGTGCATCAAGATCTGTTAATGAGCTTGTGTTTGTAACGGTTGTGACGATAATGTTGTGATATGTTGATGAACAAAAGTGTGTAATGTATGCTTAACATTAATACTGTTAGGTATAGATGTTGAGTTTGCTTTAAAAATCTTAAGAGATTTTAAAAGTTTATGATGGAATGGTATCCTAAACAGGATAGTACTTCTACAGGATGAAGAGAATAATTGATAACTATCCCAGGATAGTAGTTCGGATTATCTCATAAATGAAAAATTTCAAGAATGAAATTAGGTAACACAAATAAGGTGTTAAGATTTCGCTGAGTGGTAAGACATTATCGTGTCTCTAGATTGTTTTAATGTATTCTGGTGGTTTATCGAGTTCATGTAGGAAATCAACCTAAACATAACCCTAGTACAACTACTCTCAGTATTTGAAAATTTTAAGTCGAATATAGTTAGTCAGACTATATTCCACTGTCCCTAGGTTAAATATAGGTGACTAGTCTATATTTAGCCAAGGTTCGATAAAATTTTCAAATACCTAAATTAGGTATACTTGTGATATGTCCGTTGCTTTCGGGAAACTGTCCACTAAACAAAGGCGATGTCAAACCCTTAAGTTGCAAGTCCCGTCCATACAAGACTTGTAACGTATGTTTTCATATTCCATTGAATAGAAGGTAGTAAGGGTAGATACATATGGAAAGGAAATTTTTAAGTAGTTCTAAAATAGAACATACTTGGCCAGGATCACGAACTTTTAATAATGAAGGTTTCATAAGAAAACTTTGGTGAATGTAGAGAAAGTTCAGCTTTTGTCGATGATGGATTAGTTTGTCCTTTAGAAATCTCATATTTCTTGTTTTGAAATCGATAGATTGTGACGGGTTTTTGATATCATAAGAAATGATATTGATGATGTGATGGAATAATTCTAGAGACCATTTGCACAAAACACAATGTCTCGGAAGTAGGTTAGACCATTGTGTAATTCACAATGTCTAGGAAGTAGGTTAGTCATTGTGTGACTCAAATCATTTGAGAAATGATTAAGACTATTGTATCATACAATGTCTTGGAAAATGAATGAGACCATTGTATCTCACAATGTCTTGGAAAATGAATGAGGCCATTGTATCTCACAATGTCTTGAACATATAATGTTGGAGTAGGAACATGATTGGGAGAGTGTGGCTGTGCCGAAATGCCTTAGAATAGGCATACACAGATATGTTTAGTCCATTGTTTAGATAAATGATTGAAAATAAACCGAGTTTATATATCAATATACTAATATGTTCATGTAGCATAAAATGCCTAGTGTGTATATATCAATATACAAATATGTGTTCATGTAGCATAAAATGCCTAGTATATATCAATATACTTATATGTGTTCATGTAGCATAAAATGCCTAGTGTGTATATATCAATATACTTATATGTGTTCATGTAGCATAAAATGCCTAGTGTGTATATATCAATATACTTATATGTGTTCATGTAGCATAAAATGCCTACGGGGAAATGCTGAATTATGTTTAGGGTACATATATTAATATGCAATTATGTTTGTGTAGCATAAAAATGTCTTCGGGGAAATGCTCAAAATGGGTATATATGAATATACTAATATGTTTGTGTATCATAACATGCTTACTAAGTCCATAATCGTCTGGAGGATGGAAGACACGGAGAGCGGAAGGCTATAAAATGTTTTTGTTTGTGATTGTAGTTATAGTTTAGGTCTCACTTAGACCCGTTTCTCTATAACCATGGCTCTGGTACCAATCTGTAACACCCCCAATTCATGGATGCAGCGGAATTCAAACTGGGTGTTACTCGACGGCACAATAGTCACAATGATAGAAAACGAACTCCAATTGAGTCGTTTTGAAAAGGTTTATCATTCAAATTATATAAATATCAGAGATTACAAAATGAGGTCCCAATTGGTTCCATGTTTACAATGTATAATAAATGAGTTTTGAATGATAATAAAATTTATAGCCCTCTTGAGTATCCGTGCCCTTCCGTTCCATCCTTGATCGTCATGAACCTGAAATACATGCTTGAGAGGTCAACACAAAGGTTGAGTGATATTCATAGAGTTTGTTAAATCGATTGAACACAATATGTTGGTAGTGTGAGTTATAGGCTCACACCAATGTTTGGAAAACAAAACAGGTAGGCTACGTTATTATACGCCCGGAACATGTATTATACACTAAGCTTATAACACCATAACGTTAACGTGTACCAATATCGATCGGCAGATTTATCCTGGTAGGTACTTTGCTAACATACCTAAATCTCAAATATTAATGCATTTGTTTGAACTTAGTCAATACAAATGGGATTCGTCAATCCCAATAGGCCTATTATTAATATTCGCGCTCACTATTGCTAGTGATTAAATGGTTCATAATCAAGGATATCGGTTTAGCAAGGCTGGTACTTAGTGATAATAAAACAATCAGGTAAGCATACAATTTAAAAACATTGTGCTCGGTTATAAATAGCATGTATTTCCCCCAAGGGTTTGTAAAACGATTAAGTAATCGAAAGTGGGGCTATGAACTCACCTTAAGTAAGATAGCAAGTAATGAATGTAACGGTTGAATCGTGAAGGTTTCTACGAGCAACCTATAATAGAATGTTGTGACTTAAGATCGGAGTAAAGAATATGAAGTAGTGCCTATATATATATATATATCTTGCATTTAGTCCATGATGTGGTATGATGTATAGTGTAAGTCTTTGAAAGAGAAGATTCATGAAACATGTATGTTTTGTATATCGTTTACTACCGTTCGGGCCGACATAATTCAGAAGTCATGTTAGTAAGCGTTCGAGGATCCAGGACACTTTAACTCGTAAATCCACAACTCAACTCGACGGCTTACATAATGAACTCCTCACATGAGGCTCCCTACTATTGTAGTAGTTGATGAAATATATAGATATAAGTTTTGATCCGAAAGGTTACATGTCCGATATTTGAATAAACTTAGGAAAGTTTATTTGTACATGAAGATTGTTATTAGGGGTAGTTTCATAAGTCTTGAATGACCATTTTCTCTTGGTAAAATCTCATGGTTTCCTTTAGATGAAGTAGATCCAAATTGTATGTTCAAGTTATCGCCAACTTCTCTAATTCATGTATTTGCCTTGGTAAGCTTGTATGGTCATTTCGTCATGGCCTAGCCATGACCTTTGGTCATTGTTCCATGGTCTTGAGACTCAACCTTGGCTCTAGCCATGGTTGTGGTCTTGATTTAGGTCATAAGACCCCTTTGGTCTTCATAAACCATAACTTATATGTAATGAATTTGGTCTAAAAATGGGCTGTTAAGATTTTGAAGAATTTATCACTCAAAAAGCGTTTTCAGGGCTCGAGCTTCTTTATTCCTGAACGAAAACGTCGTTCCGGACAACTTTCGTGTTTTAACTTTTTGATGAATCGGACCAGAAGTATGACTTTCAAAACTCAAATTTGATCAGAATGGTATTTGGCAGTTTTGCCGGAAATCTTTGGTAACTTCAAATCGCCATAACTTTTGACTCGTTTACTCGTTTTAGGTGGTTCAAATTGCTATGGTTTCCTTGTTAGGTCCTCTACTGTAATATGTAATGATCCAACATCATATTTTTACCATTTTAATCAGGTCTTACCAAGAAAGTCACTAGTTTACTTGTTTTAGTAACTTGTTGTAACAATCAATAACAATAACTTGTTTTGCTCACTTTTATACATCATGGACATTAATACAAGACATAATATAGCACAAATAATATGTAAATAACATGAACATGATTATTTAACAAGAATCAAGTTAGGGTTTGGCTCACAACTTTTGGCTTTCAAAGATGAAAGGAAGTTAACATGTAAGGATAGGACTTTGATAGACTTGCTTCAACCCACTTCACTTCATGCAATCTTTCTACTCTTGTAATCTTGAAAGAGAGATGATGAAAATTGAGGTGACTTGAGTGGATTCAAACTCAAGAGAAATCACCAAAGTTCTAAAGATTTGAAGTAGTTTTGATGAATCAAAACTAAACTAGGGTTTATGTATGGATATTGCACTTGATTTCTTGGATGGAACTTGAAGTAAACTAGTAAAATGAAGGGTGTTGTGTGTGTGGGTCGTTCATATGGTCAAGGAGTGGGAGGAGAAGCATTTATATGCAAATGAGGAGGTTACATTGTTGACTAGTCAACACTTGGAGGCCAAGTTGAACACATGTTCACATCTCATGACACAAGGCATAAGATCAAGCCACATGGGTGGTGAATCCCCCCTCCAAGGCTGTTCATGAGCTTGGAGAGCAAGGGTGTGGACTTTTCTTGGTATTATCCAAGATACTTGGTTAGTTTTGACTCCGGGAAATGCCAATCGTAAATGATTAAGCCTCAAAACGTAAAACCGGGTGTCGTAAAATTATGGAACTTGAAAGTATTGATAAACATGTCAATAAGTTCCATAATAAAATATAAAATGAGTGGTAGGTTCCATTTGGGTGTAAAACCCTGCTAAAAACTGGAAACACGGGTCTAAAACGCGTAATACGTAAAACGTACGAATATTGCGTAAAATTGAGAAAAGTAAAATGTTACTTTTCTAATGTGATAAAAATGATTTAAAATGACTTATAATGTCTAGACTGAGCTCAGTCTAGTGTCGGTTGGTATTAAATGTCTTTTAGACATCAAACCGTAAGCCTAAAAATCACGAAATGACTTATAACATCAAGGGATGATTTTTGGTCAATGGAGGAGGGAAAGAATATGTTGACTTTTTCTAAGAAGTTGAAAACTCAAATAGTCTTAGAAACGCGTTTTGTGGTCTAACGGTTAATCGCCCAAACGATTAAGCGTGCTCATGCGAGAGTAGTACAGGCTTGGGTGACCTGTTGGGAAGTTTTTGGTCATATTTTTCTCAGTCACGATTAATTCTCAAATAAATCATGAGTGTGTAAAATATTTTACTGATGTGGGGTCACCTGACGGGGTTGAATTTCGTTGTGCGTAGAATTTCTGATTGACGTTTTACCCTAAAACGTGTAATTCCGTGTAATTCCTTAATAACTTTCACGAAAATGAGCTTATGAATGTCAAACTTTTAATTTGCCATGGAAATGATTTATCACTTGAGAATATCAAATAAAAATCAACTTTCGGGAAAATTTTCGGGAAAAATGAATAGTAAAAGTGAATAGTGAAATTTTCCGGGAATAGTAATTATCCTGAAAATGCGAATTGTTACATTTTCTTGTAGAGACATAGACATGAAGTGACTTTGTAAAAAGTACTTGTGTTATAAAACATGTAATTGGCTTGAAAATAGTATTATACCATTAAAATGGCTTAGTTGGTAAATAGACAAGCCAAAAGGAAATATAGTTATATTAAATATTGTTAGATTGTCTTACAATATTAATACTAATTAAATACCAAATGTTTATGGTATGTTCAGTTAGGAAAATCAAACTCTAGTTATATTGTTTGATTAAAGATAACTATGACTTCTTTTCTTCCAAAAGTTATCAAGGTTAGAATATTGAGTATGACTTGTACATACTTAATAAACCTCCAACATAGAAGATTAATAAGACATTATCATATGATGAATGTGATGAATCACATTAAGTCTTAAATTGACGTTATGAATTTGTTAAACTACTTATGAGTAGGTTATTAACAAATAAAAGTCATGAACTGTCATTGTGTATTTGTAATATCCCAAAAGAGAAAATTGTATTGTTGCTTTGTTTGCTAAAGTATTTAAAGATAGTCTTTAAATTACTAAATGCAAGTGAGAGTTTTGATCTTTAAAAGATAAAATTACAAGATAAATAATCTTCTAAAATACACTAGTAAATATCATAATGAGGCTTGACATTAAAATGTTAAATCTCAAGATGATGGAATTCTCATTCATAGAATAGAAAAATATCTCAGATATTTGATTAATATGCTGAGGTTTATGATTTACAGGATTTTTGTAAACCTGATAATCATTATGATACATTACCAAATATGAAATTGGGTAAAGTATATATGATATGAATGATTAAGATGCTGTCCATAAAGATAATCAATTTTAGAAACTTGGTTTATCTTAATAGTTAAACTAGAAAATGAAGATGAGTTTCTTCAAAGATAATGTAACCATGGTGGTTTAAATCTTTATATAGAAATCATATGGACAATATTGTGCACGTATTTAATGCATGTCTTATGACAAGATTATTAATCACACTTAAGCAATTAATTGTAATTGAATATTTTATCTTATACACATTAAATATATATAAAGATTATGATTTTCATATTTAGTTTCATTAATATGAAATTGATAATGGAATATCAAAACTCTTTCTTGAGTGATTACTTGAGCGAGGACGATAAGTAATCAAAAGGAGTTTATGAATTAAATAAATCTTTGGAAGTGTACAAAGTGCAATAATCCATGGATGGATAAATGCATGCATATAAAAAATTATTTTTTATGTTTAATTATTAAATCCATATTTTGATTTATAATTAAAATAAGATAATTTCTAAGTATTCTTGAAAGCTAGTGGGAGTATTATGTTTAATTTCCTAAATCATATATGTTGTAAAATATATAAAAAGTAATATTCCATATAAGTAAATGTTAAGTCTTAGAATAGAATGAAACTTTATTTGAAAGATTTAGAAAATAAAACATACAACATTGGAATAAAAGTTTATAAACATGTGCGGTAAATGAATCTAATATAACATGATATATCATTTAGAAAGTCTAAATGGATATGTATAACATGAATAAAATCTAAGTATGACTCAAAGATTTTTCATGAACATCATGTTTTGTTGTATCATGCTTGATTATAAGATGATTTGGCAATATTAATATCTAATTAAAAAGTTATTAGATAACTTGTGTAATATTCTATAAGAATATGTTTGATTATAGAATCACATCCTAAGTCTGGAACAGCTTCCAAATTCTATAGATGAACAATTGGTCAATTGTTGTGCAAATTGTCATAGCAAACAAACTTGAAAGTTTGAAAGGCATCAAACATTACACAATAGATATTAATGTTTACGGGAAGTTTTAATAGCATATTGTTGTTGCATACAATGATACTAATGAAATTGAGATGACACTCAATACTGGTTATGGTAAGGATTTCATCCTTGGCTATTACTAGTTATGCTTACTAAAAGCATAGTTGCATTATACATTAAGAGAATAAAAATACTTTAAACTTTAAAATGTTTAGAAGTTTGATTATCATAAATTGGTGGTTAAGGATGTCACACATTTTATGAAATATTATATGGCATAATCAAAATTGTTGAGTATGCACATATAAGAACTTAAATAGTTGAATTCTTGAAATAAGTATTCTTAAAATTTTGATAGATCAAAGTTGGATGATTTATGCCTTGTCAACAAGTATGAATGTCATTACTTGAGACATAATTCATCAACAAGAGTTATCATGCATTGATCTATTTAGTATTTGGATAAGGGATGTTAAACAATTATTATAATAAATTTAAATACATGGTATGTTTAATTTATAAGAAATTGTATCCTATATTTGTATGTTTAATCCATGAATAAATGTTATTCTAAATTGTCCGTTGTCAGTTAATAATATGGGAATATTATTAAATCAAGACAAATCTGAAGGTTGGTATAATATACTTAAAGTATATTGATACGTAGTCATGCCATTTCAGATAATATTCAATGATACCGAATATAGGACTTATCCCAACTATATGATGCTACTTATTGATCTTGTCATTAAGTAAATCAGAAGATGTTATCCTCAGACTTGAGATGCAAGATAAGTGTCATAAATGTAGTACATTTTTGTGGAACAACTTAACGATATACGTAACTAGTAGTCATAAGGGTTGTTTTCGGAAGTGTTACAAAGTTTGTGGGTTTTGCTTGTAGTCAAGATAGAATTTGTTCCTTCAAATTTACTTTTGGAGTTTAATACTGTTGGGCCCCTCGTAGGGTTGTCAAGATGTTTGCATGGCCGTGCTCAATATCTTCCCTGAATATGTTCAAAAGATTTGGTAATCTTGATCAATCACAAACAACGAGAAACAGAATGGTTAATTAAGGAATGACTTTGATCCATATCCTTATTAACGTGGTATTAGAAACGAAAAGGATAATAATAATGAGAAATCATTAAAAGGTTTTTCCAGGAGCCTTACTCGAGTTGTACTAGAGGCATCGAAGTGTTGCTAGACGCTAACTGATGTGATTATACTATTAAAATATGTCCAAGTGGGAGCTGTTAGTTTATGGACATTATTTTAGTAGTCGTATGTTATGATCGAACTCGAGATCACAGGATTGCACACTTTACGTATGAGACTCGATGTTTAAATAATTAATATAAAATGTTATATTTAATTATTTAATTCACAATAAACGACTAAAGAGCGTTAGGTAATTAATGGAATTGACTAACGGTCGGTAAATGTCAACGGGATATGAAGAAAGTAAAACAAGACAAGAGAAGGTTCTAGAAATCCTCTCTTGAGCTTGTTTTGGTCGAAACTATGGAATCCCACATCGGAAACCATAGCAAACTTGATATCTATCATAAGGGTATAAATACATCCCCATGTATTCATCCTTTGGTACACTTGATTTCAATAGAAGACCAAACTTCTTATTTTCCTCTCTTGTTTATAGGACAACGAGCGAAACCCCAAGAAAAGGGATTTGCGAGTAACCTTGAACATTACAAAGTGTTTGGTAAATGTGATCAAGAACTAGCATTCACATCGAATCGCTAATAGTACGTGTGTAGAAGAACGTGATATAACCACACTATTGGTTATATCTTGGATTGAATAACAAAAAGGTAAGAGGTTATTCTTACAATCCACATAAACCCTAATTAGGGTTCATAAGTTGAAGATTGCTTTAATTGATTCTTGTTCGGGCTAGAATCACAAAGGTGCGTTTACTATTTATTGTTGATTAATTAATTACATGTTATATGATAATGTTATAATTGTTTCCGCTATGCTTACTTGATGTTATTGGTTTATTTATATGCATGTCATGATATTATAATTCCAACATTAGTTTCCTAGAGAAATGGCTTCTTGATGATTCTGCTGCTCAAGACAAGAAGATAGCCGTATGAATCTTTCTTTAAAAGAAACTAATGGCTTGTTTTAGCTTTTCTCCCCTCTTGTTTTTTGGAAGAGGGTATTTTAATAGTATTTGTTTATGGACCTTTAACTGTGGTAATAAAGGTAATTGAGAGGTAATACACAAAAGGGAGTCTGGCAAAACGTTGGTAACCAGCAAAGAGTTGATAACATGCAAAAAAAACAAGTCATGTTCCCAGAAATATAGGTAACCTGCTGATTGGATAAATGTGACCTTGTATCCTCTCAATTGTCTAACATTCCAACTAAAATTTACTTGGGTACCTTAAATTGAGAAGAAAAAAAATAGTTAAGTACCTTAAATTAAAATTGAAGGTAAGTTTGATACCTTTTGTGCGATTTGCCCGTTTATAAATAAAGAAACGAATCATGCCAAACTAATGCATTAGTGAATTTGTTTAGAATTGAAAGAGCATGATAGTCATTTTATATTGTTGTCTAAATAATATGAAAGTTTTAAAGGTTATTAATAATTTTCTTGTGTTTAATTATTTAACAATGTTATTCTTTTATTATACTAGTTATAATACCTACGAACGCGTTTTTTTTTAAATAATATATTTTTATTTATTAAAAAACAAATAATTTAATATTTGTTTTGTTCGATTTATGATTTTTAATTATAGTTTTTTATTATTAAAGATAATCACTTAAAAATTTTAATCATATTGTTAGTTGCAATCTTATCTATATTTTTTGTATTTATCCTCTACTTGTGTCGCATATCAACAAAACGAATTTATAAATTAAAAATAAGAATTAAAATATTACATAATAAGGAAATAATTTTTTTTTGAAATACGAAAATGCCCGTGCACCCGCGTTTTTTTTTTCTTTTTTTTTCTGAATGAAATATTTTTATTTATTAAAACAAATAATTTAATCTTGTTTTGTTTGATTTATGATTTCTAATTATAGTTTTTATTATTAAAGATAATCATTTAATTTAATCATATTACTAATTTCATCTTATTTATATTTTTTGTATTTATCTTCCACTTGTATAGTATATCAACAAAAACGAATTTATAAATTTATAAATTAAAAAAATAATAATTAAAATATTACCTAATAAGGAAATTTTTTTTTCTCGAAATACGAAAATCCCCACTAAGAGTTTTGTTTTATTATATAAAAAGATGTAGTATAAGGTATAGATACTTGGATTTAAATACATGTTTAGGGTGTTGGCAGTGGTCACGGCAAGGCACCAGACGGGATCCATCCCGTGCGGGAACATCGCCGCCGGCCATGCGATACCGCACGGGATCCTTCCTACACGGCAAACTTTCACGCACGAGAAGGGTAAGGATTTTCGACCGTTGGGTTTGTGTTTGTGTTTATATTTGACTAAGTGATGCGTATTTGATGTTTTTGAGTGATTTTTTTTTTTTTTTTTTTTTTTTTTTTTTTTTTTGCAGGGGAGATGGAGGAAGACAACATATTTGATGTTTTAGGGTTGGGATTAAATATGCAAAAGGCCCATTTGTGTGATTTTTGGACACTGAATCAATTTGTGTGGTAATTATTTACTATTTGAGGCAATGTAAATGACTGTTTACTTCAATGATGAAATAGATTTGGGTATAAATTTTGGGCTTAATATGCAAAATGTTTTATTTTAGTTTTGTTTAAAAAAAATTGAAGTGAGTGAAAGGATGTAGTGAGTGATGTTTTGCCAACAAAATTATGGGTGAGTGAAGGGATTGAAGTGAGTGAATGGATTGGTTGGGAGTGAATGATGAGAGAGAGAGTGCCACAAGTGTTGCCAACACCCTTACAACTAAAGTTTACTAATTAGCTTTAATTACCCCTAAACATAATCATGTGATATAATTATTATATAAAATTTAGTGGATATTAATGCAGTCTAAATAGTTAACAAGGACTTTTAATAACGTGACAACATCTCTTTTGTTGGATGAGTTTAGAAAAAGTATGCAAAATAATTTTGTTAGGCCATAGATATTCATTTCATATGTTCGTATATGTTGCTATATCAGGATTTTATTTTCATTTTGCTTCACTTTTATAAAACTCGGCCTCCAATCCTTTATCAACCCACGAAAAATCTATAACTACCCTATAACTACGAACCCTAGCCATCTACAAGACAACAACAATCACTCTTATCACCACTTGACGCGCCTTTAAAATCATACGACAACACCACTGACCATCACTATTTGATCATATACACTCATTTTTTTTGTTATTTTATTAATTCATTGTAGATTGACTTTAAATATACATTATATTTTGTGCTTTTCCCTAAGAAGTATCTTTTTGCCATTTTTTTTAAGATTGCTACCACTTCCGTCCTATAATTATTTTCCAATGTTTACTTGTGAAGTGTTTATTTTACAACTTTGATATTAAATATTTTTATTTGTATTATATAATACTTGGTGAAAATTATACTAATGAAAATACATTTAAAACTCAATTCATTCATATATTTTGCATCAAGTAATATATAATACAAATAAAAATATTTAATAACAAAGTTGAAAACTAAAGAATTTAAAAGTTAATATTGGACAATAATTATAGGATGGAGGAGTATTAAGTATGTATAATGTATGCAATTTTGCACTTGATTATGTTAAGTTGTTGCAGCTTGGAAATTTGTTGCTGGAATATTAATTTTGTAATGATAAATTAGGAAACTATATGACAACATGGAATGAGATACGTAATATTTCAATAATATTAAATGTCATTTAAGTAATTTACTCGTGTTGAATTTTCAACAATTTAACAATGATCTTCATGCTTTATATGTAGTATATATTACACAATTGATGTCGTTAATTTCAAATCTTAACCGTATAATTATAAAACATATCACGAATATCACTAGGGTACAATCATTTTGATTCTATGACGTATTTCTGTAGCTCTTTAGCTTCAATTTAGCTCAGATGGTGTCACGTTTATTAGGTTGGTCACAATATCTAACAGCCTCACACATGAGGCCTAGCCAGATGGACTCAAGCACCCACATGTGAGGGCCAATATACCTAATCTTGCATGCTGCAATTTGTTCCTATACAATTTAACTCATAGATCAGTAAAAGTTTTGACTGTTAGTTAAATCTTAATACTAATAGCTTTGTACCAATTAGTTAGTCATTCCTTTGAATCACTACAATCTGTAAAAAAGTAACATGAAATTGAAAATAGATTGTATTAATTTAATGATAAGATTATATGTTTTAAAAATTGGTCTTGCTTTCCTGTATTGTTTTAATAGGCTGAATGATGGTGTTACGACTATTCTATTGATAAAAGGCATTGGTTGATGACTTCACTTCAATTAGTCGCTTATGTTGCAGGCGTATTCACTAAGTTACATGTTCCCCCACTCGGTTTCACTTTTTCTCAAGTGAGTTTCTTGATTTCTAAATGTTGTTTGATAAATGTGTATTATGATATAAAAAGTTGTGTAGTTAGATGGATACAAAATTGTCTTTAGCTGTTTTGTTTATAGGGGTAATATCATCATGTTTTTAAGGCTATTGTCTATGGCAAAAAGCATGTTGATAAGTAATTTTTGTGCTCTCGCAGCCTTTGTAACTACCAATTTTTTGTTTTTTGTTTTTTAAATTCCTATACAATTTTTAATCATTATTAATGGTTGAAGGAATTTTTGCGAGCACAAGATGTATTCTTTTCTGTAAGGAAAACATCTTATCAACTAAAATGCAAAAGAGTCTATTTACCAGCTGAAGCGTATTTATTGTAATCATGCACTATATTTACCTTTGCCTCTATTAAGGCAGTATATGTTAATGACTACTATACCACAGATGTTATAAGTCAAAATCTATTATCCTTTGGTTTTGGTATAGGGAATACATCTACTTTGTAAGTATTTTAGTTTTTAAGTAGCTTTAGGCCGATAATAATTCATCACTCACAATCACTTCTTCCGGTTCAGAATCAATTCTTATATTAGAACTCAAGAGCATAGATGATGTTGGTCTTGTGGGGATGCCATATGCCGGTAAAAGTACACTGTTTGGGGTTGCTTATTAAACTTCTTATTAGGACATTTTGGTTCACAATATAGATGTATGTTTGGGGTTGCTTATTAAACTGCTTATAAGGGCTTTTTAGATGGTTTATCACTTTTTCGGGTCCAAAACAGTTTTCTGTTCTATTAGTATTGACGGTATTTTGAACATTCTGATCGACCATTAAAGATAGAGATTTAGATCAATCAGTTGTTACAAATTATGTATCTCCGATTAATTTTTGCTGCGTAATGAGGTATGCTTCTTTTATCTATTAGCACTCATTGCAGCCAATATGGAGGAATTTCATAATCTTAATATGAAATTCTTATATTTCCTACTATGACAATATAAAAAATATACTTTACCAATTTTCCTGTTGTCGTCATTTGAAGATGCTTTTTGGGTCTAAAACTTTTTCTTTTCTGTTCTGTTAGTATTTAAGGATATTTTGGACCTTCTGATTATGGTCAATTACTGAGATGTTCTGCCAATCAATTGTTTCAGTTATGTATGTATGATGAATTATGCATGCATGTAACCATGAGTCATGTTCGTTATAAACTATGCACTTATACATCTCTTTTGAAACAAAAAATTGCAGATTTGGAAGAACGATGAAAATTTGTGCAGGTAATGAGGACGTTGTTCAGCTTATTCCTGACATCGAAAAATAAACTTTTGCTAATCATATGTTTTGGGGATTATGGGGAATAATCTCGGTTCGCGTTTCTTCTATTTCTTATAGTAAAAAATATTTTTTATTTTTAAAAGTTGGTTTTGATCTCTTCCTTTTTAAACCTTTGAGCAGGAGTATGCGACAAATACTGATTTTGATTACATGGATTATGCAAGGCAAAGGTTTAGGCAGTATTGGTTGAGGAAGCCTCAGCTTTTATTTGTTCTTCTTCCAGAAGATATTTATTTTATGCTAATGAGATGCTATCAACTGGCAACAAGTTCAAATAAATCATAGATTACCATCTCATATTCCCCTGTACATTATAAACATTGATCTAGGGTCTTACACAAACATAGCAAAACCAGATACCTTCTTTCCCTTTCCTTTAGCTATATGATCTTTAGTTTCCAGATAGTGTTTTAGACAATAATCTTATGCAATGGGTCATACAAGTGCTGCAATAAGTTATCGAATGGCCCTTTTGGGTCACATTGTGCTGAACCACGAACTCCAAAACTGCCAACATCTCCAACCTCCTTGAGATTTAAAAAATAAAGTAGTACTGTAAGTTTTAGCTCCATGGTAAATGGGTGGGAGGCTGGTGAAATGGGTTGAAATCGCCAAATCGCACTATAATTCACTTGGACAAAAGGTTTTATGGGTAAAAATAGAATGACTATACCTAAAAAAAAAAAAAAAAAAAAAAAAAAGTGCCCAATTTAGCCCAAAAATGTTGTGACCTATTATGTTTCTGCCCATTTTACCACCTCTAATCAAAATGTACTAAGAGTAGTTGTATCAAGGGTAAGATGGTAGTTTCTTTTTTTACCATTGGCAAGCCCTTGTCTTTGGCTTTAGCGGTTGGTTACTGCTAAACTGCATGTTTATAAAGATCATTTTATTGACTATATCATAAATATGGCGCAATACAAGTAAAATGAAAAGACTACACGATGTAAAAGAAAAATATAGGAAGATCTCAACCGATAAACTGTGACCATATTATTAATACATTGAGAAAACTTGGAAAAATATATATATATTACTTTGATGTCCGGATAAGGTTTTCTTATTGCAACATAGAACTTAAGATAATTTGCTGGGCCATATAGAAATATAAGCATGCTATCATCTTTTCTTTATATATTTGGAATAACAATAGAAGGAGTCTTAATCCGATTTATATTTCACGTAACCACTTATTATTTCACCATAAAAACTATCAATCTGAGTTAAAGTTATGATTCAAGGAAAAGCTTAACATTGATTGGAAGTATTTGGCACCATGTAAACAAAAGGTCATCACCAGTTAACATTTTGACGGCAAGCTAATAAGCTTAAATCAAATATTTGAAAAGTTTGAGAGTTTATAGGTGAAAATAAAGTTATTTTTTTTTTGCCAAATGATGTTAGGAGTTAGGATGACCCATTATGACATATACCAAACACGATATGTTCTAACCTTTACTTGATAACCATTTTAACACAAACCAAAACCTATAAAACATGAAGCATTAAAATTCACTTGGCAAGTCCCCAACGTTCATGAATATTACGTGTCTGGTCCAAATTGGCTGATGAATTTATACTCTTATAGTTCTTCATGAATAAAAAAAGATACAAGACCACAACTATCATTTACACTTGTAACTTCTTTTTAGTTTCACTTTTCTTTTCTTTTAACTTTTTAGGTTTTTATGAAATGAACATTGGCTATTCAAGTGTTTGATGTTCACTGCATACCTTGGTTTTTCAATACTATCGAAAGTGGAAAACACGATACATGCACGTTTATTATTTCTTTCAATAAATAATGGAACTTATTTACGTTCATTGTTGTTTGTTTATTTATTCAGACATGTATTTCCTGAATGAATAATTTCTTTAAAAATCTTCGTGATTCCACGGGTCTATAAGCTATGTTTGAATAAACTCGGTATTATTCACTACTCATAAATCGTTTATTTCATGCAGGTTTGCGACTTAGTGACGATGAAAAAATGTTGCTTTGTTCTATATCGAACAACTTATGCGATTCAGATGAACTTCTTTGAGGCGTTTTCCTGAAATGTCTTATCCAGATGATAGATACATATATGAGTTTGGTAATCGGCTTATATACGATGAGTTAGATTATAATCCATCAGAGTTACAATCTAAGTTTGAAGGTCTATATGACGCATTAACCAGGGAACATAAATCTGTCTATGACACCATCATGACCTCCATTCAAACGGGAACATGAAGTGTATATTTTGTGTATGGATACGGAGGTACTGACAAGACCTTTTGTGGAAAACTGTTGCTGCCGGTATTAGAAGAAAGGGTGACATAGTTATGAGGACGAACTGCTCATTCGAGATTCCATATTCCTATAAATATTGACAAGACTTCTACTTGCTCAATATGTCCTCAGAGTGACTTGGCAACTTTGTTAAAGAAATGCAAGCGTATTTTTTGGGATGAAGCGCCCATGACAAATAAGCTTTGTTTTAAGGCCTTGAATCGTTCTTTGAGAGACGTGCTACGTAAAAGCAGGTACAATGATTGTTAAACGCCATTTGGTAGCATGAAAATGGTCTTTGGTGGTGATTTTAGATAGGTGCTTCCCGTTATTCCAAAAGGTTCACGGCAAGACATTGTTAGTGCATCTTAAAACCAATCGTACCTGTGGGATCATTGCAAAGTTCACAGCGTTTACGTTCATTGTTCTTTCTTACTTTATTCACGTACTTACTCTTTTTAATAAAAAACCCTTTAAAATCTCGTGCATTCCACGGGTCTATAAGCTAGTTAAGTATGTATAATGTATGCAATTTTGCACTTGATTTTGTTAAGTTGTTGCAGCTTGGAAAATTGTTGCTGGAATATTAATTTTGTAATGATAAATTAGGAAACTATATGACAAAATGGAATGAGATACGTAATATTTCAATAATATTAAATGTCATTTAAGTAATTTACTCGTGTTGAATTTTCAACAATTTAACAATGATCTTCATGCTTTATATGTAGTATATATTACACAATTGATGTCATTAATTTCAAATCTTAACCGTATAATTATAAAACATATCACGAATATTACTAGGGTACAATCATTTTGATTCTATGACGTATTTCTGTAGCTCTTTAGCTTCAATTTAGCTCAGATGGTGTCACGTTTATTAGGTTGGTCACAATATCTAGCAGCCTCGCACATGAGGCCTAGCCAGATGGACTCAAGCACCCACATGTGAGGGCCAATATACCTAATCTTGCATGCTGCAATTTGTTCATTTGGATGGTGCAACTCACAAGCATGGCGTGATCATGAGTTGATCGTGTCACCAACTACTCGGGGTTGTAGCATGTCTTTTTATATTTTAAAAAGAGACTGATAGGTAAATGGATGAGAGAGGATATACGGGGCTGAGTGGTTAGAGAGTGAAAGAGAAAAGATGTTATGATACTTTATAAGTTACTCAAAAAGGTGTAGTTCGATGAGGACACCTTGACTCAGGCATCACTGAGGTGCTACCATGACATTTCCTTAAGGACTGAGCCTCGGGCAATGATTTCATGTCCCAAGAACCTAATTAGTGAAGTTGGGATTGAAGCCATGCTATTTTAACTTAGAAGCCCTCTTTTAAATGGTCAACTAAGCCTTTACGGCGAAAAAACATGCACAAAGTGACTTTTACAATATTTTTTTATTAACAATGATTCGAAATCTTATAACATCAATGATATCCTCTTATTTAAAAAACTTAAAATTTCACGAACATAGTACACTCACATCTCAACTAATATTGAAGAATAAATGTTGATTAAGATGGTCAAAATAAATTTTTTAATAATTTACGTTATTTTGCAATAGCAAGAAGTGATATTGCTTCCGCGTTTCTGATGACGTTTCATTGCTATTACAATCCATAATAACACACTAACGATTGTTAGTTTTCTTTTTTCTGACGTCGATGCTAATAGACAAAAATATGACCCACGTCCGATTGTGGTTCGGGTCGTATTTATCGTCTAATAGATGCATCACTCTGAGTATACTGGACTACTAGTTACAGCACATTCGAGTTAGATTGTAATGTCTTGATCCATTCCCATAAGAAACTTCTTTTATTTCTAACAAAAGATTGTCTACATGTTTTAAGTCATTATATTCCACATGTCATGGAAAAGAAAACATTGTCTTATTTGGCTTGGCTACCCTACCCACCAAACCTTTTGAAGAATGAAACGATATGATTGATCACACATCTTCCAGTAGTTGATTTTTCTTTTAGGATATTTTCAATCCAAGTCTTGGTTCTTAGCTTTACTCATCGATAGGCTTGTTTATTGATGGTCTTTCTCTATAAAGAAATTTATTTATCATTATTGATAATTGTAAAATAGATCACGAATATTACTAGGCTACAAACCATTTTGACGTACAACCGATGACGTATTTTTGTAACTCTTTAGTTTCAAGTTAGCTCATATGGTGTTGTGTTTATTAGGTTGGTCGTAATATCCAACAGCCTCACACATGAGGCCTAGGTGGACTCAACTACCCATGTATGAGGGCCAATATACCTAACCCTTCATGTTGCAATTTTTTCATTTGGGTAGTGCAACTCACAAGCACGGTGTGATCATGAGTTGATCATGCCACCAACGGCTAGGGGTTGTAGCATGTATTTTTATATTTTAAAAAGAGACTGATAGGTACATGGATGAGAGAAATGTACGGGGCTAAGTGGTTAGAGAGTGAAAGAGATAAAAGATGTTATGATACTTATGTAAGTTACTCAAAAGGTGTAGATCGATGGGGATACCTTGACTCAAGCACCACTGAGGTGTCGACCTGACCCTTCCTTAAAGATTAAGCCTCATGTAATGATCTCATGTCCCGACAACCTAATTAGTGAAGTTGGAGATTGAAGCCATGCTATTTTAAGTCAGAAACGCTCCTTTAAATGGTCAACTAAACGTTTATAGCGAAAGAACGGTGATGAGACAATGCACAAACTGACTTTTAGAGTCTTTTTATCAACAATGATTCGAAGTCTTATAACATCAATGATCTCTTATTTAAAAATAAATTAATTAATTAAAATTTCAGGCAGTATAATTTTACGCACGTAGTACAATCACATCTCAACTAATATTAAAGAATAAATGCTGATTTAAGATGGTGAAAATAAAATTTTCAATAACTTACTTCTTTTATTCCTAACTAAAGATTGTCTACATGCATGTTTTAAGTCATTATCTTCCATATGACTTGGAAAACATTGTCTTATTTGGCTTGGCTACCCTACCCACCATTCCTTTTGAAGAATGAAACGATATGATTGATCACACACATCTTACAGTAGTTTATTTTACTTTTAGGATATTTTCAATCCAAGTTTTGGTTCTTAGCTTTCCTGATCGATAGGCTTGTTTATTGTTGGTTTTTCTCTATAAAGAAATTTATTTATCATTATTGATATTACAAAAAATTTGTAATTATTATTCACGTTATAGATGAGATTATTAGAAACGAATATTACTATAAATTGCGACAACTACAAACGAAATTATTGGCTACAGATATTGATTATTATCATTAAAAACTCTATGGATAAGTTCTTGGATTGTTTAAGTAAGAACATAGGGTCCATGATGTCACTTCACTAAGAACACCAAATAAACATCTCTTTTCTCTCCCCTCTAATAAACTTCTTGCCAATTTTCACCATTAACAAAATCTTCATTTTCCTTAATTCTGACGCATTTCTTGTCTACTTTTAAAATCCATTCAGACAATTCGACTCAAAATTTCATTTTACACATCACGGTGTTATTTTTTCCAAATTTGGTTATAGATTAGAAATTCGATTTTGGCGACAAAATCAAATTTCTCTAATTGTTCTCAATTTCTAGTGCGTATTGAGTACTGATTACTGATTCAGAATGTCGAATAAGAAAAGAACACAGAAACATCTAATCAGGGCCTCTTCGAGATACAATGACTATGTTATGGGTAACCCTAGCCAAAAACGTGATGGGATGAAATCTGGTGGTCAGGATGATGTCAGTAGGGATAGTCAGAAAGATGATGTTAGGGATAGTACTGATATCACTAAGGTCAATGAAAGTGGGAATAATCATGGTGAAGTAAACATTGATGTGGTTAGGGCTAGTGAGAGTAATGGAGGTGCAATACAAACTGAGAATAATGGTGAAGAGGAAGAGGTTTGTGAAAATGGAAGTGATGAGGTTAGGGTTAGTAAGGAAGGTGATGAGATTAATTGTTGTGGTGAGGCTGATATGAGTCAAAAAAATGTGAATAATGATGTGAGTGGTAAGGTTAGTATTGTGGTGAATGTTGCTGAGAATGGTGATGGGGACAAGGCTGTGAGTGAGAGGGTGAATGAGGCTGTGAAACAGAAGGAAACAATGACATCAACCACTGTAAATGAGGTAACAAGTATTGCTAATGATAGTAAAAACACTGACAATAGGAAAACTTATGCTAATATGGTTAAAAGTGATTCTGGTATGCTCTGTAATAAGCTGTGCCATGTGCCTACTAGAGTCAATGAAAATGGGACTGAATTTGTGATATTTAATGAGGAAATTGTTATTGAGGGGAGTAAAAAGTGGGACTTTACAGATTGTGGTTATTTTGTTGGCTATAAAATGTTCATGATGGAATTGAACTACCACTTGTTTAGGATGTGGGGTAAATATGGAATAAAAAGTATTATGGACATTGGTAATGGGACTTTTGTTTTTAAGTTCTCAAATGAACAAGGGCTACAAACTGTTATTGAAAATTGAATGTGGATTGTTAATAACAAAGCTATGGTGGTACAAAAATGGGATGCTAGTGTTGATCTAAACAAGGTTGAACATGATATTTTGCCATTATGGGTCAAATTTGGGAATTTACCACTTAAAGCATGGACCACTAAGGGCTTAATTAAGTGCTATTACTAGTAGACTTGGAAAGCCAATTATGATGGATACCATGACTAAGATGTGTAGTCAAGGTGTTGGTAGACTATGATATTCTAGGGTCTTGATTGAGGTTGATGTCAAGAAGGGGATTCCTGATTGTGTTGAAATCATGTATTGTGACAAGTTAGGTAATCAGATTGCAATAAAAAAAAAAGTTCAGGTAGAGTATGATTGGAAGCCTCCAGTGTGTGAATTGTGTGAAGTGTTTGGGCATGTAAGTGATAAGTGTAAGCAAAGTAAGAAATAGGAGGAATTCAGCCATGTTGAAAAAGTTAAGGAGACTGACAAAAGTAACAAAGGACAAGACTGTGGATAAGGAAAAGCAAGCTGGAATGCAAAAAGAAGGGTTTAAAATAGGAGTAAAAGGAAGAGGTAGACAACCTAAGTTTGTATATCAACCTAAACATGCATTGCAAAAGCAAAATACTATTGAAGCAAGTACTAGTTATTCTACCCCTAAGAAGAGTTGGAATGCGCAAGAAAGTGTGATATCTGAGCTAAGGAAATCTGCTAATAAATATAATGTGTTACAAGATGAAGTGGAAGATGGTGAAATATGTGAAAAGGAGAGTTGGAAAAGTACTGTGGAAAATTATGTCAAGTGATGAGGCAAAAAATGAACCGTTTTAGGAGGTCATTTTAGCCCGGATTCGAATTTATTTGATCAAATATTGCCCTAAATCGTTCCTTTTGTCATTTTAGGTACTTTTGGAGTGAATTCTGGAAAAGGAACCATTTTGGACGGTTTTAGAGCATAAAAGTGAAGAAAACGGCAAAGTCTTAATTTTCCTTGCTGGGAACAGTACCTGACGGCGTCACATGCTCCTTAATGACGGTGTCAAGAGTAATACAAGAGGTGGAAGTGGATAAAGTTCGTGACGATCCAGAAGAGTTTTACACTATGGGCATGACGGCGTCACCATAGGCCGTCATGGTCCAAATACATGTGACGGCCCAGAGTAGAAGTGCACATGACGGCGTCAAATCTGGATCTAGGCAATCCGATTTCATTATGGGCGGCGAGTTGACGGCGTCAGAAATTCCTTCTTGACGCCGTCACCCTGTAAAATCTATATATAGTTTTGCAATTTTCATTCATTAGGAGAGGGACAAGTAGGGTGTAACTTTGGAGAAACCCTAGTACGAATATTACTGCTTTTTCAAGGGTTTTTACCTTTTGAAACCTTTCATGTTCAATTGAGATAAGTACTCTTTCAATTCATTCAATATGTCTATGTGTTGTTTGAATATATCTTACGCTTGTCTTGAATTTAACATGCTTGGCTAGATCTCCTTTGTGTTTGCTTAGATGTAGTGAAACCTAGATGTTAATTATGGGTTGATTGTTTGTTTATAGTTGTTACAGATGATTGTATTCGATGTTAGGCTTAAGAAAACTGGCAGACTTCCATTGGTGACATGCTTGAACGTCTTAAGAAACATGATCAGAGGTGTACTATGATTTTTGGTTGTATTTAATGCGTAGGAGAATTCTAATGATCCCATGTTAGGAGCTTCTAACGGCTCGACATAGGAGTGAAGTAGGATCTTATAGAGTTAGGGAATATTGTACACGGCCCTACGACTGGTATTAAGAAATACGACCCGTCATCCATGTAATTGTAACAAACTGTCAACCTGTAAAAGATATCTAGGGAGTAATGAAACCTAAGTAAACACAACTCTCCCTATCATTGTTCACACCACTAGTTTAATTAGATTTATTTTCATTTCTGTTATTTTATTTTGATTGCATCTTAGTTGTTGGGTTAGTTGATTAGCAACTAATTCCGCCCACTCTTCCAAAAACCCGAGATTTTAATTGCTTTCATAAAATATAAAAAATACAAAAAGAATCATCCCTCACCTCTAGACCTAGTTTTTAGGCTTTCTAATCCTAGCGACACTATTCCTGAGTTGAACAATCAATCCCCCGGTACTTGTCACTATACTATACTACAACGATCAGGTACACTGCCTGGTAGGGGTTGTAAGCTTCTCGAGATCCCTCGAGAGGTAAAGCCTGGTGCGATTCCCATGTATCAAGTTTTTGGCACCGCAGCCCGGGGAATAGTTATTGTCTAGGTTAGGATTTCTTTTTATTAGGTCTACTTGCTAGATTCCATTCTAGTAAGATTTTATTTTTATTTTTAGGTTTTCTTTAGTCTATCTTATTTCGTTGTGTCTTTGTTCGTAAAAAGTGTGTCATTATGGATACTAAAAGCCGACGTTTGGAAATTGAAAAAAGATTTTTACTACGCAACCGAATGGAAAGAGAAATTAAGGGGTTTAATGAGCTTAATGAGTTAATTAAAAAAGAAAGGGGGCTGAAAATAGACCATTGTGAAAACAACACCGTCTTTAACAACAATAACACAATGGAGTCTAAGGATGATTTAGAAGTATTTCAAAACTCTTCACCAACTCTTGAGGAATTAAGTCACCATAAGTTTCTTTTGAAATACCCTTGTCCCGCTAAACATCGAAAGAACCCATGGATTAAAAGGGGGGGCTATTTTAATGTGAATATTCCATGCATGATTGGTCATATGTTTAGGGAGCATACCTATGTTGACTTGCAAGCCCCAATGAATATTATGTCTAGGCTCTATTATAATTGGATCATGAGAAATGAGCTGAAACCTAGACAAGACCCTTATAACGCCAATCGACTATGCAATTTCATTGGTATTACTAGAGGCTTACACGTTTTTATTGGGGATTTCATTTATCAATGTGATTTCATGATCTTAGAAGATGTGAAGGGAATTATAGATCGGCATTTAGGAGAAATAGTTTTGGGAAAACCCTTCATCAATACATCCAACATGATTTATGATAAGGATGAAGGCACCGTTACATTTTCCAATGAAACTGGGTGTGTTAAGTACATGATGCCTTATAAGCTCGAAAAGTTCAAAGGTATTGATGGTTTAGATGTCGACAACATTCCAACATTTGAGGTTAGTGATAGTAACCAAAGAGGAAATAAAATTAAGTATTCGGGATATTTGGCTTTAGGCCCGGAATACAAGTGGGATGGAAGAGTGATTAGGAGTTTCAAAACCACATTCCTATTGCGGAATAAGGTCACGTAATTGCCCATGACCTTTAGTCTAGCTACAAGACTCGTAAATAAAGAAAAGCGCTACTTGGGAGGCAACCCATGTTTTGTGTGATTTTTAATTGTTTGATTGTTATTTGTTTCCGTATGCATGCTTTATTTTTATTGTTGGTAGATCATGTTTCAAACTAAAATTGTGAAAATGCTTTATTTTGTCGTTTAACTTCGTCTTAACTTCATACAAAGGTATTTCACAAAAGATAAGTGTAAGGGGAAACCCCAAATATGTTTTTAAGAAACGAAATTGATCATGATTCTCCACAATATTAAATGAACATGTGTATTAGTATTTGTTAGAGTCAAATGCTTGTATCGAGTCATAATGATGTCTTGTATCGAGTCATAATGATGTTTTGCAGGATTTTCCAGGAAGTAGGACATAAGTTTTTCCAGAAATTTTCCGGAAACTTAACGTAAAGATTTCTGTAGGTCACTTCTGATGGCATCATGAGTTAAATCCTGACGGCGTCATGTGTAAAATTCTGGAAATTTTGCTAGTTTTGTTTTTCTAACGGAGTCTTAAAGTTTTTGTTAATTCTTTAGTTTTATAAACTCCAGGAAATCTGCAAACATTCATTCCACAAGCATTATATCTTAATTTGCTTTCTAGGAATTGTTAGTATATATAGATTGCCGCCGATTTTACGCGAGATTGCCTTGTTTGTTTTCTCAGGTTTAACAGGTTATGTATGACAAGAAGATGATTTATATTTCTGGAAGGGAAGCTTTGATTGTTCATTTTCTTGGAGGAAGACCTAACCTTGTTAACACACTATCCACACCGAACGAATCAGGGGAGTATTTGATTTCATTATTTTACCTATTTCACTTTTATATTCTTTAATTGAACATTGGGGACAATGTTCATCCTAAGTGTAAGGGGAGGGTAAATGATGATACCTTATAGGATACACTTGCACTTGAGTTTGTTTGTTTGATGGTAGGTGTGTAATAAAACTATGAGAAATACTTGTTAGTGTAATTTTAGCGCCAAATTTAAAATTTTTTACAACATTTAGGAGTGAAACTTTAGCCATAGCAAGCGTCTCATGGATAGGAGTTGTATGACTAGCACAAAACCGTACCATTCAGAAAAATTTTCCACCCAAATATGTGAGGTTCGCCTTTAGATTTGATAGGAAAAGCATTTACTATTAGTGCTTATGAGTGTACCGGTAGCATTTAGATTCTAGAACTTGCGTTAGTGATGCATCCCGAGATCGCTAGTGAGACTACATTCGTGTAGTAGGATTTACTACATGATAAGAAGCATTAGGATCACCCTTGTGTTAAACCCGTATCATAATTACTTGACCATTTAAGTCATATTATTTGGCTAGTAAAGTCAACTAATTTTTCCCACACCATTAGCATTGTACTCATTTTTAGTACACGAAACCCATAGTACACCCCTCCGAGCCTATCCTTTCGTTTCTAACTTTAAGCATCTTACTTAAAGGAAGAATTTGTTACAACCCACTTAAATGTACAACCAAATCGCCTTAGCCTTCCGTGTATGCACTCATCTTTAGTGCATTATTGTTACATGTTTAAACCCTTAGTTAATTATCTAATTGATTACATGGTTGCTAAGCCGAGTCATATCTTGTACATTTAATTAACCAAGATGATTAACTCGCCACCAGTAAAGATTGCCTATATCCAACAAAACCGTGTATTCCATATCCCTACACCTAACATTATAACCCTTTAAAATACCTCTTTGATAGTTTATCCTAGGTGCGTACGCCATGTGGTGGAGGTTTGATCCTTTCCCAGCCTATGGTAATCTATTATGCTATGACAGGTGTGAGAGATGTTTTCCATTTCCATATTGTGATATATACTTTATTACACCCGAGAGATGTGAGTATTTAAACATTATTTGTGAGGTGCTAGTGTATGACCTTCGTGCTTGTCTTTGGTCTTTAGTGGAACGATTATTTGTTGTAATTACTTTTATATTAGTGTTAAATGACCCCTAACTTGTATTTTGATTAGAATAAAAGTGCATTTGCTTGAGGATAAGCAAATCTCAAGTGTAAGGGTATTTGATGAGGCGAAAAATGAACCGTTTTTAGGGGGTCATTTTAGCCCGGATTCGAATTTATTTGATCAAATATTGCCCTAAATCGTTCCTTTTGTCATTTTAGGTACTTTTGGAGTGAATTCTGGAAAAGGAAGCATTTTGGACGTTTTTGGAACATAAAAGTGAAGAAAATGGCAAAGTCTTAATTTTCCTTGCTGGGAATAGTATTTGACGGCGTCACATGCTCCTTAATGACGGCGTCAAGAGTAATACAAGAGGTGGAAGTGGATAAAGTCCGTGATGATCCAGAAGAGTTTTACACTATGGGCATGACGGCGTCACCATAGGCCGTCATGGTCCAAATACATGTGACGACCCAGAGTAGAAGTGCACATGACGGCGTCAAATCTGGATCTAGGCAATCCGATTTCATTATGGGCGGCGAGTTGACGGCGTCAGAAATTCCTTCTTGACGCCGTCACCCTGTAAAATCTATATATAGTTTTGCAATTTTCATTCATTAGGAGAGGGACAAGTAGGGTGTAACTTTGGAGAAACTCTAGTACGAATATTACTGCTTTTTCAAGGGTTTTTACCCTTTGAAACCTTTCATGTTCAATTGAGATAAGTACTCTTTCAATTCATTCAATATGTCTATGTGTTGTTTGAATATATCTTACGCTTGTCTTGAATTTAACAGGCTTGGCTAGATCTCCTTTGTGTTTGCTTAGATGTAGTGAAACCTAGATGTTAATTATGGGTTGATTGTTTGTTTATAGTTGTTACGGATGATTGTATTCGATGTTAGGCTTAAGAAAACTGGCAGACTTCCATTGGTGACATGCTTGAACGTCTTAAGAAACATGATCAGAGGTGTACTATGATTTTTGGTTGTATTTAATGCGTAGGAGAATTCTAATGATCCCATGTTAGGAGCTTCTAACGGCTCGACATAGGAGTGAAGTAGGATCCTATAGAGTTAGGGAATATTGTACACGGCCCTACGACTGGTATTAAGGAATACGACCCCTCATCCATGCAATTGTAACAAACTATCAACCTGTAAAAGATATCTAGGGAGTAATGAAACCTAAGTAAACACAACTCTCCCTATCATTGTTCACACCATTAGTTTAATTAGATTTATTTTCATTTCTTTTATTTTATTTTGATTGCATCTTAGTTGTTGGGTTAGTTGATTAGCAACTAATTCCGCCCACTCTTCCAAAAACCCGAGATTTTAATTGCTTTCATAAAATATAAAAAATACAAAAAGAATCATCCCTCACCTCTAGACCTAGTTTTTTGGCTTTCTAATCCTAGCGACACTATTCCTGAGTTGAACAATCAATCCCCCGGTACTTGTCACTATACTATACTACAATGATCAGGTACACTGCCTGGTGGGGGTTGTAAACTTCTCGAGATCCCTCGAGAGGTAAAGCCTGGTGCGATTCCCACGTATCATCAATCTTAAACAAAAACCAGCTCAAAGTGTAATCAGTAAATGCGACAAGAAAATGCATATGTATTACCAAGAAAAATGGAATGAAATGTATGAAAAGGAAAAGCAAAAGGAAGGGTAGATTGAGAGTATTGAATTAGATAAGAATGATGTTTTTGTGGATAAATCTACTACTGCTAGATTCATGACAGATAATGAAGTGAATAGCAGTGGGGGCAATATTCTACATAACTAGTTTTAATTGATTGTAAAATAGAAGCCTGGAACATAAGAGGATTGGGGAAAGTTAGTAAGCAGAATGAACTAGAAACTCATATGAAGAATGATAGAATTGGAAAGATTGGTGAAAGAATCTTTGGAAACTGGACATGGCAGCATAACCTGCATGTGAGTAGGAAAGGTTGTAGAATTATGGTGGGATGGGACAATAATAAAGTTGAATGTACTTTGATTCACTGTTTTGAACAATCAATGCTTTATCTTATTGAAGCAATTCAAACACCAATTAAATTCTACTGCACATTCATATATGCTGCAAACTCTGGTAGGAATAGAAGAGAGCTATGGAAAGATCTAAACGTTTACAAACATCTGATCAATAATGAAGCATGGGTCATAATGGGGGATGTAAATGTAAGCTTATTCAGTAGTGACCATTCAGAAGGAGGCTCAAGTGTGACACAAGATATGATGGAGTTTCAAGATTGTGTGAATGCTATTGAAGTCGAAGATATATGTAGCACAAGATTTCATTATACATGGATCAAAAGTCTTCATAAGCCCGATGCTAATATTCTGAAAAATATTGATAGGGTCATGTGTAATATGGAATTTCTTTCTAAATTCAACAATGCTAATGTTGTTTTTCATCCTTATGGTATTTTAAATCATAGTCTTGCTGTTCTCACTTGCTCTGAAGTACTTATTAAGAAGATAAGGTCTTTTAGATTTGCAAACTATGTTGCAGACAAGGAAGATTTCTTGACAACTATTAAATAGCATTGGAAGGATGAGGATCAAGGGTATGAGATGTATAAGCTGGTGCAGAAATTAAGAATTTGAAGCTTAAAATAAACATGCTTAATTGGAGGAATGGGAACCTATTTGTTAAGGTGGAGGAAGTAAGGAAAAGGTTGCATGATATTTAGGACAAGATTGATAAAGACCCAGTCAATAAAGAGCTGAGAAAGGAGGGTACTCTAATTCTAAATGAATATAACAATGTCTTACAAGATGAGTAAAAACTACGAAGTCAAAAGGCTAAAGTTGAATGGCTCAAAGAAGGTGATAAGAACTCTGCTTATTTCCATAAAGTGATCAAAGGTAAACTTAATAGTGTTGCGTCACTGAATTCCCCAATCCTCCTCTAACAAGGATTTGAACATAAAATAACCTAAGTGTCGTAAACACAAACAAGTCACTGAGTGAACAGTATCTCAGTGAGTCATCTTCAGGATGCTTAGAGCGAGTCTACTAAGAAAGGTTCACCATTCAATGAGGCGGAACTCATTAAGTGCTATCTAAGCCAAGAAGAAGGTGATGGGTTCAGTGAGGATGATAATAACTCATTGAACCCCCAAGACTCCTCAACAACGATTAAGGTACTGAAAACTGATGACTTGAAGACTGAAGATTTGGCGGGACTGGGCGGGAAAGTTTGAACTGGTTCACTAAAGTGCTTTATCACTTTAAGGTCAAAGTTTCCCCAAATGGTTAAATCCAGTCTGTCATCAGAAAGCACCTTTTGGACTTAACCCAAAGAAGGTTCCCTTGCCATAGAATAAAATCTACCAAGATTTTATTAAGGAAGGCTTATGTCCATTGTGTATTATAGTTGTTCATACTTGTGTATAAATAGGCAACATAAGTGAGGATTAAAAGTTGACAAGTTTGTGCAATTAATGCTAAGCATTCACAAACCACTTTTACTCCTCCAAAGAACAACACAGTCCCTGAGATAGCTCAGTGAGACCTTTAGTTGTCACTCAAACTTTGTTTGAGTTTAGTGAGGAGTACATACCATACTTGTCGTTTCAATCCCAAGTGTTATTCCGCAAACACTTGGGTATAATTCTTTGATTAACTTCTAATAAGAATTAAACGTTGAAAATTACTCTTTTCTCTTTACGTTTATCTTTGTAGTTAATCTTTTATACATCTATGTTAAAAGCGATATATCTTGGTTAGTTTAACTCTCTAGTTATTATTAACCAAGTAAAAGGGACCAACAAGTGGTATCAGAGCCTCTGGTTTGTAAAACTTTTCAAAAATCTGTTTTCAAAACTAAAAGAGTGCTCAAAAGTTTTTAAAATCAAGATCCCACCATGGCTGACTCAGATGTTCCCCAACTTGTCGACAAAAAGGGTGGAAGTTATTCAGCAACTTCCCCTCGAATTGAAGTTGGAAAATTTAACAAGTGGAAGAAGCGCATGCTCTGCTACTTGACTGGGATGGAACCATATTACATTAAGTTAATTAATGATGGTCCATATGTCCCAACAACTGCTCAAGGTTTAGTCAAACCTGAAGCTCAGTGGAACCCAGATGAAAGGAGGGTGGTCAATTAGGACCAGCGCCTGAAAAGCATCATTATATCATGTCTTCCTGACGATATAATGGAATCAGTGATTAACTGTCCTACTGCTAAGCAGACTTGGACTGACCTGGTTCATAGCTATGAAGGGCCTTCTGATACCAAAGAGAATAAAATCATGGACCTGAAGCTTGAATACAATACCTTCAGGGCCAAAGATTCTGAAAGTGTCTCAGAGACTTATACTCGGTATAAGACCCTCCTGAATGAGCTGATCAATGATGGTGTAATTTTGTCAAAGCATGAAATCAATGCTGGCTTTGTCAACAGTCTCACTGAGTAGTGGTTAAACTTCTCTCAGGGGTTGAGAAATGCTAACCATATCCAGAACCTTGAGCTCCATGCAATTTACGGGAAGTTTGTCTATGAAGACAACTTAATAACCAGGAGATACCCTTGTAAAGCTCAAGAGACCAAAAAGGCCTTGAAAATTCCACCTATATCAACTGCTTTCTACTCCAATGGTGTTGTGCAGGATTTCCAAGATGAGTCTGATGATGAGGTTGATCAAAGAACCAGTGAGGAGTACCTAAATGATTTACAAATTGAATTTCATGAAAGGGCACTCCTTGCAAACTCAAGAAGGTTCTTTAAAAGAAACAAAAATTTTTCTAACTCAAAAGCAAATGACAACTCTGAGTGTTTTAAATGTGGTAAAAAGGGTCATTTTGCAAAAGATTGTTTCTCAAAAACAACCTCTGAACCATCTTACAAATTTCAGGAAACAACTCTTTTTCAGGAACAAGCAAGTTTCAACCTAAGATGCTTCAATCTAGTCAGTCTTTTCAAAATAAAATTGAAAAAGTTCCTCAAATAGATTTTGAAGCCAAATACAGGAAGGCTAAGGCCAAACTTGCTCTTCTTGAGTCACCTCCCACAGTCAGTCAGTTACCTCAGGCTCCAAAACCTTCTCAGGCAAAGAACAAGGGGCTTGTAGCTAAAACATTTGACTGGGATGAGGTTGAAGTGTCCTCTGCTGATGATGAAAAAGTTCACATCAGTGCCCTGATGGCTCTCTCAGAGGATAACAAGCTTGCTGTTGGAAAAGGTCAGGCCAGAAATGGTGAATGGGTGAACATCACAATGAGAAAGGTAAACATCTTACTTTCTATGGATGATGATGCTGATTGGAAATCTTACTTAGATTATATTAATGTTGATCTTAAGTATGTTGAAGAGCAAAGACTTAATTTGTTTTCAAAATTTAACAAACTGAGTTTTGAATTAAATCAATGTAGAGATGAACTACTTTCTTTAAAACAAGCTAAACTTGAAAGTGTAACACTTCAAATTCAAAATTCTGAACTTGTAAAACAAAATCAAGCTCTTCAGGAAGAACTTAAGAAATGAAACATTGAGTCTCACACCCAGCACCAAAAAGGCTGTTCTGGGTGAAGATTAACTCACTGAAGTGTCTGGGGAGAGTAGCCATTCAACAACTTTTCTGTCAGCCAACATACTCTCTAGCAAAGAACTTGCTCCTAAACCCAGTGATTGGATTGAAAGAATCAATCCTGACAGTAAACTGCCAAACTTTAACACTGGAAGAATTCTAGAGCCTAAAAGTCAGGCTATTAAGGAGTTTCTAGGAGTCACTGATGAACCTAGTCATACTGAGTCCATCACTGAGTCTAAGTCAGATCCACAATCACCACTCCCTCCACTGAAACAACTTCAGGGAGCAACACCTAGTTCAGACCTTGCACCACCAGTTTATCAACCTCACTCACCTAAGGAGAAAACAAATCCAGGAATAACCATCCTGAAGAGACCTACCTCAGTACCTCCTGAAAACCACACACCTTCAGTATCTACTGAAGTGAAACCTGATAACACTGATTCAAAAGTTGATAAGCTAACTGAACTTGTCAAGATGCTAAGTGAAAAAATTGAGTCCACTGAAAAACCCTCTGGCTCAAAATCAAAACAACCATCAGCATCCTCAAGTTCCTCCAAACCTAAAACCACATCCAGACCTTCAGTAAGATGTGAGCTGTGCAATTATCCAAATCATACCACTGATAAATGCTACAGAGTCCTGTTCTGCATGATATGCAAACAAGAGGACCACAGAACTTGTGATCACATCTCTCACACTGCTTCTCTAAAAGCACAAGGTCTTTACAAAACACAAGGCTATCAGTATGCCTCATCTTCCAAACAGAGACTGAAGGCTAAGCCTTACATGCCATGTCCTCACTGTGGTTTCAACGATCATCTTCCTGATGATTGTATGATGAAAACCTGCTGTGACATCTGTGGAGATCCCTCCCATGAAACCAAGGGGCATGAAAAAATCATTCAGTCCAGAAGAAAAACCCTTACAAACACTTCTCAGTCTACTAAGTCATCAACTACCACAAAGTGTAAAACATGTGGTAGCTCAGTACACTCAACTTCAGATCATGATTCATTAGCTAAGTTTAAGAAGTCCTTGAGGACTAAGCCCACTAGGAGGTTGGGTAACAAGAAAAACTAACCCAGTTTACTATTTGTGTAGAAACACATCAGAGATCCTACTTGGCACCTCGACAGTGGATGCTCAAGGAGTATGACTGGTGTGAAGAGTTACCTACACAAATATGTGGAAGAACCAGGACCTAAGGTAGTATTTAGTGATAACTCATCAGCTCCCACTGAAGGTTATGGTTCAGTAAACTGCAATGGTATAGTTTTTACAAGAATAGCTTATGTAAATGGTCTGAAGTACAATCTGGTAAGTGTAAGTCAACTATGTGATGCAAAATACATAGTTCAATTTGATGAAAAGAGAGGGACCATCTTTAATGCCAACAAGGAATTAGTGTTGATTGCACCCAGGAGGGATGAAGTTTATGTCCTAGACATGTCATCCCTTACTCAAAATGGGACTTGTCTATTCTCAAAGGCAAGTGAGACAATCAACTGGCTCTGGCATAAAAGACTCTCTCATCTCAATTTCAAGAGCATCAACAACCTGGCCAAACAGAACAAAGTTCTTGGCCTTCCATCCCTGGTGTATACCAAAGACAAACCTTGTTCTGCTTGTGAAACAGGTAAACACCATAGGGCATCTTTCAAAACCAAACAATCATTCTCCATCAAAAGCTGCCTGCATCTTCTCCATATGGACTTGTTTGGATCTGTCAGTCCCATGTCTATTCATCATGAGAAGTATACTCTGGTCATTGTGGATGAATACTCAAGATACACTTGGGTTTACCTCCTTACCAAAAAGAGTCAGGAAGCTGACACAATCATGTCATTTGTCAGGAACATTGAAAATCAAAATGATGTCAAAGTTAAACAAATTAGAACTGACAATGGCACTGAATTCAAAAACCATGACCTTGAGTGTTTCTGTGATGAGAAAGGGATTTCTCAGAATTTCACTTCTCCCTATACTCCTGAACAAAATGGAGTAGCTGAAAGGAGAAATAGAACACTCATTGAGGTAGCAAGGACAATGTTAAATGGCTCAGTCCTCTCAAAACACTTTTGGACTGAGGTAGTCAAAACAACCTGCTACACTCAAAACAGGTCAATCATTGTGAAAAGACACAATAAGACTCCCTATGAGATATTCAAAGGAAGAATCCCTGACATTAGCTACTTTCATGTATTTGGGTGTACTGTGTTTATTCATAATCACAAGGATCACTTGGGTAAATTTGATGCCAAAGCTGATGATGGATACTTCCTGGGATATTCTCTGGTTTCCAAAGCCTTTAGGGTATTTAACACAAGGAGACAACAAACTGAGGAAACTTATCACATAACTGTTGATGAGAGCACTGAATCCATCAGGTTCTCTAGTTCCTCAGTTGAAGAAATTGGTATTGATGATTCTTCAAGGTATCCTCCTGATGAGTATCTTCCTGAAAATCATACTTTTACTCAATACCAAGCTGATGCTGATGTCTCTTACTACATCATCCCTCACAATCTACCCCAACCAACCATCAGTGAGTTCATTGAAACTCAACAAGTCTCAAATGAGACAGCAACCACTGAACCAATTGTTTAGGAACCCTCAGAACAAAATGTTCCCAATAATGTCACTGAAGTACATAATCTTGAGTTACCTCAGGTTCCTGTAACTAAACCCACTCCTCAAGTAAATCAGGCTTCTACAAGCTCTAACTCATATCCTAAACCTGAGGATAGCTGGAGCAGATCCAAAGTTATTGAGCTTGTGAACATTATTGGTAAGCCCACTGAAGGCATGCTTACCAGAAGCATGGCTGCTAAACTCAAGGCAGCCACAACCAATATATGTCTTTATGCTAACTATCTCTCTGAAATAGAGCCTAAAAATATCAAAGAAGCCCTGACATATGAAAGTTGGGTTCAGGCCATGAGAGATGAACTGGAACAGTTTGACAGAAATGATGTCATGACCCTTGTTGAATGCCCAAATGGTGTTCTGGTCATTGGTATGAAATGGGTCTTCAAAAAAAAGACTGATGAAAATGGCACAGTCATCAAAAACAAAGCAAGACTTCTTGCCAAAGGATATAACCAACAGGAAGGTATAGACTATGAGGAAACCTTTGCACCTGTTGCTAGAATGGAAGCCATCAGGATCTTCCTAGCCTATGCAACTTACATGAACTTTAAAGTTTACCAAATGGATGTCAAAAGTGCATTCCTAAATGGTAACATCAAAGAAGATGTATATGTGCAACAACCTCCTGGCTTTGAAAGTAGTGAATGTCCCAACCATGTCTACAAGCTTAACAAGGCCCTTTATGGACTGAAACAAGCTCCCAGGGCATGGTATGAAACACTTTCAGCCTTCCTGATCCAAAACAAATTTGTCATAGGAAAGATTGACAACACTCTGTTCATCTACAGAACAAAAAGTGATGTCATCCTGGTTCAAGTGTATGTTGATGACATCATCTTTGGCTCAACAAGTTACAAACTTTGCAAACAGTTTGAAAAACTGATGACCACAAAGTTTGAAATGAGCATGATGGGTGAACTCACTTACTTTCTTGGACTACAAATCAAACAAACTGACAGAGGGATATCCATTTGTTAAGAAAAATACCTGAGGAACCTACTGAAGAAGTATGAGCTAACTGACTGCTCTTCAATAAAGACTCCTATGGTTCCTCCAAACAACCTTGGCCCTGACCTCACTGGAAAATCAGTGAACCAAACCCAATATAGGGGAATGATAGGCTCCCTGATGTACTTACTTGCATCTAGGCCTGATATCCAATTCTTAGTCTCTCTGTGTGCCAGATATCAGGCTGATCCAAAAGAGTCTCATCTCACTGCTGTCAAGAGAATCTTCATGTACCTGAAGGGTACACCAAACCTTGGTTTGTATTACCCAAAATGCTCAGGATTTGATCTTAATGGGTACACTGACTCTGACTATGCAGGATGCAATATGGACTGAAAAAGTACCTCAGGATCCTGTCAATTTCTTGGTGGTAAACTTGTGTGTTGGAGTACAAAGAAACAACAGTCAGTTGCCATGTCCTTGATTTAGTCGTTTTAGTATAGGTTTATGTTACCGAAGAAATACTCGTGAAAGTATTTCCCGGGTCGTTCTCCTAACGAAAGTTGAATGGAATCGTGAAATTCGATTGCCAAATCGTGTCATGAAAAGTGGAAATGTAAAAAATTGTGATGGTGAAATTCAAATAATGAAAAGTAATAGTGAATTAAGCAGAAAGTACAAGCTAGGTATGCATAATCTAAAATCTAAAAACGAAAATGCAATCGCGTTTATTTAAAATGTAACGTATAAAATAAAACGTAACTTTTAACGAAAAATGATCCTATAAACGTGAAACAATTTTCTAAAAACCTTAAACTAATAAAAAGAATTTCCAGAAAAAGAAAAATATTTTTTTGACTTTTCTTTTATTTTCTATGAATTTATTTATATTTTTTTTATTTTTAAATGAATTAAAAATTAAGGAAAATAGAAAAATCAAAGGGAAAAATGAAATTTAATTTCTAAAAAATCTAAAATATTATAAAAGAATTTCCTAAAATATTTTTGTATTTTTTTAAAGCTTTTTCCGATTTTTATTTGATTTTTATTTATTTAAAAGTATTAAAATTTATTTAAAACTAAGAAAAATTAAGAAAAATAGTAAAACAACTTAGAAAAATATGAAAAATTTACAGAAATTCTAAAATATTAAAAAGAACTTGGAGAAAAATTTTGAAAATGAAATAAGCTGGAAAAGTGCTAATTGGCTTAAAATCAGCTTAACACAAGTGCTTATTTATAAGCACTTGTGTCCAAACTTATTGAAACTGAAAACACAGCTATGTTATGCTCAAATTAGCTCAATTATACTCAGAAAATGCTCAGGTGAGTCACAGTATGCAACAATAAGCCATAATAAGCAGTTTGGATAATTGCTTATTAATAAGCACTTATCACCAAATCAAACAAAAACCTTACAAAAAGTTCAGTTTACTAAAATTAGCTCAAATAAACTGAAATAAGACCAAAATATAAAGCAGAAAACTCAAATTGAACAATTAAGCAGTTTACAATAAGCTAAACAATAAGCAGAATGAGAAGTTAATAAAGCCAGAGACTAGGAACAATGAAAAGTACTTAAACAATCTTACTAACACTCAGAAACAGCAAACAAGTTCAAGTTATAAGCTAAAAAAATCAATTGCAGACCTCAAATTCAAACAGCCTACAGGTTGTAAACCCCTAGTTTGCAGCCTTCAATAAGCACACTTAATAAGAACTAAAGTGGAAACTTAAGGGGGAAAAAGCAAGTTTACACTACTGAGATGATAAAATCCTGAAAACCCCCATCACAAACTATTAATAGCTAGTCTAATTGATGCCTAAGTCAGGTGTCAAAACAACACATGCAACTGAAATAATTTGACTATCAAATGACATAAGAACTTTGACCAAATTCAGTTTCAATAGCCAAAATCTATTACTATATGATAAATTGAACTAGTTAGAGCAGTAAAATCATACAAGCAAACACAAATCACTTCGCATGATCAAAGGTACATGAACAGATAACACAATATGCAAGCAGAAATGAGACTACAATCTAAATTTGACTATTGTGCTTAACTCTACCAATTTTATGCTAGTTCTGATCTATCCTATTCTAATTCAGACCAAGGAAAGCAATATTATAGCAAATCAACAACAAATACCACAAGTAAAACTCAGATCCAAACAGTCCTTAATCTGTCACTATATTCTACAACACACTGTTTTAATCTTCCATACTCATTAATGATGATCAATACACATCTCACAACTAAAATAGAACTCAGCTAAACAAGTTCCAACAACAAATTCCATAGAAAACTCAAATACTCAGATCCACTAAAACTATGCAGAATGAAACAAATTCAATTCAAATGAAATAACGGCAATCAAACAAGCACAAAACAACATAACTACACTAGATAATAATCAAAACAAGCTAATCAAACAGTACATCACACAATTAAACAAGTCTAAACTCATAATGCAGTGAAATAGAAGATTACGTTTAAAAAGAAATGAGATCTTACAATTGCAAGAGCCCTAACTGAAATAGGGCGAACAACCAATTCAAACCAAGGCCTATCTCTCAGATAGGCTCACATCACCTACTGCAACACTAATCCAACTCCAATTATCCCAAAATCATCATCATCACCTCAGTTGACTTTCATTGACCAAAGCTAGTTAACTGATTTGAAGCAGAAACTAAACCATAAAAACTCACTATAAGCTTTTGATAAAATGTATATGAATACTTGAGATAGATTTAAGAACAATAGATTGCTTGAAATTTAAATGACAATGAAATTAAATGAAAGCTTAAATTCTATTAAAAACTTAAAGGGAATACAAAGTTTTAAAGCTGAATTACACTACTTTTAAACTAAAATTACATTAACACTACTTGAATTATCACTACACTGCACCTACTTCTACTCGTAAATGACTAACAGCCTTCAAATGTGAGTGTGAGGGACTTTATATAGCCTGAGCAGGTGAGCTGAGAGTATCTTTGGAAACCTCTAGATCCTTGAATTGGAGCCCTTGATCAATCCCATCAATCAATCACAAATTTCAGCACTTGGATTCAAATGGTGATGTGTTCCCACCAATGAGAGTGCTTAGTTTGTACACTGTGGCGATCCGTGAGGTGTATTGGTCCATATCAGCACAAAGATGCTTAGTACTAAGTTGGGTTGAGGGGTACGGATGGTATTTTTAGGGGGATAGGAGGAAGATGTACAGGGAAAAGCGGGGTAATTTGGGATTTTATTATAATTATTTGACTTGTGAGTTAGGGATTTTGACTTCCGGGTTTATTAAGGAGAGTGGGTCGGGTTTTGTGGGAATCCGGGTATTGGTAAAAGGGTATTGGGCTAGGGGATATGGTGTGGCTTGTTTATGGATTGGGTTTTATTTGTTAAGGTTTTAGGGTTAAATGAGTTTAAGTATTTTTGGTTTTGGTGAAGTTCAAGGATTTCAATTGTAAAATGATAAACTCCAAGGATCATTTTTGTTAACTTGAAAAATACTACCAAGGGCTAAATATGACATCTTCTGAATCTTCAAGGACTTGTATTGACAACTTGAGCTCGAATGTGATCCTAAAAGCATCCTCGGCCTCGGCTTTTGAACTATTTCCATTCCCGTGCTTGTGTTGTCATTTTCTCATTGATTTTTCGTCCAATTCTCTTATATCCGTACCTACACAATTATAAACACAAAACAACATATTTTTGGCATTTAAAGTCTGTTTTTAGTCATTTTGGTCCGGTTTTGGTCGAGTAAAAGGTGTGTAAATTAATACACACCAGTCCTCAGCTGAAGCTGAATATATGGCTGCTGCAGGATGTTGTGCAAATGTACTCTGGATGAAGAGCCAACTGAGTGACTATGGCATTCAGTACAAGATGGTACCCATCTTTTGTGATAAAACAAGTTCCATAGCCATTTCAAATAACCCAGTGCTTCATCAAAGAACCAAACACATTGACATCAGATACCATTTCATCAGGGACCACATCATGAATGGAGAAATTGAATTACATTTCATCCCCACTAAATATCAGTTAGCTGATATCTTTACCAAACCCTTGGATGAACCCACTTTCACTAGACTGAAAGCTGAATTGGGCATGTTGGACACAGAATCAGGCAACTGATTTAATAAATGTTCCATCCTGATGTAAATTCTCTAGGTCCCTAAACAAACCCATTCCTGAATGATAAATCATTCAGGGGGCTCAAGATGTCAAATGACATTGAATACCCTAACTAAATGCTCTAAGTACTTAGTTAGTAAATGTCCTAGGTAGGTAATTGATTCCTATTAAATATAGAAATATATGTCGCTTACACAACTGGCATCCACATATTGGGCCCCCACATCTTTCTCACCAATAACACTAAGCATTAAATGCTCCCTCACACACAAATAGTTGTGATGATATCACTCTGCAAAAGCGTCTTTTTGCAGAGCCACACAACTGTTCACCCCATCATGTTGAGAGAAAAATGGGGTAATGAGAATCGTGCTATTTAATGCGGATATCAAACAAACTTTATAACCCATTTTGAATTTATATCAAAATGCTTTGATATCCGCAATAGCTTAACCCTAATCCATTCCCTATAAATACCCCCCACAAAGAAAATACACACACGTTTTCAAAACTTATCAAAACTCTTGCAAAATTATTTCAAGAAAAATCTGTTTGATTAAACTGTGTGTGTTTCTTCTTTGATACCAAGTTTTCCTCAAAACCAGACCTTTCTTAACACAATGGCTTCTTCTAAAGTCATCAAATACGCACCCAATGTGGATTTCCAAATGGAAAGCGTAGACCTGACCAAGAACAATGTGGTGGGAAACTTTGCCTACCATCAAGGGTTCCCTGAATACAGGGATGTGGTGAAGTTTCTACAAAACTGTTTCCTCACCACCACATTCACATAAACCCCCTCTGTCATCTATCATGACTACTTGAGGGAATTTTGGTGCACAGCGGTGGTTGAAAACCCTGATGCACCAAAGGAGGCCAAAATAAGGTTCTTAGTAAAGAATGGAACTAAGTTCCTAACTCTTGACTACAAAACCTTTGTCAAAGCCACTGGCCTTGACTATACTGAGACCTTCACTGCCCAACCCACTGAAGAGGATGTGAAGGCAATTTTGCTGGAACTTGGGCCCTATGACAAAAATCACCCTGAGGTGACACCAGGGGCCCTCCTATCCAAAGCCCCAATCATCAAAACTTGGTTTCCAGCCACCTGGAGGATTCTGATGACCTTTGTCATTCAGGTCCTTGGGGGAAATAAATCCTCCACTGAGCAATTGGACACTACTCAAGCAATGATAGTGTACTGTCTCATAGAGGGTAAAAAGATTGACCCTGGAGAAATTATCTTCAGGGACCTCATAGCAAAGTTGGGTGGGAAATCTAGGCAAAAACTAATGTCATACCCTAGATTCATTTCCTACGCCCTGCAAGACTTGCTAGGGTCCGAGTATGTTAAGCTTGATGCAGTAGGCTTTGAGCCTGATGTCTTACACAAGGCAAATTATTCTCATGACCCTATTGAGTTTACACCTGTCACCCTGACAACGTATATGCTTACTGCTATCCAGGGTGACAACAAAATCTCACCAGTTCCCTCTCCCACCAAGAAGGTGAAGAGGAAGAAGGAACAGGGGTCCAGGAAGGTGGCTCAACCTAAGTCACTCGCCACTGAGACCTCTGCCCCTAAGCCTAACAAAAGGGGGCAACAACAACAGACCCTGACTGCTGACACCCTCAGGATCATAAGCCAATCTTTGGCCCCAAAACAAAGGCCAACGGAGGGCACTGAGACATCACACTCAGTGTCCTCGGGCAAACCCATTCCCAAAGGCTCTGCTGACATAAACAAGTCAGTGGAGTTGGAATCAACCCAACCTCCACATCCTACTAAAGGCTCTGGCAAATCACAACCAGAGTCTCAGGGAGGAAGGGGTCCTATATCCTCGGTGGGGCAGCACTACTCCACTAAGAAGGGGACCCACACCACTTCACATCCTGCTAAAGGCTCGGGTATATCACAACCCAAGCATCAGGGAGTTACCGCCTCTAAATCTTCGGCACGCCAGCGCAAGCCTATTGGAAAGGGGGCAAAACCACTCAGGTGCCTGATGAGGACATTCGCAGAATAAAGCTTTTGTCTGAGGGCACAAAAACTCATCCCAAAGACTCAGAGGGAAACAAACAACCCGCTGATAGGGATAGAACAATCATAATTCCTCGGGATGACATTGAAAAACACCCATCAGTGTCTGAAGGGGTCACGGGGGACAAAGATTCAGAGGGAAAAAGGCCACCCGCTGATATGGAACCCATAACCACTCCCGGAGGTGCCCACAACTTGGGAACTGGCTCTAAGGACCATGTAGATAAAACCCAGTCTACCGGATTAGAGGGGTCAGGACCTGGCCAAAACGAAGGTAAGTCTTCTTATGAAGAGAAGCCGTATAACCTTGTTTTGCAGATTCAGTCCTTGGCTGATGCTCAGGCAGCCTTATTTTCAGATGATGACTTCCATAGTGACAAGGAGGTTTTTGAAACCGGAGATGAAATGGTGGTTGAGGAGATAGTCCCTGAACCTATCACTCAGTCTCCTCAACCCTCTGACACTAAAGATGCTAAAACTCACTCCGAGTCAGAATCGTCAGATGATGATCAAGCTCCTCTCACTGGGAAGGTTTTCACCAAGTTCATCAAAAAGGCAACCAATGCCTTGTTCAGGGGGGTCACTGATGAAGTGTTTGACATGCACACTGAGCAGGCTGTTCATTATTTCAATCTCAAAGATGCAGTTGAAGACTTTAATGAAGATGTCAGGGAACAGAATTCCTCAGTTACCTACTCCCTGACACAGATGGTCTCTCAACTCAACCAGTTCCTTGAATCTCTCACCAAACTGAACACAGGGGTTCAGTCCATTCAAGAATCGGTTAAGGATGATCCTGAACTCACCAGGAAGCTCCTTCAGGCATCAGAGACTTATCAGCTCAACTCTGTGCATCTAACTAAGTTACTCAACCTGATGAAGTCCTTCAATCTTCAGGCACTCAGTGGAATTAGTCAAAACCTCCCTTGCTGCTTTGGATCAATCAGTGGCTGCTCAGTCCCAAAAGTCAGCCTCTCTAGCTTGGAGCTTTGGTTCACGTTTGTCTGCAATGGAGAATACTCAGGCATCCCTTGAGGCCAAAGTCTCAGCAGTTCAGAAGGATACCTCAAACATCAAGTCCATGATGACTGAGATCTACCAGGCCTTCAGGAGTTCCTCTACCTCCGCATCAGTCACTCCAACTCTTGCCATCACTTCAGCTCAGGCAACAGTTGAGGGGGAGAATGTCACTGATGCCCCTCACACTAAAGTCCCATATGAAGCTGAGCCCTCTCACACTGAGGGGGAGCATGTCACCAAAGCTACTCCCATCACTTCTGTTCAACCTCAAGATGAACCAGCTTCCTCATCTCATCAGCAGGATAGAGGCAAAAGCATTGCTACAACTCCTGAACCAGTAACAATGCTGAAGCATGCCTCCACTATTGTCAGACAGGACCCTGATGAACCAGTCAGAGTTCCATTTGAAATCAATGGGGTAATCCGTCTCCTCACTGGTGATGAAATTCAGGCCTACATGGAGAGAGACGAATTATTAAAAAAAAGTGGTCGAGGAAGAGAAAATGAGCAAACCCGCACTCATTAAAGTAGTTCATGAAGAGGCGGAGAAGATTGGGTTGGATACTGAGTAACTGGCCACTGAGCAAGCAGGAACTGCCTTCAAAAAGGCTCAGGAAGAAGAGATGAGCGCCCTGAAAAAGCAAAGAGAAGAAAAGCTCAGGAAGGACGCTCAGATCAGAAAGACCAGAATTGAAAGATACACTTGGGTGATGAAAGAAAGGCTTAAACCTGAAACCATCACTGATATCAAAATCCATCGCAACACCAAGCCTGCAATTGTCACTATCTTCAGGGGACCTGACCAAAGAGTAATGGACACCCATGATCCAATCAGGTTCGCTGACTTTGGCATATCTGAGCTGGATGAGCTTCGACCAATCATCTCCAAGAAGTCGAATGTGGTGGTTCCTAGTCTATTGAAATCACTACAGCTCAGGTATGAAAGACTGATGGAAATGCCTGAAGCCCTTGGCATTCCCTCTCTACTTCCAGCTCCATCTACTCAAACTGCTCCACCAAAGGTCTCCAAAAGGAAAAGGAAGCAAGTTGAGTTAGAGCCTGAGATTAAGGTCCCAGGATTAGATTGTGACAGATCCCTTCCTGAAGGAATCACCTTCATGAACAATGTGGTGTTTGAAGTCCCTGAAAGAGGTCTATGCTTTACTGATGAGTATGGAAACCCTGCTTTCCAAAGATGGTCAGACATGGACAGGGCAGGGATTAAGGCGATGTTGATGTACCTGATGCTGGCCTCTCCTCTTAGGTGTGCTGAAAACGTAAGGTTCTGCCAGGACCTTAAAGCTATGATTGAGGAGCACCCTGAGAGACACCTCCTGAGATCCAAGAAGGCAAAGCTTGATGCACTTGGCTATCAACTGAATATCTGAATCTGCAACCAACTATCTTTTTTTGTTTTTGTATTATCAGTAGGAATTGTAATAACTATTAATAAACTTTGATGTTCTTTTAAGTTATCTGTGTCCTACTGTAATTACATCAACACTCAGTGAGAGATGAAGACCCATGCCAACTCACACTAGAACATGAGACACTTAGGCTATTTGTATATGCAAATAGGGGGAGACTGTTGGGTCACTGAATTCCCCAATCCTCCTCTAACAAGTATTTGAACATAAAATAACCTAAGTGTCGTAAACACAAACAAGTCACTGAGTGAACAGTATCTCAGTGAGTCATCTTCAGGATGCTTAGAGCGAGTCTACTAAGAAAGGTTCACCATTCAGTGAGGCGGAACTCATTGAGTGCTATCTAAGCCAAGAAGAAGGTGATGGGTTCAGTGAGGATGACAATAACTCACTGAACCCCCAAGAATCCTCAACAACGATTAAGGTACTGAAGACTGATGACTTGAAGACTGAAGATTTGGCGGGACTGGGCGGGAAAGTTAGAACTGGTTCACTAAAGTGCTTTATCACTTTAAGGTCAAAGTTTCCCCAAATGGTTAAATCCAGTCTGTCATCAGAAAGCACCTTTTGGACTTAACCCAAAGAAGGTTCCCTTGCCAGAGAATAAAATCTATCAAGATTTTATTAAGGAAGGCTTATGTCCATTGTGTATTATAGTTGTTCATACTTGTGTATAAATAGGCAACATAAGTGAGGAGTAAAAGTTGACAAGTTTGTGCAATTAATGCTAAGCATTCACAAACCACTTTTACTCCTCCAAAGAACAACACAGTCCCTGAGATAGCTCAGTGAGACCTTTAGTTGTCACTCAAACTTTGTTTGAGTTTAGTGAGGAGTACATACCATACTTGTCATTTCAATCCCAAGTGTTATTCCGCAAACACTTGGGTATAATTCTTTGATTAACTTCTAATAAGAATTAAACGTTGAAAATTACTCTTTTCTCTTTACGTTTATCTTTGTAGTTAATCTTTTATACATCTGTGTTAAAAGCCATATATCTTGGTTAGTTTAACTCTCTAGTTATTATTAACCAAGTAAAAGGGACCAACAAATAGAAGTAGAATTCAAAATATATGTTGTGAAGATGGTACCACAGTTAATGGGGATCAAGTTGGTATTCAATTTCAAAAACAATTTGAGCAATTTCTTGGTACAAAGTCTGATGCAGAACAAATGGGGGAGGAGATGGATGCAATGTTTGATAGAAAAGTATCTTATATGGAAGCTGAGGAAATGATAAAAATGGTGACTGAAAAGGAAATCAAGAAAGCTTTATTTGACATTGATGACAACAAAGCACCAGGACCGGATGGCTACACTTCAAAGTATTTCAAAAAAGCATGTTGTGTGATTAAGGAGGACTTTTGCAAGGCTGTGAAAGAATTCTTTGAATCACGTAAATTACTTGGGCAATTGAATACAACCCTTATCACTCTAGTTCCTAAGATCCAAACACCCCTTAAAGTCACTGATTTTAGGCCAATTGCATGTTGCAATATGATTTACAAGTGCATTAGTAAAATTCTTACTAATAGGATTATGAAGATTCTTAATAGTTTGGTGGACCAAAATCAAAGTGCATTTATACCTGGAAGGGCAATTACAGATAACATTCTGCTTACTCAAGAACTTCTTAAGGGATACAAATGTGCCAATGGTCCAAAAAGATGTGCTCTCAAAATTGACATACAAAAGGCCTATGACACAGTGTCATGGGAGTTTCTAAGCAGTATTTTGCATAATTTTAGCTTCCCTAATAGAATGATTTAGTGGATCTTGACTTGTGTTACAACCCCTCATTACACCATCTGTGTAGATGGAGATAGATATGGGTATTTTGATGGTGGCAGAGGACTAAGGCAGGGAGATCCAATATCTCCAATTCTCCATACCTATTTACACTTGTTATGGAAGTTCTAAACTTGTTCATCAAAGAAGAAATTGCTAAAGAAAAGAACTTTAAGTATCACTTTGGCTGCAAAGGAATGAAATTGACACATCTATGCTTTGCTGATGATTTGCATGTCTTATGTCGTAGTGATGTTACATCTGTGAAGACTATTAAAGAAGCACTTAGAAAATTCAGCAAGACATCTAGGCTATATCCCAATCTAGGCAAAAGTATTATGTTCTATGGCAGTTTAAATGAGGAGGAAATTAGCAATATTCAAGCAATTTTACCTTTCAAGATTGGTAAGATGCCTGTGAGATATTTGGGTGTTCCTTTAATGGATAAAAAGATTGGAGTAAAGGATTGTAAAGGGCTGATTGACAAGGTTAGACAGAAGTTATGTGACTGGAAAAACAAGAGTCTATCTTATGCTGGGAGAGGCCAATTGATTGCATCAGTTCTGCCTTCAATGCAGGTATATTGGGGCTCAGTTTTCAAATTACCTAAAACTGTGATTAATGATATTGAGAAATTGTTCAAAGGGTTCCTGTGGTGTAATGGAGAGCTCACAAGAGGTAAAGCAAGGGTTGCATGGAAAGATGTATGTAAGCCAAAGGATCAAGATGGCATGGGTTTAAAGCAGTTGGAACAATGGAATAGAACTCTACTAATCAAGCATCTTTGGAATGTTGCAACTATGAAGGAAACTTTATGGGTGAAATGTATTAACACTGTTAAATTGAAAGGGAGGAGTATTTGGGAAGTACAAAGCTATAATACAGATAGTTGGTGCTGGAAGACTATATTGGAGCTTAGACAAAATGTTGAAAAGCACATTAAGTATAAGGTGGGGGATGGGAAATCTATATCTGCCTGGCATGATAAGTGGACAAATCACCAAGCTTTGGCTAAAACTATCAGTAGAAGAGACATATACTCAGCAGGGTTCAATGATCAGAGCAAATTATGTGATATATTGGATTCCAATTGATGGAAATGGCCTCATGAATGGAACAATAAATATGAAGATTTACATTAAATGAGTATGCCAGTGTAGAGTAATTGTCCTGATTCCCCTATTTGGGTAACAAAGAAGGGAAGAGAGGTCAAGTTTACAACAAGTCAAGTGTGGAAGGATATGAGAATTGATGAAACAAAAGTAGAATGGGACAAACTTGTCTGGTATTCTCAATGTGCACAATTTTGTTCTATGGATTGCTATTATACAAAAGTTAGTCACCCAAGATAAGCTTTTGAAGTGGTACTCAAATAAAAGTTTCTTGTGTCCAATGTGCAAAAGTATTGAAGATTCACATGATCACCTATTCTTCCAGTGTAAGTATTCAGAGGAAGTATGGCAAGCAATAAGCAGTATGGCTAGGATCAACTCTAGTGCAACATCATGGGAAGGGCATGTGAGTAATATGAGCTTCATACAGAATCATAATAGCATCTGGTGCATAATCAAAAAGTTATGCTTTGCTGCATCAGTGTATTTTTTGTAGCAAGAAAGAAACTGCAAGATTTTTAGACAAGAAGAAAGAGACCAGAATACTTTGATTAGAACTATTAAAGATGAAGTAAGATTCAAGCTCATGTCTATCGAAACTAGAAACACAAGTGCAGTAAAGGAGGCTAATTCTACTTGGGAGGTAACCTTAGATTGCAGATGCGGATTAAGGAAGAATGTTTGGGTGATTGAATAAAACTGTGGAGAAGTAGTGTTTGGGATATTGTGGTTCTGAGCATAAGTAGAGAAGTAGTGTTTGGGATATTGTGGTTCTGAGCAGAAGTGAAGGTTCTTAATAATTCACAACTGTTTGGAGATGGAAATGGAATAGTATATCTGATTTTGATTAGCATTTTGGATACTCATCAAAGCTCTTTATTTCAAACTCTATCATTCAGGGGTGTTTGGGATAAGAATTATATCATAAAAAGAGAAATTTGTAGATCACTACAGTGAGTTCAACACCTTGTACCTTGGAGTTTCTCTAATATGACTGTACGTTGCTAGTAACCATGCACTTCTAGTTTGGCCTTAGGAGGAAACTAGTGGGTACATGGTGAAAAGAATGAGGTCTACATTGGAGAAATGTACCATAAAGAAGGGTTTTGCAATGTGAAGGATAAGGGTCTAGTAGGGTGGTGTATGATGAGTGGAATAAAGAGGTGTGAAAGGTGAACCTTCTTCGTCCTCTCAATACACCACCACAGGAGGTAATGGTTGGTATCATGGAGGGTGAGTTTTCCTAAGTAGCTGAAGCCTTCATTAGAGAGGGAAATGTAGTCTACTTGGTAGAGCCCCCCCCCCCCCCCCCCCCCCCCCCGGGATGGGATATGGGTACTTAGTGAAGCCACACACCATCTTCTGTCCTTTCTATTGTGGTTCCGGGTTGAATGGTTTGGATTGAAGGGTGATGTGGAAATGTAGCTAGATGATAGGTGCAAAAATGGTGAATTGGAAATGACAAACTGGCATGGTTTACATTATAGTGCAGCTTGTTTATTGGATAAGATCTATGTGTTGACAGAGAAAAGAAGCTTGTTGCCTGATATTGGATAACAAAAGGAATGTGGCCTATTATAGGATAGTATGTTTACTAGTTTGATTGTTCTATATAGAATTTAGAGATGATGAGATACTGGATGGGAGTTGTCCATTCCAGTTTAAGTGAATCTTTGTAATTTGTTGATTGTTATAATATAATTCACCATTTTGCAAAAAAAAAAAAAAAAAAAAAAAAAAAAAAAAAAAAAAAAAAAAAACCGAATTTGAGAGATCGGATTACGAACTCAAATATGATGCTTTATAAATTAATCTAGAATATAATCTCCTTGGACAACAAAAAATACTACGTTTGTCATTGTGATAATCTCCTTGGACAACAAAAAATACTACGTCTGTCATTGTGATATTATAGATGAGATAATTGTTAGAGCAGTGGGTGTGGAGCTCGTTGCTCTTCGCCGTGGGTGACATGGCAGCTCACCGTGACTCGCCATGACACCACCCCAACTCGTCGTAGCTCACCACACGTGCCTTCCTCATCTGCACGACGAGCTTAAATTTCTGACTTAGAGCCGTTTGTGGGTCCCTTTTTCAAATCCAACATATATATTTTGAGTTTATTCCTTTTTTTGTGCAGAGATCCGTTGCAAATAAAATGGTTAGTTTTTTTGTTTTTGTTTTTTTTTTTTTTTCGGTTAACCGAATATATGAAGTGGGTTTAAGATGATATGTGGTTGAAGATCTGTTTGCTTTCTTTCTTGGGGAAGATGAAGGGAGGTTGTTTGCTACTGCAAGTTGGGAAGATGATGCACAAGTTGTGGAAGATGATGCAAGTGGGCTTATTCAATCAATTTGGTTGACTTTATATAAGTTACAAAATGAGTCACAACTCACAACTTATTTATAAGCGAAATTGTCTTTTGTGTTGAAAGTGAATTTGATCATTTTGTTCCTTTTGTAATTTACAAAATGAGACACAACTACTCGGTTCATATTTACTTTTCGTATCTTTTTTTTTTTTTTTTTTCGTATTGTAACTTTTTTAATTTGATGAAATAAATTTAGTTTTGTGTGGTATTTTTAATTTTTGTGAAATGAATTTAATTTATTTAGTGAAATGAATAAAAAAATAAAGTTGTAAGTAGTGGGCACCAAATGAGTAAATTGAGGTTAGTTATAAGTGAGCAGAGGTTAGTTGTGAAGAGGTGTTGGGGTGATGTGGCACCCGTGGGCTTCAAATGAGGAGGTGAAGCTTCACCACCACACCTACCGCTCTTATTCAACGAGTTGGAAATGAGATGATTCAGTGCTCTATCTTAAACTTTCGATTGAAAATTTAAACTTGTAAAACAATGTATCTTTGCTCCTTTTATTTTACTAAAAAACTTGTATCATTAAAAAGTAGGCAAAAGAGCTACTTCTACTTATGTAGTTTTCTTCACGGTTTTTATTTGTAACATCTGTCTATTTACTATCGTGATAATCTGAAAACGTCCTTCGACGAGTCAATAGCCAGTTAGCCACTCTCCATTTGGGCATGATGTTGAATTTAGATCAGTACCACCCACGTTTGTCTGGATTAGAGCGGAAGGTGCCATGAAGAGATAAAACTCCTCATTTGAGGCTCACGGGTGCCACATCATCTCAACACCTATTCACAACTAACACTCTCCTCACTCACAACTAACTTCAAATTACTCATTTGGGGCCCACCACTTGCAACTTTATTTTTTTATTTATTTCACTAAATAAATTAAATTCATTTCACAATAATTAAAAATACCACACCATACTAATTTTATTTTATCAAATTAAAAAGTTACAATACGAAGAAAAAAAAACGATACGAAAAGAAAAAAATAAATGATACGAAATAAAATACATCAAGCTATAACGAAATTAATTATCCCTATTTTGTTGAAATTCTTCCCATTGTTGTAGTTGCCAAACATGCTCGATATGACATCGTTGAAGTCTTTTGTGTATGTGTTTATCGCGTAGTTCTTTGTTTTGTCTCCTATGCAATGCGCAACGTTCAACCCATGACTTTTGCATATGTGGTTGCGGAAGAATATACATTTCGGCAGCTTCGGATATCGCATATTGTTGATCTTTCAAGATCATGTTATGCATTATGATGCACGAGTACATGATTCTTCGTAACTTGGCCACAGTAAATTGATGCGCCGGTTGGGCAATAATACGCCAACGTCCTTGTAGGACACCAAAAGCTCTCTCGATATCTTTTCGAGCACTTTCTTGTTTCGCTTTCCATGCAGCATTTTTTGGGTTACTTGCAACCGTGAATGATTTGACGAACGCTGCCCATTCTGGATAAATTCCATCAGCTAGATAATACCCATGCTTAAATTTTCTTCCGTATACTTCAAACGGAACGACGTCGGCGATGTCGTCAATCAGGTCATCGAATAACGGCGAATTATACAAAACGGTTAGATCGTTATTCGCACCTGCAACACCAAAAAATGCATGCCAAATCCACAAATCATACGACGCGACACCTTCAAGCATTATGGTTGGATACTTTTTACGACCTCTGTGAAATTGCCCTTGCCATTCTTTCGGACAATTCTTCCATTCCCAATGCATACAATCGATGCTTCCCAACATTCCCGGTATCTTATGGACCAAATTATGTGCGTCGTATAACTTGTTAATGTCAGTCTCGGATGGTTTTCTTAAAAACTCCTTTCCATACAACTGGATTATGCACATAGTAAAAAAAATCTAGACAATTACGTGCACAGTGTTCACCTATTTGTAAATACTCATCTAACGCATCAGCATGAATCCCGAAAGCCAATTGGCGTAATGCACATGTGCATTTCATAATCACACTATAACTCATTACACCCTTAGCATCAGGTTGTTGTCTAAAGAAGTTAAAATGCGCGGGAAGAGGATGATGAGTTTCAATAACATTTCAATACCTTGGACTATTTCTAAGAATAGTTTACGGCTCATACGATAACGACGTCTAAAATTTTCTTCAGTATATTTTGGTTGATCACCAAAATCGTCGGCCAATAGACGTGCTTCAGCAACTTCATGTTCACGGGGGATGTATCGACGGTGTTTTGAAGGATCGGCTTCTTGGTTTTGCAACGATTGCTCGTGCTCAAATTCTGCGAGCATCAACTCTAGCTCCGTTATCTCTTCTAAGTCACTAACACTTGAATACGATGATTCACTCATGTTTCTTGTTTTTAATATGTATAAGTGTTTATATGTTGTGTAAAATTGTAGTGAAATGATAGATTGTATATATTCTATTTATAAGGGATCTAATAAGGAAAAAAAAGGAAAACTTATCTTTTAAACGGTAATATTACCGTTTGAATTAAAAAGCAAGCAGAAAAACTGATGTTGTGTCAGATTCAAGGCTCGTCGTCTGCACGAGGAAGGCATGAACGACGAGCTACAACGAGCCATTCATGGTGTCGTGGCGAGGCGTGAGGAGCAAAAGCAGAATCCACGTAGGAGTGGCGAACTCGTTTGAGGAGCTGTACCCTGGGCTCTTAACCCTCTTAGAGCATCTATAATGGGAAAAGTAAATAAACACTTTTTACTATTACAAAAAGCTTTTTGATATAGTTTTTTGCATTACAAGACTAGTTTTTTGAAAATCTTTTTGCAAAAGCTTGACAAACATCAAGTCTTCGATAGAAGTCTTGGTCATTAAATGTGATTTGCATTAAATGCATTGGTTGCCTTATATTAGTGCACGCACAACTTTAATTGGTAAAGAATTATCCCGTTGCACCTCGTTTAGTGTGCGCACGATGTTTGCATTCAAATAAGAATGATCATTTAGCCTGTGAGTTTTGTTTTAAAAAAAATTAATAGGCTCTATGGCATTTCACCAAGAAAAAAATGATCGATCAATTGGATTGTGATAAAGTGAATTAGTTTTTATGTCTTGGGGTCATCTAACTATTAAACTTTTTTACTATTAGACCAATAACTTATAGGCCACCCGTTTATCTATTTGTTTTCATTTATACTAATTTTGAATAAATTTTTCTTGAAAATCTTTTAAACAACAAGAATAAAGCTAGATATAACATATTAAAATAATATAAATAACTATTGACATATAAAATACTAGATTTAGCCATTATTTAAGTACAACTTTATATAGTCGAAAGTGATTTATAACAATTTAACTAATGTTTTACGTTTTAATTTTTTAATTTATTGTTTTGATAGGTTAAAATAAGTTTTATTCTTGAAAATGTATAAATTTTCGGTAAGAATTTGAACTAAATTAGTATAAACGAAAACAAGCACATGTTTGAGTGGCCAATAAGTTAATTAATACTATGTATAAATGGGTAGTATAAAAATAAAAAATTTAATAGATGGGCGGCTTTTAGATAATGATTTCCTGTCTTCCTGACATGTAGCAGTAAACCATATTTGTAGAAGGGATATTTCCATATACACCCCATCCGTACACTTGCTCCACCCTAAACCCCCCACAAAATTTTGTTTTCTCCAAATACCCCAAGGGGAGAGGGTCGCCCCTAAAACTTGGGCGGATAGTATAATATAGTGACATGTGTCCCTATACATGGCCCCATCATGTACCTTAATGGTACAACTCACAATGTGTACTTTCTTGGGCGATTGGGCCCACAATTCTTGGGCGACTTGTTTTTTTTTAAAAAGTATTAACTACATTTTTGGTCCTTGTAATTTACTTGTTATTTCATTCTTTGTTAACTTTTCAAAAGCAAGTGTAAGTTTTTGATCACAAACAAAGTAAAACACCTACTGGGCACTGTTGTCCTGGCATCTCCTTCATCATCACAAGAGTCAAGATTCCATCACCATTCTTTTACTCTTCCTTTAACAACTAATCTTTCTTATATCTAGGTGTTCAACCTTGACACCACCAAAGATTGATGGCCAGGACACCAACCAATTTATTAACCAAAATCCAAACATCACTATCGACACCACCATCCAAACACCACCCTCATCCAAACACCACCACCATCCAAACACCACAGATCCGCCAACAAAACACACCCTCATCCAAACACCACCATCGATACCACCATCCAAACGCCACAGATCCGTCATTCAAACACCACCATTGACGTAAACACCACAGATCCGCCATCCAAACACAACAGATCCGCCATCCAAACACCACAGATCCGCCACGCACACACCACCATCCAAACACTCACAGATCCGCCATTTTTTGGTTTATATGAAAGATTTGTGGGTTTATGTAGTCGATTAAAGGTTTTTGTTGGTGATAAGATTTATTAGATCTGGGTTTATGTTGGTGGGTTTATGTTGGTGATGACTGAAGTGCTTGACAAATATTGGATTAATGCGGATTTTAGCAACAAAAAAATAGTGTGTTTAAGCTATTTCATATAGAACAGGTAGAAAAAAAAGAGATAAAAAAAGATAACCTTGATAATGTGAAATACAACGTGTGTTAAACATGTTTGTATACCATTTGCAAATGATAGTATCGCAATCATGATGGCTTTTCAAACACCAAACTTGGAGGTTTTAGGCTTTACAACCATTTTTGTGTATGTTTGTGTTGGTGATGACTGGGTCTTTACCAACTTAATCAGTTTCTTTATGATATAGTGAACTTGCTTTTATTTATAAAAGAGAAACAAAAAGTGTGACAAAAAAATAAATAACAATCAAACCATAAGGATCTAAAATGTAATATTACAAAAAGACAAAAAAGACAAAAAAAAAATACAAGTCGCCCAAGAAATATAGGTCCCAGTCGCCCAAGAAGTACACATTGTGAGTTGTACCATGAAGATATATGGTGGGGCCATGTATAGGGACACATGTCACTATATTATACTATCCACCCAAGTTTTAGGGGTGACCCTCTCCCCTTGAGGTATTTGGAGAAAACAAAATTTTGTAGGGGATTTAGGGTGGAGCAAGTGTACGGATGGGCTGTATATGGAAATATCCCTTTGTAGAAAGATAATTACGAGGCTATAGTACTACTCAAGCAAAAATTCTGCCCAACTTAATGGTCGAATGAATCGTGAAAATGAAAGCCAGCCACCAACTTGGTGAACTTCTCAAACTTATTGGTTTTATGGGCCTGCCTGGATGGGCCTCCACTAACTCACCAAGCCCGTTGTCGATCATGCAAACCAAAATACCTAACCCAGCAAAGGAGCTCTTTGATCAATCAATTGTGCAACTGCAAAACTAGATGAAACGAGACAGCATGGCCCGTGCGATGCACGGGCTTCGATTACCATGAAGTAGCATTAGTCCGGCAACGGTTAATTAGATGTGTTAATATTAGTAGCGAAACGTAAAGTGTTAAACTAAAAAATTCGCTTTATTAAGCTTTTACAAATAGAAATGTTTCATATGAAAGATACTCAAAAATGTGTTTGACCATTAGTACACGTGGTTGTAAGTAGTAAGTGCACGTTTGATTGCTTACTTAGCGGTTCTCAGCTTTGAGGTTCTTTGATTTGATCATCCTTTCATGCTGATACTGTCCTAAACCAAAAACTTTTAATGATATTCAGACCCGTGCGATGCACACGGGCTATATCTAAGTGTTCATAGCATAATGTTTGGCACTAATTTTCGTCATATATAACTTGGGCTGCTTCAGGACCCGTGCGATGCACATAGGTTTTATCTAATTGCATACATAAGAGATTTGTTAGGAGTTAGAAAATCCATAGAAAGTGTTCACACAACTTTTTTTCTTCTTCATTGTTTGTTTAATAAAGTTTTAGAAGCATCTAATCACACTTTTGAGGAGTTAATATGCATATGTACATTTGTTTCATGATAACCTCATAACATATTAAGCAATAGTTTATAATAAAATCACAAATCTATACTGAATGGAACTCAACAATATATAGTTTTACAGTCAAATAATAACCCATCTTCAATTTCTCGTTTATTAGGTTATTTTATTCATTTGGATGGCTATAACAAAGAAAGAAAGAAAAACCACTTTCAAATGCGTACTCATATTAATATATTAAAAGTTAGAACATGATGTACCTCAGTTTGAGTATATACACGATAATAGTTTACATGGAGTTCAACGTTCTTTAATCTATCCCCCGCAACACACCGAACAAAATGTTTAGTATCCTTTTAATGACGATTCTGAGCTATAAATGTAATCTAATTAACAAAGGATTAGTTATTGTATACGGGAAAACGCTTCTAGGACTCATTAACCCTCCTTGTAAGAATATATTTGCAATTGAGTGTCATCAATAGTATCAAAAATGAATAAAGTTTATTAATCGTTCATAATAAACATGGGTGACTGCTTCTTGTATATTCGATGGTTATGTAATAACTAATTTAGATTTCAGTTTTCTATCATTATCATTGTCATTGTAATAAACTTGTTGAACCCAAATAACATTACTAATTCTTATATTATCTTTAGAGCATATATGAATGATATTATTATAAGTAAACCCATGATTCATATTCTCATTTTCGCTATAGGAAATCAGTAACAATAGCTTCATTTTGGGAAAAAGTGATCCCAAGATTACCAAATCAATGTGTCATGTTGTCGACGATGCTTTTATTTGTAAAATTTATTGTGGGAAATTGGTAAAGTAATCATAACGTTTGAGACCATGGTTTCGCATTACAATTTATTGTTTCGTACAATGCTATTCATTTTCCTTTTACTTCGAATAAAACAACATGTTTAACTAAAAATAAATTTCATTATTGAAAAACACATTACCTAAAATTTTAAAAAGTAAATTAAGGACTAACAATGTAAATACATCAATGATTAACGATGTAATAAAAACAATCAAAAGAACTAAAAAGTGAAAAATCTACAAAAGGTTTCGTTGAACTCAACTTTCGCTTCTCGCTTCTAGAGAACCTATATCACAAAATATAAAGGCACATTATAAAACCATAATCATTTCCACATAGCAATACAGATCTAACAACTTATCCGTAAAAGCGCAACCTTTTTCGTTTGTAGAAGCAAAACTAATCTCTCGAGAAGCAAATCTTAAATTTTTTAATTGGTTATTATAATTTATAAATCCAAAATATCACTCATTATACCAAGTGGTATTCATTGTGTATCAAAAAAATAAATTTCGGATAACATTTTAGCCCATTTTCAAAGTAAGAAATTGTAATGGTTTTTAGTTCAAATAGGCAAAAGCATATCCAAACCGAGAACCGAATTTTTAATTCGATTCGATTTGGTTTTGACAAATTCGGTTCGATTCACTAAATAAAAAATTAACTTTTTTCATGGTGATTCTAGCAAATCTTTTCTTTTGTATAAAGAGTGTGATTGTAACTTGTAAGTGACCTATTTTATTTTTATTTTTTATACATGGTATATTCAAATTTTGAGTGGACTTCATGCAATACAATAGCATAATTAATTTGTGGCCATTTTGTTTTATTCAGCCCACTTGCCGATTAGGATAGCAATGGCCACCCCATAAATTCCTAATAGCATTACCCTAATTTCTTTCATTTAACCTGATCTAACACACACCTTTTGCAACCACCAATACCATTTTTCTCTCATCAACAATTAAGTGCCATCATCTCCATCACAAAGCCAAAAATCTAAAAAACGCAAGATAAATTCTAGGCATAACAGCTACAAATTCTTTCATAATCTTCAATAGAAACCGAACAACAACACAAAAGACCATTTCTTTGTGACTTTCTGCTCGAATAATGAACCCTTCAAATATTAACTCTCATTTCGAAACACAATCCAAATAAACCCTTTTCATTTTCTTTGAAAAATAACAAACTACAAACTATCTTGTCTTGTCGCTTATGTTCAATTCATGTGTTAATTTATTTTCGGCTTAAAGATCTTGTAAAAGGTATCAGGTAGGTTGTTTTTATGTTTTGATTTTGTATCTAAGACCACTGATGGGTTTTGTGTTCAAACTTAGAAAATCTTTAAAAACTTGTATAAAAGTTGAACAGATCCAAGGTCTCTTGGTAGTATCGTTTGTGTTCGATTCTTGTTTGTGTTTGAGATGGTTGGTGACTGTCGGTAACTGTGACGTGGGATAGGAAAGTGGATGTGATTTTGTTGTAGTCGGTAAAAAATATACTACGAAAATTGATCTTACTGTGAGTCGTAACTTGTGAGGAGGAAATCAGGAATCAAAATACATATTTATACTTGCTCATTAGCCGAACGTTTTATATAACAGATGAATATGAAAAGATTGAGCAAACTAAAAGACTAATTAAATTCGCACTACTTAATTACATTAAGTACACCTGGAAATTAGAAAGTTTGCATCAAAATCGAACCATCACAACATTCAATTGAGACCTTTTGTATTTTTATATTTATGTAGAAGCTTCAAAATAAGCTTGACATGCACGAAATTTATGAGCTTATACATCATATTTGAGTTTCTTGGCTTGATGCACACATTCAATAGGGGAACTCGTTTTATATATATATATATATATATATATATATATATATATATATATAATGCCCGCGCACGCGTGGGTTTATTTTTAAATTTTTTGAATAATATATTTTTATTTATTAAAAAATAAATAATTTAATCTTTGTTTTGTTTGATTTATGATATTTAATTATAGTTTTTATTATTAAAGATAATTATTTACAAATTTTAATCCTATTATTAATTGCATCTTATTTATATTTTTTGTATTTATCTTCTACTTATGTTATGGATAAATATAAAATATTATCTAATAAGAAAATAATATTTTTTTTAAATAAAATTATTACTAAATAAGGTATTAATGCATTTTTTTGAAATGAAAAATTCCCAATAATGGGTTTGTTTCATTATATAAAAGATAGATAGATATTCCATTTATTGACAAATAGTTTTAAATTGACAACCCATGTGAACGTTTTTGCAAGGGTAAAATCCATAAATTAGCAACGTACTTTCCCTACTTTACAGAGTTAGGTAACGAACTTTTTTTATTATCATTTTAGTCGTTAAAACTCGCTAATTTTTTACAATATAGTAAGTATGATAACCTGCTACCGGCTCATCAGGTAAAATCAGTAGCCACATAATATATATTTAAATTTTACTCCTACCTGGACATTTACATGTAACAATATTGTACACATCACCTATATTAAACATTTATCCAAACACACCTTCACCAACACCCCACCATACTTTCTTCTACTCTAAAAATACATACCCATCTCATCTACTTCTTCCTCTACCACCACCCACATCAGCCGACCGCCACCATCGATATGACCACGAGCCAAACGCCGCCATCCCACCACGAGGCGAATGCCACCATCCCACCACTACCCACGAGCGAACCGCCATAGCCGAAACCATTAGCCTGGTTTCTGTGGGGTTTTTACATTTTTTTGTTAGATCTTTGATGCTGCAGCCACCAGAGCACGCTGTTGTCGCCGATAGATGCATGGTTTCTTTATTCAAGCTTGGAGTAAATTTTGTTATAACGTTTGTGAGTTATTTGTTACAAATTTATTGTGTATTTGTAGATTTATTGGTAATTTGTAAATACATGTAATTTTTGTGTATGAAGTTTGTGAATCTTGTTATGGGATTTGTTCTTAAGGTGAGATGTGAGATAAATTAGTGATAATGATATGGGTTTTGGTTGGTGATAGTTGTGGTTGTTATCGTGATTTTGGAATATGTGCTCTTAAGGTTATCATAATGGCTTATTTGCTGTTTGCATTTCGGGAACAATATATTAGTTGTAATCAAATTAAACGAGAATGATGTTTTGCCAGAAAATTAAGCTCGCCGGAAAAAATGGTGGTTGCTGGAAAAGATGCCAGAAAATATGGTGGTTGCCGGAAAAATGAAATAAATGGACTGGAAGAAAATGAGGTGGAAAAAAGTTTAAGATTTAAAAAAAAAAATTATCTACATGGAAAATTAGTAGGTCATATTTACTATATCGTAAAAAGTTAGCCGGTTTTAATGACTAAATTGGTAATAAAAAAAGTTCGTTACCTAACTATGTAAAATTGAGAAAATACGTTGCTAATTTATGGACTTTACCCTTTTTGCAAAGTGGGTGAAGTAAAGAACAAGCGTAGCGTAATCTTTTTATGAATTGTAATTTATTTTAATAATGTAACTGTTCTTTTTGCATTTTGTAATTAGGGTATTTTCATGTGTCACAAAAATGTTATAAAAGTAAAAGCTGATGTGTCGACGCTTATAACGCGCCATACAACGTAGTACTGTAAGACTCCACATACAATTTTTAAAAGAAGAATTTTCAAAAGTGGCCCATTTTAACTTTTGAGTTCACTTTCTAATAATCTCTTCGTCTCAAAATATAAGTCCATTTTTTATTTTTCAAAATCTTTTTTTTCTGACTTTGACATTAATTATATTTTTTCGTGTTATATAATATTTGATGAAAAGTATACCATTGAAAATACATTTAAAACACAAATCAATTTATATATTTTGCATCAAATATTATATAACATGAGAAAAAAATATTTAAGGTCAAAGTCTGAATAAAAAGACTTTGAAAAGTCAAAAGTGGACTTATATTTTGAGACGGAGGGAGTAAAAAGAAAGTGTTTTCCAAATTTAGTCTTGTCACGTATCCAAATTGGTGGGATGTTTTTTGCTAAACCAAAGTGACGTTTTGTGCAATCAAGTTTTTTTTGCTAGATCGACGTGATATTTTTGTCTTATTAGAAAGTGAGAGTGTGAGACCTACTTTTCTAATAAAAAAATTACATTTTCCAAATGTGGAAAAAAGGTTAATGGTGGGTCTCACTTTTCTAGTAAGCCAAAGAAGTCATGTGGGTCTAGCAAAAAGAAGAAGGAAGGAAGGAAAAAAAAAAAAAAAAACTTGATCGCACAAAACACTTCGGTCTAGCAAATAAACACCCGATCAACTTTTGAACACTTAGAATTCTATTGAGTTGCATGCTCTAGCGATCGCACAAAACTTAAGTTGGAAAACAAATTTTTTACTAGAAAGCAAGGTTGCAAAAATCGATAGGCGTTAGTTGAGCGGTCGGTACCGCCTAACGATTTATCAGTTATGCAGAGATTAATCGAGGATTAATCGGATTGGAGTTTTGATATACAAAATTATAAATTTTAGATATTATATGTATAAGATAAGCATAGTACTTCAAAGTTCAAATACTTCAAGTGTTAAAAGATAAACATAATACTTCAAAGTTCTAACATAAAATTAAAAGATAAATATTACGGATTACTTCAACTAAAAATTTATAAAAATTTGTTCGTATAATGATATGGCAAGTGAATTGGACCAATCATGTTGTAGGATGTTTTCTCTTTCATATGTGTGTGAACTTTGTTTTGTTAATTATTTTGTGAAACTATCATTTCTCAAGTTATAAACATAATTGTTCGCCATTCAAACATAAATATTAGATTATTAAATTGATATTTGATTCTCCTCTTGTCCATATTGTTCAATAATTTTGACTCCATCCAACTCATACTCACTACCTTGTCTACATGATCTTCACTTTCCGACTCGAAATTCTTCTCAAATTTTCTCTTTCAGATATCAAGGCAATTTTCAATCGAAGTGAAAAAAACAAACATGCATTCTCATTTGTGTTTACCCGCTGCTTGCTTAGTTTTAATTTTAAGGAAGAGTTGATTATGTTGAAAAAAAAACAAACATGCATTCTCTTTTTTCTTTTTCTTTTTTTTTTTTTTAATATCAAAATATATTAAAAGAAGCCGAAGCCAAAACACTACAAAGCATCACTCCTCGATATGGAGGTAATATAACAAGGAAAGTTATCAACACAAATGAAATTTACATCAGAACCATAAGCAACTTTTGCAACATGATGAGCCGCAAAGTTACATGCACGAGGAGCCCAACACAACTGCAAATTCATTTGAGACTTCCAATATTGAATATCTGAAACCACAGCCGCTAAAGACCAGGGTGGTAGATCTTCTGTAGAAGTAAATGAAATTGCCGACTAGGAATCAGATTCAATAAAAGCATGATGCCATCCGTTAAATAGGCTAATTAGAGAAAATCCGAACACTTAGGGGGTGCTTGGTAAGGGGGTTAAGGGGGTGGGGAATGGGTAAGGAATTCAAAAGGGTCCACCTCACTCAAATTAGGTGCTTGGTTAGGGGTGTGCAAATGTATTGATTACCCCGTAGTGGGTAATCAACATTATGGCTATGTTTGGCGACACGTAGCAGTAGCAGTAGCAACAAGCAGTAGCAGTAAGCAGTAAGTAGTAGCAGTAAGCAGTAGCAGTAAAAACGTGTTTGGTAACGTAGCTGTACCTGTAATTATAAAGTGTTAAATAAGAAAATGTTTACCGCTTGTCGCTTGTCGCTTGCTGCTTCTCCAGGAAGCATTTAAGATTGGAGCGGTTAATCATGTTTCAGACGCTTGTTGAGGTGTTGCCAAACAAGCAAGATAATGCTTACCGCTTGTCGCTTATCGCTCTTAAACGCTTCAAAAAAGTTGTTACCAAACATAACCTATAGAGTAAATTGAAGGGTAAAGTATTGATTACCTACCTCACTCAATCCTTTACATTCTCTCTCCTTTTCCCTTTACCTTTATCTTTCTCTACTTTAAACCAAGCGGACCCTTAATAAGTGATTTGCGTCTAAACGTCAATTAATCAGCCGCTTAAGCGGATTTTTACAACATTGCCAGAAAATGAACCAAAAATTAAACAATGAACTAGTTTTGAATTTTTTTTTTTCTAAAAACATTAGATGATTCTCTCTCACACACAAACACCAAAACACACAACACACACATAGTAACACACAAATGTTTCTTACCCTACTCATCATCACACTACTCTCAACCACCACCACAGTCACTTCCATCACCGAAAATGACGCCTACCCATCACTCTACCCCACAACAACAACAACCTGCGACCTCAACACCAACAACCCGACACCAATCCGTAAAGAAACATACGACAATGGACACATAATAGACATAAGTCACAGGTACCACCCCGACATGCCATCATGGGACTCAGAAGATGGTGTTGGTGAGATTATAAGTTTACCGAGAAGTATGAAGAATGGGTCACTTGCTAATAACTCTCAGATGAAAATGGAGACTCATACTGGGACTCATGTTGATGCTCCTGGGCATGTGTTTGATCGGTACTTTGACCTTGGGTTTGATGTTGATACGCTTGATCTCTATGTTCTTAATGGTGAGTTGGTTTATTTGGTTGATGCGTGTAATGTGTTTGATAAAATGCCGCAATGGAAGGTTAACTTTTAGATTAAAAATAGTATGAGGTGAAATAAGAGGGTGTTTGGGATCTTTTTAATTTAAAAGCTGTTTAACGTGCTTAAAAAAATTGAGTGTATTTTTGAAATTTGCTACACCCACATAAAACTATCCACAAAAACAATCCACTCGCTGAGGTGTCAGCGGGTGATTGCTTTTTGTGGGACAATCGACCAATCACCCGCTGACACCTCAGCCAGTGGATTGTTTTTTTGATACTTTTATGTGAATGTATCATTGCTCGGTATTTTTTCTGCTAGAAAGTAAGTACTTAGCTGCTGCTTAATAATAATTACTTAAAAGTAATGTTTAATCCCCAGAATATCCTTTTAAAACTTAAATTCTCACATAAAAATTCAAACAATATTGTCTTAAACTCTTAATAAAATACGGAGTAGTTGCCTTAACAATACACCAACCCAAAATTTCAAAAGAAAGAAAAGAAAAATGTACAACGACTTTTTCTATATGTAGTTTCTAAAGAAAAATAAGAAGTCTTTTTTATTTATTTAATCTCATCACTAAAAATTTCAAAAAATCCATCCACAAATTCTATTATATAATACTCATATTCAACTTTTTATTATTGTGTTAGTTCATAGTTGATGACAATGAATAATCACAATATCGCAACTATAACTGCTTGCTGCTATAAAATTTAATTTGTTGCTCCGCGCGGGTAACTGTCTATGTAAGAAATCGAGTAATGCTTGGAAAAAATAATAATTAGATAGAGATTGTCAATAAAATTCACTTACAAAAGGCTATAGATGAAATATAAGAGTAAAACATTAATTTGGTTTGATGTCAAATAAGTGATATTCTGCTTATGAAAAACTGTTTTTCTCCCGAGAAAAAAGTATAAAATCAGAAGAAAAAAAAAGAAAAAAAAAAAAAAAGCGCCCCTCTAGTATTAGAGATATAAGCAGTTTCATCAAAACACTCAAAACTGCTTTATGTCTATAAAAAATTAGCAGGAAAAAAAGATTTGTGGATTTAGTTATCATATGGATAAACAGCTTTAGTTAGTAATCTAGCACCACCGAAGTACTAATTATCTTTCTGGAAGGAAGAAAAAAGAGATTTTGTTGATTCCCCAAATAATTTGTTTCGGTTTTACATTAAAAAAGAGTAATAAGTGTGATGGGCAAAACGAAAGTATTTTTGGCTCTGTAGTTGTTGATTTGCTAGAATGCAAGATCAAGAATACGACTTAATCGCAATTAAATGATTTCCCTATTAACATTACTACACCATGATTATGTTTTGACTAATAAGCACCAAGACTTAATGGTCTACATCAGTTTGACATGGATCCTTGGATTTTTTAAACATATATTTCTTAATCTCATACCAGCTGCTCACTTGACCCCATAAGTTGATCCCTTGATAATGTATTTGATACAAAATAATTTGTAAATATATGGGATATTGATTTATGATTTAATCTTGTAAACAGCCTTCTGTTTTAGTCAATGCTTTGAAACCCGGGTCGACCCGGCCGGGCTAACCGGTTGAACTTGTTTTGGCCAAAAAAATGGGTAAAAAAACCAGGTTAACCGGTTAGACCCGCCGGGTTTTAAGTGACCCAGGTCAACCCGGTTCTCGAAACCTCGGATTAACCCGGCAGTCAAACTGGTTGAACCGGTGACCCGTGGACTCGACTGGAGATTAAAAACGGGACATTCAAAACAGTGGTTTTAGTTATTAAAATACTGTAGAAGAATTGTACACCTATTTTCAAGAGAATATGCTAATGATAAACTGTAATAGTAAATGCTTTGGGATAAGGCTGGCAATAAATATCGGATTTATTATTGACTTTATTGGGAAAAAAAAAAGATAATGTTCTCATAGAGTCATAGTTGTTGCACCATGAGAGTGATAGGGGAGGACTTTTAACCACCAACCACCCCAAATATCTTAGTTGTGAGAGGAAAAATATAACATAAAAGGATTCCAAAATTTCAGCAAATTTAGTAGACTAGTGAGGATAAAGGCAAATGACTGCTGAATTGATATTTTTGTTTCTGTTTGTACCATCTTTGGTTTTTTCATCACATGATAGTGCATACCCACCTCCATATTGCATCGATAAGGATTCTTGTGGTGGTAGAGAAGGCGAGTTGATCCCTCCTAGGAGGGAAGTGTATGTAAATGGCAAAATTATTGATCTCACACATAGGATTACTTCAAAAACACCCTCGGGCATTACTGTAAATGGGATTGGGGATGGGTATCTTCAACTTCATGATAGCATGAAGAATGGGTCAGATTATAACTTTTCGATTATAAAGTTGCCTGCTCATGCGGGTACTCATGTTGATGCACCTGGACATTTCTATGAGAATTACTTCGAAGCAGGGTTCGATATCGATAGTCTTGACTTAGAAGTACTCAATGGTATTAAACTGATCACCTGACATAGATATGATAGATATTGCTATTGTTTTTATGAAATTATTGTTAGTTATGTATGAAGGGTATATGCTTGATAAGAAAAAGTTTTTGAATTATTATGAATTATAAAATATTGTGTTACTAATAGATGATGAAGTCTAAACACATCATATTTTTTTGTTCTTCACAGGCCCAGCATTATTAGTTGATGTTCCAAGGGACAAGAACATAACAGGTAGTTTTTCAGATATGGTTATTTACTTTGAATCTTAAATTGCTGATGTCAATCTATGGCACATCTGTGTTTTTCTAATGTTTCTGCGAGTTAATCTTGATGCTTTGGTCAAATTATTTCAGCTGAAGTTATGAAGTCGTTGAACATTCCAAAGGGAGTAAAGCGTGTGCTTTTCAGAACATTAAACACAGATAGGTAATTAATCTCCTTTCACTTTTAAGGATCATTTAAATTAAAATTCTGTGTAATTAGCTTTTTATTTCCGGATTGTTAATGACAGGAAGCTAATGAGGCAAAAGCAATTTATCACAAACTATGTGGGATTCATGAAGGATGGGGCACAATGGTTAAAGGACAACACTGATATCAAACTTGTTGGTAAAACTCTCTCATTGTCACTTTGTCTCACTGTCAGGAGACTTCAATGGCTCATTTTTCAGTCATTCATATGACTATCAATTCATTTTGCAGGTATTGATTACTTATCAGTTGCTGCATACGATCATCTGATTTCTGCTCATCTGGTCTTCTTAGAGAGCAGGGTAAGACGTATATTCCCCCTTGTGTAATATTGGCGGATTGCTTACTTACAGAAGTTGTTTGATTAGTTATAGTATCTCCAAAATATCCTTCAAATAATGACTAAAGAAGGATTCAACTTAAAGCAATCACCACCGTTATGACCAAGCTTGTCATATTTTTTTTTCTTATTAGAGAGATAATGAGTATAAGAAGATATGGTTTTAACTCAAATGTTTCACGTACATACGGAACTTGATATAAACTATTGGCTGCATATATTTTCGGGTTACTCGTATAATGAGGAAACTGTTAACACTGTTACTTTGTGTGCTATCAGGAAATCATCCTTGTTGAGGGTTTGAAACTTGAAGATGTAGAAGCAGGATTATATGATGTCCATTGCCTACCATTAAGGTTAATAGGAGCTGAAGGATCACCCATAAGATGCATCCTCATCAAGTGATATTTCGTAGTAGTATACAATACATGTATGTTCCATAAATAAACTTCCTTCTCTCCTATAGTTTTGTTATTCTATGTTGTGTTTTTAATTTCTGGTTGTAAGCAAATGGTTAGCCTTGCAAATATACTAATAAAACTTATTGTTCTATATAATGATCTGCTTTAGGTAAATTGACAGCATTTTTCGTTTTTCTTTGGCGTGTCATCATTTGCAAAATGTATTATGACACTGGCATTACCTATTTCCCAGTTTGATATCACTGAAAATCAAGACATGGGGTTTCTTTAAATTATGTCATGCTGTATAGAATAGTGATTTTGTTTGTCTTATATCACCATGATCCATAACTTAATAGTAATATATGATGGTTCACCTATCCTGTGTTGTTTGAAATCTTTTTTCTCTGCAGTTCCATTTATCTTAGGAATAGTATCTCAAAATGTAAAATGAGAATGTATAAGATATAGTAACTAAATTGGTTCACTCTGAAATCACCAAAAGTAATATCACAAAAAGGGATATGGGTTTTTGATAATTACCTTGCATTCCTAATTACAAATATTACCGGGTGGAAAAAAAACAACCTAAAGAATAACTAGCTAAGCAGAGGAGGTTTCTGGGACATTATTGTATGCTATAAAACAATGCAATAAAAATGATACCAAACATCCCATAGTAACAAGTAACAACTACTTGAGCAAAAACAAAAGTATTTTTCGCTTTTTAGACATATGTATCGATTTGCTAGAATGTCAAGATCAAGAATACGACTTAATCACAATTAAATGATTTTCCTATTAACATTACTACACCATGATTATGTTTTGACCAAGACTAATGGTCTACATCACTTTGACATGGATCCTTAGATTTTTTGAACATATATTTATTAATCTGATACTAGCTCGTTTGACCCCATAAGTTGATCTTTTGATTAGTATGCAATGTAAACTAATTTGTAAATATTTAATTGAGGATGGTTTATGATTTAATCTTGTAAATACCCATCTGTGTTACTAGTTATTAGAATAATATGGAATTGTACACCTATGTTCTTGAGAATATCATACCAATGATAAAATAGTACTAAATACTGTGAGATAAGGCTGGCAACATTTATCTTTATTATTATCACTTTTTTTGGTAAAAAAGATAATGTGCTCATAGTTGTTGCACCAATGAGAGTGATAGGGGATACCTTTTAACCTCAAACCACCCAAATAACTTAGTTGTGACAGGAAAAATATTAACATAAAAAGATTCCAAAATTTCAGCAAGTTTAGTAGACTAGAAAAGATAAAAGCTGATGACCCCTCAATTGATATTTCTGTTTCTTTTTGTACCATCTTTGGTTTTGTCATCACATGATAGTGCATACCCACCTCCATATGGTATCGATAAGGATTTTTGTGGTGGTATAGAAGGCGAGTTGATTCCTCCAAGGAGGGAAGTGTATGGAAATGGCAAAATTATTGATATCACACATAGGATTACTTCAGCAACACCCTCGGGCATTTCTGATGATGGGCTTGGGGATGAGTATCTTCAACTCCATGAAAGCATGAAGAATGGATCAGATTATAACTTTTCGATTATAAAGTTGCATGCTCATGGGGGTACTCATGTTGATGCACCTGGACATATGTTTGAGAATTACTTCCAAGCAGGGTTCGATGTCGATAGTCTTGACTTAGAAGTACTCAATGGTATTAAACTGATCACCTATACAGAGATAGATAGATATCACTCTTGTTTGTATTAAGTTGTTGTTTGTTATGTATGATGGGTATACGCTTATCTGAACAAGTTTTTTTTTTTATTATTTTGAATTATAATCTTTGTGTTACTAATAGATAACACATCATATTTTTTGTTCTTCACAGGTCCAGCATTATTGGTTGATGTTCCGAGGGACAAGAACATAACAGGTAGTTTTTCAAATATGGTTATTTACTTTGAATCTTAGATTGCTGATGTCAATCTATGACACATCTGTGTTTTTTTTCTTTTCTTTTTAATGTTTCTGCGAGTTAATCTCGATGATTTGTCAAATTATTTCAGCTGAAGTTATGGAGTCGTTGAACATTCCAAAGGGAGTAAAGCGTGTGCTTTTCAGAACATTAAACACAGATAGGTAATTAAGCTCCTTTCACTTTTTAGGATCATTTAAATTACAATTCTGTTTAATTAGCTTTTTATTTTCGGATTGTTAATGACAGGCAGCTAATGAGGCAAAAGCGATTTATCACAAACTATGTGGGATTCATGAAGGATGGAGCACAATGGTTAAAGGACAACACTGATATCAAACTTGTTGGTAAAACTCTCTCATTGTCACTTTGTCTCACTGTGGTATCTAAGGAGACTTCAAGCTGGCTCATTTTTCAGTCATTCATATCACTATCAATTTGTTTTGCAGGTATTGATTACTTATCAGTTGCTGCATACGATGATCTGATTCCTTCTCATCTTGTCTTCTTAGAGAGCAGGGTAAGACGTATATTCCCCCTAGTTGTTTGATTAGTTATAGTATCTCCAAAATATCGTTCAATAATGACTAAAGAACGATTCAACTTAACGCAATCACCACCTTTATGACCAAGCTTGTCATATTTTTTTCTTATTAATTAGAGTGATAATGAGTATAAGAAGATATGGTTTTAACTCAAATGTTTGTCATACATAAGGAACTTTGCTGTTTGGTTTATTATTAGGAATGGGTTTGATTATAAGATGGAATGAGGATGGCCGGATGGGTATGAAGAGGGATAATGGGAAATGACTATGAGTATGGGATTAGGAATGTGAATGGGTTTATAAACCACTAGCTTTGGTACCCATTTTCATTTATCAAACTCATTAACCAAACAACTAGAATTGGAATGAAAGCCATTCCTTGATACCCATACCCTCAAACCAAACGCCCCTATCATATCTAACATTATTGTTTAGTTTAATGGTTGGGTTTGGGTTTTTAATTGTAAATAAGTGGATTGAATGGGAATCAAATTCTAAACCCACCATGTAATGTGGGTATGGAAAATCCCTTGTTTTGGGGGTATCATTCTAAGTTCTAACATTTAAAGCCCATATCAACTAACCAAGCACCCTCAATCAATCCCATTCCCATTAACATTCCCCATTCCCAAAACCCTCAATCCAAACACACCCGGGTATAAACACCTGGCTGCTTATATTTTCTGGTTAATTATTCCTATAATGAGGAAACTAATAACACTGCTACTTTGTGTGCTATCAGGAAATCATTCTTGTTGAGGGTTTGAAACTTGAAGATGTAGAAGCTGGAATATATAATGTCCATTGCCTACCGTTAAGGTTAGTAGGAGCTGAAGGATCACCCATAAGATGCATCCTCATCAAGTGATATTTTGTAGTAGTAAGCAATACATGTATGTTCATAAATAAACTCCATTCTCTCGTAGATTAGTTTCATTATTCTATGTTGTGTTTTTAACTTCTGGTTGTAAGCTAATGGTTGTCCTTCCAAATATACGAGTAACAAAGTTTATGGTTCTATAGAATGATCAGCTTTAGGTAAATTTACATCATTTTTCGTTTTTCTTTGGCGTGTCATCATTTGCAAAATGTATTATGACACTGGCATTACTTATTTCCTGGTTTGATATCATTGAAAAATGAAGTATACTAGTGATGCATGGTATTATGGCAGTGATTCCTTTCTTTCAATTATGTCATGCTGTTTAGAATAGTGATTTTCTTGGTCCGATATCATCATGATCCATAACTTAATAGTAATACATGATGGTTCACCTATCCCCTGTTGTTTGGAATTTTTTTTTCTCTGCAGTTCCATTTATGTTAGGAGTAGTATCTCAATTCTCAAAATGTGAAATGAGAGTGTATAAGATATAGTAACTAAATTGGTCACTCTGAACTTAATCACAAAAAGTACACGCTTGTTGTTTTACACTTAATTATTACACACAAGGTGGTCTAGACATCTTGGGATGACCAGGTAAGAGCCCTGAAGTGGCCACGGGAATAATACAGGTTATGCGGCGTACATTAGAGCAAACAAAGACTCGACTTTCTCCGGGTAGCCAGCACAAGAATCTCTCTTCTTTACTTAATTCTTGCATTAAGCTCAATGCCTTGTATGATAAGCCCGTGAAGATCCAAGGAAGGTCGTCACGATAAATTAAGATGCGTGCATAGAAATTGTTTCTGCTTTAGTTACGGTTTGAAACTTCCATGCTTGTACTTCCATCCAACCATCACACATTCACACTCCTCTGTTGTGGTCTATTCCCTTTTCTCCAGTAACTAGGGTGTGGGTGTCCAGAGGGCTTACTAAAAAGAGGAGCCTCAAATATGTATTGGTCTTGCGGTAATTTGTAGACAAGGTAACTTGCACATGTTGTTTGAGGTGACAGTACTTGTGTATAAGGTTTTGTAGTGTTGGTAAGTTGTTTGCTTTTTACATACAGTGTTTGTAAGTTGGTAAGTTGTGTGAGAGATTCACCTTCATTTTGAAGTCTTTGTTTTGTTACGTACTAGTTTTTATCCCGTGTATAAATAAGATTTTTCAATAAAATTATTTAAATTTTCTTATATTTATATAGTTTTAAACTTCTCATATATGTGCACACAAATTTTTACATACATTTTTCATTATTTATTAACATCGGTTACTATTTCGAATTATAATTCTTGTGTTACTAATACATGTGAAGTCTAGACACATCATATTCTTTGTTCTTCACAGGTCTAGCATTATTAGTTGATGTTCCAAGGGACAAGAACATAACAGGTAGTTTTTCGAATATGGTTACGTACTTTGAATCTTAAATTGCTGATGTCAATCTATGACACTTTTGTGTTTTCTAATGTTTCTGTGAGTTAATCTCGATGATTTGTCAAATTATTTCAGCTGAAGTTATGGAGTCGTTGAACATTCCAAAGGGAGTAAAGCGTGTGCTTTTCAAAACATTAAACACTGATAGGTAATTAAGCTCCTTTCACTTTTTAGGATCATTTAAATTAAAATTCTGTTTAATTAGATTTTTATTTTCGGATTGTTAATGACAGGCAGCTAATGAGGCAAAAGCGATTTGACACAAGCTATGTGGGATTCATGAAGGATGGAGCACAATGGTTAAAGGACAACACTGATATCAAACTTGTTGGTAAAACTCTCTCATGGTCACTTTGTCTCACTGTCGTATCTAAGGAGACTTCAAGCTGGCTCATTTTAATAAGTCATTCATATGACTATCATTTCGTTTGCAGGTATTGATTACTTATCAGTTGCTGCATCCGATGATCTGATTCCTTCTCATCTTGTCTTCTTAGAGAGCAGGGTAACGTATATTCCCCCTTGTGTAATATTGACTGATAGCTTACTTACAGAAGTTGTTTGATTAGTTACAGTATCTCCAAAATATCATTCAAATAATCTATAATACGATAAGATTGAGTCCCTAAATTTAATGTGGAGTAATCAAGATTCTCAAGATGGAGTCCCATTGCATAGAGTACAAGATAGCTAATGTTCGGGATTCAATGCAGCCTCATAATAACTATCATGAAAGGAGATGAAGTGCAAGGGTTGCCCAAATTGATCACATGACATTTCATATATAATTAAAAGTCAGTTAGATGAAGTGCAAGGGTTGCGAAAGGTTGCAAGTATAATTAATGATTTAACATAATTAATGCCTATATAAACCGACCAAAATCACATTTAGTATGTACATTTCAAGATGATTCACACATCTTTTAGATCTTTGATTGTTGGTAGCGGTATGTAAATTCTCTTTTGCAACATTTTGGAGATGATTCACACATCTTTTAGATATTTGTAATTAACTCGCTCTTCTGTTTTTCTTAATTTAGTTATCATACACAGGTACCATGAAAATCACACAATATAATGCAAGCTCATATAAATGGAACCAAAGACTGAGATACCAACTATTTTCTTTGTTTCTTACATATTTAGTTGATTGTTATATATATATATATATATATATATATATATATATATATATATATATATATATGTTATGTTAATGCATTTTCATATACAAGTAATTTATGTGCGTTTTCTATTGATGTAGCTCACATGTGCGAATTGATTCAAGAAAATGTGCACGAGCATGTATGTAAAGCAACATTTAAATGGTTAAATGATACTTTTTAGCGTGATTAGTTTATGTAAGCAGTTGCTTTCGAATGCTCTTTGAGAAATATTAGAACGAATTTATCGTGTGCAATTGAATTATTATTGAAAAGAAGAAGGTCCGCGCATCGCAAAGTATTTTCTTTTTCTATATGTAGAATCATTAGTAAGAAACCAATATTTACGCCCATTAAATGAGTTTGCCATAATAGCAAAATACGACATATTAAAAATATCACATTAAGTAATAAATAGAAAGGAAAAATACATAATTTTGAGTTAAAATCGTTTGTAAATTATAATATCAAATAAAAAAGTTGAGTTTTAAACATAAGCAAAAGTTCAAACTTTTATCGAAAAACAAAACCGATGCATTTAATGTGAAGAATATACAACATCGAGATAGAAATGCAAGGCTTGCCGGAATTGATCACATGATATTTAGTAATTAGTATAGAATTAAAAGTCGGTTATAGATTGAGATGAAGTTGAAAAGGTTGCAAGAATAATTGATGATTTAACCTAATGTAATATATATATAGATATATGTATTATGTTAATGCACTTTCATATATAAGCAATTTATGTGTGTTTTCTATTCATGTAGTTCACATGTGCAAATTGATTCAAGAAAATGTGCACGAGCATGTATGTAAAACAACATTTAAATGGCTAAATGATACTTTTTAGTGTGATTAGTTTATGTAATAAAATCACCAAACAACTAATGGCATACTTACAACAGATGTAATAAAATCACAACTTACGAACCTAATAACAAAAATAATTAACGCAAATTACACTATAACAAATAAGAAAAAGCCAGTGTGCTTCGTATTACCATGCAAAAACCATCTAATGCAAAATTATTGTTGGTTACATAATAGCCCAAAACAATCAAAGGAAATTACATCAAGCGTATGACAATTTAATAATGACAATTTCATTTAGAAAATATAAAGACCAAAAAACCAAAACAATATCAACCATTTTTATATTTTTAAACAACAAACTAAAAACGTTTCATACAACATACTAAACTAAAAAATAAAAATGCACTCGACAATACACAAAAACAATACGCACGATTAGCAATTAGATTAAAAGCCCGTGCGTAGCACGGGTTCTGCATGCCTCGTGACTAAAGAACGATTCAACTTAAAGCAATCACCACCATTATGACCAAGCTTGTCATATTTTTTTCTTATTAGAGATATAATGAGTATATGCTTTTAACTCAAATGTTTGTGATACATAAGGAACTTTCATATTTAATATTATTGTTTGGTTTATTGGTTGGGTTTTGGTTTTTAATTGTAAAATGGCGGATTGATTGGGAATCAAATTCATGTAACGTGAGTATGGAAAAACCTTTGTTTTGGGGTATCATTCTAACATTTAAAGCCCATACAACTAACCAAACACCCTCAATCAATGCAAATCCCATTCACATTCCCCATTCCCAAAACCCTCAATCCAAACACACCTCTAATATAAACACTTGGCTACTTATATTTTCTGGTTAACCATTCTTCTAATGAGGAAACTGTTAACACTGCTTTGTGTGCTCTCAGGAAATCATTCTTGTTGAGGGTTTGAAACTTGAAGATGTTGAAGCAGGAATATAAAATGTCCATTGCCTACCATTAGTGTCCAAAAAAAAAAAAAAAAAAAACTATCATTAAGGTTACTAGGTGCTGAAGGATCACCAATAAGATGCATCCTCATCAAGTGATATTTTGTAGTAGTATGCAATACATGCTATTGGGTAAAACTCTCATACGATATCAAGTCCCCTAGTTCGTTATTATATTATGTTCATACGATATGATGATAGACTAGTGTCATTGAAATGTCCTTGTAATCATAGTTGACGAGTTTTTTTTTTTTTTTTTTTTTTTTTTTTTTTTTTTTTTTTTTTTTTTTTAAGATTTGAGAAAGTATTTAATTCTTGTTTTCAATTATTAATATTCTTTTGGCATTAATCGACATTAAATGCTGTTAAAGCTTTGTTTTTCAGGCTTGCTAGCCATTTAATGCTTTTTTGGCTCGGCGTTTGACTTAATTATTTTCAAATCCCCAATCTTCTCTCTCTTTGCTTTTTTGGAATATCATCATTTGAATTCGAAAAAGTTCCGCGTAATTTGGGTTGTCTGACGGTTGTCATTTCACATTCTTTACACACCTGTTGCGTGCGCGCATGTCACGTGGGTAGATTTGGACCCCATAATCTCTGCATAGGTGTCCTTGGTCCCCACTTGGATAAGTATATAAAAGATGTTTCTTGACTTTCTCCTCCCACTTTTCTCATATCTTCCATATTTATTATAAATTTTGTTTTCCATTCTCTTTATTTTTCTTCTTTGTTGATTACGTTGTCACTGTTTTTGTTAACTCCTTTGCTCAGATTATGGATAATCAAGGTTGATAACTCTATCGGTATTCAGCGAGTCCGTGTGCTTGTCATATTACATTACATAGTGTTTCTCATGTCTATTTGAAGCTTTAGATATTCGAAGTCTTAGATATGGCTGCTAGGTTACTTCCCGTAGTCGAAGAGAGCCCACCACACTAAAAAGTAGGAAATTTAGCACTTTTATAGACAGATATCCTTGGATTAATAGATATAATCTCATAGAGCGACCGAGCCAATGTGCCTCCTACTCCGAGGATGGTTGCATTGTATCTCGAGTATATTAGTCACTGCAATATCCGCTTTCCTCTTCACATTCTTATTGTGAGATTCTTTATTTTTATAGTTCACATTTCTCACAATTCCATCCTAGTGTAGTTAAAAAATCATTACCTTCATTATTGTGTGTTTTTCGGTTAACTCAGCTCCAAATCTTGGCTTTTTATTTATTTATTTATTATTTTTTTTTTGTAAAATTTCCAATTGAAACAATGTACCTTGTAGTGGACTCTAGAAAGAAGCCTAGAACTGACAATCACTTCAAAATAGAAGTGGCCTCTCGAGGGTATACTAGTTGACATCATAATTGGATCTGGGTTGACTTTAACCTTGATGTGATGCCTGATGACTATATTGGCTCGAGTTTAATGTCTCTTACAATAATGCTCCCGTAGTCCCTACCATCTCACGTGGTCCTCACAGGAAACTGTTTAACATGTTGCATGATGTGTCCGTCTATCAAAGGCCATGTAGAACCGTAGAGGGGGGGGGGGGGGTGAATACAGTTTCTTTGGCTTTTTTGATGTTTAAAAACTTTAAGCCAAGACGAAGAACCAAGTGGTCTAGACAATAACGACCACTAACACAAACACAATACAAATTATATAAAGTGAGTAAAGAGAGAAACCATGATATATGCTAGTTCGGGATGGGGGGTTTATACCATCCGTACGTATAGTTGCGAATCCACGACACCGATACTATTACACTAGTATATAATCCTTTCGGTGGACTACAAACCATTACAATTTACTCCACCGATATTCACCAATATCGATGCTCACAAAAAGGAGTTACTCCCACAGTATTCCACCCTCGGAAACCACCCAAATGAATCTCGAGATTCGACTTCACCTAAGGTTCACCAAGACCATTACCAAGACTTCCCACCAGAAGTATTAAATCCCAACTAGATCCCCAATGATCTAGGCTTGGTCACCAAGACACAAGACTTCCCTAACAAACAAATTAATGAAGAAATGATTGTTTGTTCAATCAAACCCTAACCTAACCTAGAGACTCGATTGTAGTAGAAAGGGTAAATATAAGAAGACCCTCGACACAATCACAAGAGTGGATTAGGTTCTTGTGATTCTTCCCTTGCAAGGAGATGTGTTCTTTCAAAGATGTTAGTGTGATAAACTAAGAACACAAGATAGAATTAGAGGATTAGAGAGAAAGAATGTAGAGAAAAAGAATAATGGCAAGGGGTGAGGAATACAAGAGCCAAGGGAATATTTATAGGCCAAGACCCAAACTTGAGAATATTTTACTGAGGCTGGCGCGTCTCCCACGCGTCGATGCGTGGGCAACGCGCCAGGCCCTCTGTTCAAGTTTCCCAAGTTTTGGGTGTTGGACATTTTAAATACCTACCCTTGCTAAACCCCCAATTGTACTTCACACATTTAAACCTTAACATTAATCAATCTAAGGTTTACCAATTCAAATAACCAATTTGTAAAATGCTTTGTGAAGTGTTTATGAAAAACCAATTACCAAGGATAGAAAGGTAGAAAGGGTAATTGGGTAGGGGTAGAATAGGTATTCCTCACATGGCATAAAAGAGATAAGAGAATATGCCATGGGATATTCCTCTATAGGAAAGAGTGAGGAGGTTGGGTTAAGAGTGAACCATGGTTAAGTTAGGAGTAACCAAGGTTTGGTTAGAGAGGTGTGTGTGTAGAGAACAAACCATGGTTGGGTTAAAAGTGAACCATGGTTGGGTTAAGAGAAGAATATGCCAAAGAATATTCCATTTCTTGGGGAAGAAGGTGAAATGGATGGTTGAGATGTGTTTGTTTGAAATGGATGGTTAGGATGAAGAGTGTGTAAGGAATATAAGGTATGAGTTGGATTGTGTAAGAGTGAAGAGATGTGTGTAAGGGAATATGTAAGAATGGGATGTGATGGGGAGCCTAGTGTGTGTAGAGAATGAGATGGTTGTGAGTAGTGTGTGTATTTTGAAAATAAATGTGTTGGGAGTGTAAGGAATATGTTGGTTGGATATGATGTGTGTAAGAATGTAAGGAATATGTAAGAATGATTAGATGTGGAGCCTTGTGTGTGTGAAGAGGAGTATGTGAGTGAAGTGTGTGTGTTTTGAATGTAAAGGTGTGTGTATGTGAGTTGTATATGTAAGTATGCTTGTGTAGAAAAGAGAATATGTGGGGATTGTATAAAGTGGAAAGAATATTGTAAAAGGGGAATCTTGTGTGGGAAAGTGAGAGACAAAAGCAGAAAGTGTAAGAGGTGTAAGAGAATATTAGGAAGATGTTGGTGATAGGATTTGGAAGGGTTTGTTTTATGTGAAAGGTAATTAAGAGATAATCAAATTATCATTAGGAAGAAAAGTATTTGGACAATTGTGATTATAAGTTTGAGAAAATCAAAGGTTACTTATAATCTCAAGTAACTCAACGTCGAGAATCCATAATCTCATAACTCGTGACTTTCCACGACTCGACATACTCAACTAACACCTTGGTACAAACAAGCCAAGTGCTTTGCCTTGATGTAAAGAATATCCCATGCGGGAAAGGATGCGTTTACGTAAAGTGACCTTTGACTTAGTTTGACCAATAAGGGAGTAAACCCGTTACGTGATTAGAGAAGACGTAAGCACGGGTTATGAGCATATGAATTCTTTCACTTGATGTTACGTGAAATATATAAGCTCCCTAGGTTTAGAAAGGCCTTGGCTAGAGGCGAGAGTTAGAAAACATGAGTTGGCGTTTTCCCAAAAACAGGTGTTTTAAAAGTTGGATCTCTCTAATCCCAAAACTCGTTTCGAGCGTTCTCAATTAAGCACATAACATATTCATACATGTATTGAAAGATCCACATTTGTCGGGTAAGGGGAAAGACGACTTTCAAAATTCGTCTCGACATTCACAGAAGCCTGGCGCGTCGCCTACGCATTGATGCGTGAGCAGCGCGTCAGGAGCAGACATGTGAGTCGGAGATTTTCGGCTAACGTTTGTTATTTTATGTGTTTCGAAGGTTTATTTGTCATCATTAAAATATTAAGAGATCTCGATAATGTTGCCTCAACAGACCCTTTTCATGAAGGTGCTTTGGTTCGGGCTCATTTGAGCTAATACTTGGATGAGGGCTTTTCCCCTTCATTTTTTGGCCCAACTTTTCTTTTCATTTTGTTTATAACGATAGCTTTCATTTTCTTGTAGTGTTGGACTTCTTTGAATATCTTACATTCTCTAATGATGCCTCACTGAGTGTGACTAGTGAGCCTGAGGTTCTCGTGGATCCAATGGTCTTAGATGGGGAGATTGTGCCGGATTAGCCTGTTAATCCCCTACCTATTGAAGAGCTTGTTGTTCTAGTTAATATGGAGAATTGCAGCGATTGTGGATAACTTTACTAGACCACAAAATGCAGGAGTTGTGCATGAGGCTCAGAACACCCAGGCAGAGAAGCATCAAGTTATCGTGTCAAGTGCTGATGAGGAAGAAGTGGAGAGGGAGGAGATTTTAGTCTCTACAAAGATCGGGGGAAGAGGCGCTCCAGGTCGCTTGACTTAGAGGCTTAAACGTATGTCTAAGCATCCATGCCATGGTGATGCGTCGGGTTGCAACATACTATGTTTTACAACCCTCATAGGAAGTGTACCTAATCGTTGTAGTGTAATATAGATAAGTTCGGGGGGTTTATCATTCTCTTGGGGAATAGTGAGGTAGGTTCGAAGTATATGAAGAATGGGTCTAAAGGTTGAGGGAAGAGTATTTTTTGTCTTTTTATATTTATTATAAAGCCAGTAAAAATTTGGGGTTCCCAGGGGGTTTGTATTTTAAACTAATTATATATATATATATATATATATATATATATATATATATATATATATATATATATATATATATATATATATATATATATATATACTAAAAGGCGTGTAACAGTCCCCCAAAACACTGTTGCTACACTGGGTGATTATACCCTTAATCTTGGCTCCTATTGGTTTATCACCTTTAAAGATGTGTGTTGTCAGATTTCCATTGGCTAATATCACTAATTACAATTTCCCTTAGTAACAGTACATGCACCTTAGTAACAGTACATGCACTGTTATGAGATTTCATTAATTTTGGTATCAACAAAATATTAACAAGTGGCAGACACCTGCTCCATCTTATCATTGTCCCAAAAAAACAAAATATACAAAAATCACTACACTAACAATAATAAAAAAAAACAAAATATACAAAAAATCACTACACTAACAATAATCAAAATGGAGTTTACAAAATTTATTTAAAAGTAAATATGTGTTTCTAGCAGCGAGGCAATACAGATTCCGGCGAAAACGTCAGTTTCCGGCAATGCAAATCTGAAAAAAAAAATATATTTACAATACATTAATTTTATTATAACGAAATAGATAAAATAACTTTTTCGGTAACCTCAAAAAAATTCCATCGACAATAAAAAAATTACATCTGAAAAAAAACATATAGATCTAGACAGATCTATAAACTATAAATCTACGAAAAAAAACGATTATATACTTACTGTGGTCAAGGGACGACGGTGTAGGGCGCGTGGGTCGCGTTTCACCGACGAGAATGAAGGTGGGAAGGTTGTAGTAGTCTCGGCGGTATATGGTGGTGAAAGAGGTAGCGCGTGGGTGAGTTGTGGAGGGAGCCGTGAGCTCAAACTCTCCAGAAACGTTGGGAACTAACCGATCTATTAAATCGGCGAAGAAAAGGACTTGCCGGAAAATTTTCCGGCAATGGCGTCGCCAGAAACATCTACTGCTTTGAAGAAACCGGTGAGGTAGAGAGAGAGAGAGAGAGAGAGCAAGAGTGTGGAATGTGTGTTTTAAGTGTGGTATATAATGAAATAAAATAAAAATAATGGTATTTATATTGAAAGGGAAAAGGATTTTCCCTTTTAGTCACTCAAGTTAGTTATAAATTGCACCGTTAGTCCCCGTTAACGATCTTTTGCAAATTTAGTCCTTAAAAAAATTATCATTTTATTTCGAGTTTTAATTAGACACAACATCCCCGCAGCAACGCGCGAGTACCCCGCTCGTATTAACCTAAAAACAGAAAATTAAATAACAAGAAAGTATAAGTGGTGAGAACTCTTATGCGGTAAAACGTATTTACTTAGGGTGTACTCCTCTCTAGTTTCGCCTTGTTGTTTATATTGAATCTGTCACGCCAAGATGGTAAATATGGAGGATATAACGATAATAGTATAGTGCCTTGGTCCAGCTCCTATACCCTATAATAACTAGCCTAGTGTCTTGGTCCAACTCCTACGACTAACTACTATGTAGTTGATTATCCATCCTTCTAATGTCTCGCAACCCAAATTTTGTTGGCACACAAATCTACAAGGAACCCTAGGCGACTCAGCTAGGCCAATAACCTAAGCTATTCTAAGGTTAATGTGGTTCTTAGTCTGACCATAAATAGATAAAGACACAATCCTAAGTAAACAATAATCCCACACACCAACAATAAATTACTAAACTACGCTAGGTTTCATGCAATCCTAAGTAAACACTAATCAATTTGGCCGAGCATAGTAATAAAGACACAAGCACAAGTAATTAAACAATAAAGGGTAAACATCTTGATTGATTTAACATAGAACTTATCTCTTTGATACATAGAGTCTTCAATGGTGAAAAGTACTAAAAAGAAGGCCTATAAATCGTTTACGGTTCAGCTCCAAGAGTTACACAAAAGTTTCACACCGAATAATGAAAACAATGCGAATATATATATATATATATATATATATATATATATATATATATATATATATATATATATATATATATATATATATCTTAACTAATTATAAAGCAAAAATGGTCAACAAGTCAAGAAGTGAAAAACTGAAATTAATGTAATCCCCATTTTGCCCTTGTCCTTATCCATGCGTAACCAAAACCCCACCTTCTCATCCAATTTACTTCCACTTTATTCATTAAAAAACACACACACACACACACCCTAAACTCTCTCACCTCACAACTAAAAAAAAAAAAAAAAAACCTCTCATCTCACAACACCACAGCTCACACCACCCACAGAGGACGCCGCGACCACCACCCGACGTTACCACCGAACGCCGCGACCACCACCCGACGACAACACCAACGTTTTGAGGTATTTTTTGTGTTCTTTTAATAGATCTATAAGCTTTGAAGGTTTTTTTTATAGATCTATAGATTTGATTGTAGATCTGTAGGTTTTTTTAGGGATCTATGTATTTTAACCATTTTGGTAATTTTTTTGTTTAGTGCCGTCGTTATCTCGCCGGAAAAAAATACAACGTCGCCGCCGGACGTTACATATTTTTTTGTGGCTTTACCCGACGTTACATATTTTTTTTCCTTTACTTATGCAAACAACGAATAGCATAAATGAACTTTTGCAACCAGCATGTTTTTTTTTGAGATAAACAAGCGAAACAAGGAAATGAAATCTTATTGATATCTATAACTCGAATTCGATTCGAAATGTATAACCGGATTCATGTCTTATAGATCTAACGTTTTTTTGGTTTTTTTTGTTAGTGTCGCCGCCATTTACCACCGCTTGTCGCTGATGTAGCAGCCACTCTTGCCGGAAAAAGTTTGCAAAGTCGCCGGAAAAGTTGTGTTACTGCCGGAAATTGTTTCTATCGCCGGAAATAGTATGATTTATTTTTAAATTTGCTGTTAATAGTTTTTATTATGGTGATTGTTGTTAATATTTATTATGTAAATTGTTGTTGATATTTAGCCGCCGGAAAAACTTCTGCGGCGCCGGAATTTGTTCCTATCGCTGGAAATAGTATGTTTTATTTTTAAAGTTGTTAATATTTGATATGGTGGTTGTTAATATTTATTATGTGAATTGTTGTTAAGTTTATGGTTTAAATTTTATTATAAAGTTTATATTGTAGATTTTGTTATAAGTTTATATTGTAGACATTGTTATGAAGTCGTCGGAAAATTTTTTGGTCGCCGGAAAAGGTTACCGCCACCGGAAAAAATTTGAAGTATTTTGATACAATTATGATTTTTAAAGATTACTTTTATAGATCTATAATATTTTTCATTATATTTAGTTTTTATTGATTTTGTCATGGATATGGACATACTGAAACTTTTGGAATTCAAAATATTTTTAATTTATAAAAGGATTAACGTTTGATAATTTTTAAATTTGTAGAAGTTTATATTTTTTAAAATTTGAAGTATTAGGAAAGTGTAAATTTTTGAAATTTTCATACTTTTGAATTTAGAAAATTTTGAAAATCTGAATTCGGAAATATTTTGTATTTAGAAAAGCATTGACGTTTGAAAGTTTCCGAATTCGAAATCAGTAAAATGTTTGAAATGTCTATAACATATTAACGACAACAAGAAACGTGCAAGACTACTTTCTTTTGTGATTCGAAGGTCGTAATAAGGTTACATAAATTAGCTATTTTAGAAATTCAAATTGATACTAAATAAATATTTTATTTGTTAGTGCAATCACATGTTATGAGGATCAATAATACTATTAAAGTGAGTCCCTTTTGAGATACTAAAGTGGTTTAGGGTGGGTGGTTGTCGTTTACTCCATTATCATCAATAACCTGAGTGCACATCTCCTTTACAACTACATCATAATTATATTATATGCCACCTTTTCAGTTCCCTATGCACACAGTGTCTCGGTTCTCAATACATGACCTTTTTTAAAAGGTATAGGTTGTTGCAATTTTCAAATTATTTAATTTATTTGTGAGTAACAAATTGTTGATTATTTTATTTTATTTGTGAGTAATTTTATTTAATTTTGTTGCAACTTTGTTGGTTAATTTTTTTACAAAGTGTGGATTTGTTATTAATTTTATGGTGTAAGTTGATATGAAGTTTGTACTGTAAATATTGTTATTAAGTTGAATTTTCGAAGAAAGTATTGTTGAGGCAGAAAAAAGGACAACTCATTGACCAAAAAATTGAAAAGGGTGAAGAAAGTACTGTTGTGGCATGAAAAGGACAACTCATTGACCTCACCATTAAAACCCACCACCACCGAATGTCTTTTGAGGTTTCTTTATTTGATGGGACCTGGTGCAACAAAAAATAAAAATTCAAAAGTTGCTTTTTGATGAATTGGGAACTACTAAATTGAATTTTGAGCCAAAGTTGTAGACGGTTTTTAAATTTTTTAAGAATTTGAATTTTTAAACACATTTGATTGTCTCAAGAAACTAGCTGGTGACTAATCAATTGGGGAATGAAAGAGTTGGATATCATAGGAGTCTATGACTATATTAGTCAAAAGCAAAGTGTGACAACTTTCTTTTGTAGATCTGTGTTTTTTATTTATAGATCTGAATTTCTTATTTTTGTAACAATTTTTAGCGTTGCTGGAATCTCCGGGTGTCGTCGCTGCCCCTTGCCGTCATCCAAATCTGCTGCTTTTGGAGGTTTAAAAATTTGTTGCTATGCTTTTTATATAAATTTTGTTGTAATTTATTTGTTTATTTCGTTGAGTAATATTATTTGTATTTTTTTTAATCATATTTGTTGTATTTTTTAATTTGTGATTTTTGCTATTGAAATTTTTTGTATTTTTTTTTTC